>OX940801.1:19456261-20056261 GCA_954870605.1 Acer campestre | reverse complement strand
ACTTCTCGCGTTTCAGGAAGTTCGAGTCCGAGTCAAAGTCAAGGTCAATGACAACACGTGAAGCTGAACAGATATGAGTACGAAGTACTCCATCACGGAGAACGATGAATTCACAATCACCGATCTTCTGAAATGGTGGCACGGCAAGAGAAATAGCTTCCCCATTCTATTGAGATTAGCATGTGACGTCCATGCTATCCCGGTTTCAACAGTTTCATCGGAGCAGGTGTTCAGCATGGTCGGACGAATACTAGAAGAAATGAGATGTTCATTGGCCCCTGATGTGGTGGAAGCTTTGGCATGCCTTAAGGATCGACAAAATGCAAGATCCAGATGACAACATCAATTGGAAAACGAAGAACTCATGGATGACTTCTCCAGTATGACCATCGAGGAGAGTTCCGGTAGCAACCAGCCGGCGAGCTGATGTAATTATAAATACTTAATATATTTTTTTCCGACTGCACTCTTTTTCCCTTACTAAGTTTTTATCCCATTGGGTTTTTCTTAGTAAGTTTTTTAACGAGGCAATCATGATTTGTAATTTATACTTTTCACCATAAATTTAATACGAATTACAAAAATATTATTCATCGAAAACTAATTAAGTGTTATATGAAATGAAAAATGTTATATTTCATATCAAAATTATTACATTAATAATTACACAAAATTATTACAATGTATAAAAATAATATTGTATAAAAAATGTTTAAAAAAAAAAAATTTCAAAGAACGGGCAGACCCATCACAGGCCCAGCCTATCCCATCACAGGCCTGGGCCCAGGCCGAGCCCACCCTTCCCCCAACAGGCCAGCCCGGCTCGGCCTGTCTCCCTAACAAGCCGAGTCCGGCTTGACCCCTTACGCAAAACGGGCCGACCTGTTTTGCCAGCATTACAAATACCGAGAACAACTTAAACAAAACCCAATAATGAAATTTAAAATAAATAAAAAGAATTGAGAATTCTATATGCCAAAGAAAAAATAAATGAGTTGTTGGAGAACCCAAAATCATTTTTAACATGCAAACACAACAAATATACATGAAAATAAGTAAATAACCACGCACAAAAAAAAAAAGAAAAAAAAAGGAGATACTCAAGAAAACATAATATATATATATATATATTTTAAAAAGTAAATATACAAATTTAAAAATAATAAAAAATAGAAAACAATTTTTGAGGAGGTCCAGTCCAGGTCTCCTCCATTCATGAAGCCTCCAACTTTTAGGGGTAGTAGCGCGACTTCCTCCAATTCTCCAAATCCGTGGACTTCATCCGATTTGAAGGAATGGTGACATCCTCATTGATTTGAAGGAAGTCGCAATAATTTTTTTTTTTTTTTTATAAATATATTATTATTATTATTATTATTATATTTTTACACTTTTTTTAATTAGGGTGGCTCTACTGCTATCCACAAAATATCATCATATACCTATTTTTCTTCCTACACCGATATTGAAAAATTAAAATTATTAATTTTACTCCTACACCTTTTAATATACCAAAACTATCATTTAAGTATTTTAAAAAAAAAAAAAATTAAACATATATTTTTCTCATTACACCAATTTCTCTTCATTTACTTCCACCAATGTAAAAAATAAAATAAAATTCCTGTACATACAGTTTCTTCTTTTGAAAAAAGAAAAAGAAAAACTACGTACGGTTTCTTCATTCCCTTTGCTAAATATTATAGAATTTATTCAGATAAAAAAAAATATCATATTAAAATAAAACTCTACAACTAAGATTTTACTTAGGCAAAAATAAAAACAAATTCAACTCTAAAATTTATTATATTTTTTGTTGTTGCTATTGAATTATCTAAAAAAAAAAACCATGAAATCATAATGGTTTACACACTTTATTATCATTATAGAAAACAACAACAACAATAATAATTAAACAAACAAAAATATGCAGTTTATTTTGTCTTAAAAAAAACAAAAAACAAAAAACTATTTTTTCAATCACTGAACAAATCAATTTTTTTTCATTTAAATATTTTTTTTTAATTCATCCACCAAGTTTTTCAATTTACAAACCAATTAAATTAATAAGAATTTGTAGTTAAATTAAAGTAAAGTGAGTGAGTGAGTTGTGTTTGAGAACCTTATAGTCATCATCGAGTTCTACTACTGCTTTTAAAAAAAAAAAAGTTCTACAACTGCAATAATTTTTAATTCAATCACAAAACATTAATAAAAATAAAAGTAAACATATCTGGACATATTCAGAATCCATTAAATCAATCATTTGCTCATCCATTCTTTGACTATATGTGCTATATGTGAATATATATATATATATATATTTCCTGATTGATGTTGGGATTGATTAAGTATATATTATTAGGGTTTATTTTAATTAGGTGTTCAACTTATGGGTGTAAAAAGTAAATATAATTTTCAATTATAAAGCAATGTATTTTAAATAATTAGGGCGCGTTTACTAATTAGGAATGAAGGGAATCAGAATCAAGTTCCACTGGAAAGGGAATGGAGAGGAATCGGAATTAAGTTACTAAATTCCATTCCAGTGTTTACTAACAATTTAGGAATCAGAAATGGAATCAAATTTATTCCATTTCTAGTGTTTACTTCAACTAAGGAATCGGAATGATATATAGTTGATTACAAAAATACCCTTGTGTATATAATATGTTGAAATATTTTTTTATTATTATGAAAAACTATTTTTTATACTGCTCATAACACTATAACTAGTAATTAACATCTTTATATCGTAAACTTTCAGCTAATTAGTCAATAATAATTAAAATTTGAGGAGTAATTCAGATTTGAAAGCATAATTATGTCAAATTAATTTCTCACATTTAGGTGCTTTTTTCCCTTCTCTCGAAAATTAAAACACAAAATAACTCGACATATGTAACAATTAGCTTACACAATACTCGATTTATTATTAGTTGTATAAAAGAAAACAAAAAAATTTATATAAAAATTATAAGCTATGTCTCAAAAGATTGTCAAACAAAAAACAAGTCTAAAATATCAAAAATATAAACATGTCTCAAAAGTACAAAAATATAGACATATTATGTGTCCTTTTTAGTTGGCTTCTTGTAGTGAGTAAATGACACAATTTATTAAAAGCTTGCCTATCCATACGTAGCTGTGCTACACATATCACATCACTCTCTAAAGTCATTATATATAATTGTACTAATCGGTTAAAAACTAAAACAGAACGTTGACTATTGAGTTGTCTTTCATAATATAAGCTTGCATAAGCATAACCAGTAGCACAAATAGCTAATATAGTTCGAAGTATGATGACCAAAGTGTTCAACGTAATAAGTAATTTCTTCCTTCTTGATAAACTTAAGCGAGCCATTTGTCTATACCATATGTAAAACGAACATTAGATACAGATCTATTAAGATAACTTCATAAAAAAAAATAAAAAAAAATTACAGTCACTGTAGTATATATATATATTTGAACGGCTAATATATTCAAAGGGGGGCCATGAAGACTACCAAGAAAACACCAACAAATAAGAGTTGACAAGTGACAATGCAACCTAACAGAAAACAAACCAAACGAAACATAACCCACAAGCAAGAAAAAACTAAGGAACATGGCACCCTAGCAAAACAAAGAAGACCCCCTTCAGTGATATATATATATATATATGAATATGTAACAGCTTTATACTGGTTTTAGTAAAAAGAAAAAAGAAAAAAACTTAAACAAAACAAAATATATGTATATGAATGTAACAGCTTTATACTGCTGTAGTAAAAAGAAAAAAAAAAACTTAAACAAAACAAAATATATACATATGAATGGAAACACACGCTTCATGTAAAATAAATAAAAAATAAAAAAAAATCTTAAACAAACAGCCATCAGATTGACAAAAATTAAAGAGAAAAAAAAACACCTCTGCAAATACATATGGTTCACGTATAAAAAAAATAAAACATTAAACAAACAACCATAGCAGATTGACAAAATTAAAGAGAAAAAAAAACACCAATGAGTCAAAGATTTCTTTGTATAGTCAAGAAATTTAAGATTAAAAAAAAATGCGTACCTGTAGCAAGATTTGGAGGAAAACGATGAACAAAAAAGAATGACAGAGAACAATCCCTAAAACAGAGATACAATGGAAAGAATACAACTTTTTTTTTTTTTTTTTTTTTTATAATTATTATAAGTGAGGATTTTTTAGTAAAATTATATGAATTCCCTTTTTTAATCAGGAAAGGGAACTTGATTCTTAGGGTGGGTGGGGGGAATCAAATTCCCTTTCCATCAGTAACTTAATTACTGATTTCAGAGTGGGGTCCACGTAACTTAATTCCCTAAAAATTTAGTAAACACTGGAATTCACATATCAGTAACTTAATTCCCTTTCCTGAGTTTGATTACTGATTAGTAAACGCGCCCTTAAATCTAAGGATATTTTAGAAATGAAAAAAGTTTCATTAAATAATGGATGTAGGAAGATGTTTTGTGGATTGCGAGCCACCCTTTTTTAAAATTATTATTTTATTACCATCAATATTTAAAATGATTTTTTTCATGTGTATTTTTCTTTAGTTTTACACTTGTCACATTTTTTTTTAAATTTCTTTTGTTTTACCTGTGTCAATATGTACGTGGATCTAATACATTAGACTAAAATACCTCTAGATTCATTTATCATTGACTAACGGAAGGACCAAACTAATGAATTTTGGAAAAAAAAAAAAAAAAGGGGATTACAGATCTTAACATGGCAAAAACATTTTAAAGAGTGACAAATGAAAAAAGAAAAAAGAAAATAGTACTTATGTAAAAATCTCCCTTTGAATATATTTTCTTCGGACCTCAAATAATTTTTTTTTTTTCATGGATTAGTTTTAGTAATTAGTATAAGAATGTGAATAACTACTCGTACTTGGAAAGTTGGTTAATAGAACAAATTACGAAATATCTACATGAGGTTTGGTCATTGACACAACGAAACAACTTTTTAATAAAAATGACACTTAATTCCTCTATCATTAATGGTTGACCGTTAAAGTTAACAAAAGAAATGGTAATTTTTTTTTTCATCTTACTTTTTTTTTTTTAATAATTAATTAAAAAATAAATAAAATGGATATCCATCTATGGATCTCCACTGTCAAATAGATCACAGTGGGGAATTACTATTTAAATATTTTATTGACAAAACACTTTGTTTTGAAACAAAGTTTATAGAGTAAGATTACTATGAAAATGTTTTTTTTTTTTTCCTTCTCTTATGAGAACATGTTTACTAGCCGGGAATTAAAATGAAAGGGAGTCAAATTTCATTGGAAAGAGAATCAAGAAAGGAACTTAATTCCTTATGTGTGAGGGAGGAATTAAGTTTCATTCACGGTAGGAAGTTAATTCTTAATTCATAAGGAATAAAGCTTGAGTAATTCCAAAATTAACCCTTTAGTTAGTTAATTATCTTCTTTTCCTCCACTATGAAGAAACTTGATAAACTTTTGGAAAGCAATGCAGCTATTCTATGAATATTGAAACAAAAATGACAAGATCTTGCTACTCTTAGCAAGACTAAGGGGCTGTTTGTTTTTTTGTCTAAAGTCTTATAAGACCTTAATTTATTAGATATATGGATAAGTCTTATAAATTAAGATATTATGATATGTTTGTTTTTTTCATTTTAGATGACTTATTACAAATATAAAATTGATTAAGTTGTGTTAGGGTTTCTTCAAAATTGAGAATTTTTGGAAAATTGATTTTTAGTATTTTATTATGTGCGGATAAAATCATAAATGTATGAATTGTTATAAGACATTTGTGGAAATTTATTAAAAAACTCTACTGTATCACTTTTTGAATAAGATAAAAGTCAAAAAATTTTACTTTTTCTAAAAGACATATATATCTTAAAATAAGATATAAGTTGAAAAAATAAACAAACTGATTTATCTTAATTTAAGATATAAGAGGTAATAAGTCTTATTGGGAAAAAAACAAACAACCCCTAAGAAGTAGGCATCCACCATTTAGAGCTCATTATATGGACGATGAAGACGAGAGATTTTTAACAGTAGATCTAATCTTGCACACCTTTCTCTAGGTTTTGGCACTTTTTTTACACTTATAATTTGCTTCCATCAACTAATCGATTAGAAGTAAATCTTAAGATAGAAAGGGGCTATTTGTTTTTTTTTTTTATCTAAAGTCTTATATGATCTTAATTTATTAGACATATGAATAAGTCTTATAAATTAAGATACTATGATATGTTTGTTTTTTTTCATTTTGGATGACTTATTACAAATATAAAAATTGATTAGGTTGTGTTAGGGTTTCTTTAAAATTGAGAATTTTTTGAAAAATGATTTTTAGGATTTTATTATGTGCGGATAAAGTTATAAATGTATGAATTGTTATAAGACATTTGTGGAAATTTACTAAAAAACTCTACTGTATCACTTTTTGAATAAGATAAAAGTTCGAAAATTTTACTTTTTCTAAAAGACATATATATCTTAAAATAAGATATAAATTGGAAAAACAAACAAACTGATTTATTTTAATTTAAGATATAAAAGGTAAAAAGTCTTATAATGAAAAAAACAAATAGCCCGTAAGATTTATCTATATTATTGGATCGTCGGGATTCTTTAATATTGGGATATACATTCATCATGTCAATTTTCATCGAAATTCAAATTATAGATGAGGTTTGACCATAAAAGTGTAGGAAAATACTCACCTTATTGAAAACCCCAGAATAAAAAATAGTGGTCAAACCTTCGGTCTCAGTTTGTACAATAATTGAAAATTGAAAACAAAAATCTATAGGAGCAAAGAAACTATGAAACACAAATATTTTTCATAATTTTGTCATATCACCATCTCTCATCCAACTGCTTGAAATTTAAATTTTGACTATTAAATTCTAGATGATTATATTAGCACCGTTGACGTTTCATGCACTGTCCTTACAAGTAATTTCCTCAATGATATTTTGGTAATAATAAAGTACTCTGTGGTGAAGTTTTTTGGATGGCAATGATTTACATATATATATATATATATTATTAAGTTAATTAGTTTTTTTTTTTTTAATACTAATATGTGTGGATATTTTATCAAATAAGGAAAGTGATCATAGCTCTGAAGGCCTGTACAATCAATTTTGTTTTAAATTTCATTAGGCTCTAAAGGTCCAAACTGTATTAAATTGAACTGAACCGAATCGAATTTGGAAAAATCAAATTCAAATAAGATGGAGTCAATCTGTTTTTGTAAGTCGGTTTGATTAAAAAAATAAAATAAAACCGAATATATTCGAGTCAAATACAGTTTCGGTTGAAAACCGAACCGATATGAATCGTGTCCACCCCTACCTAGAAGCGAGAGTTTATTTCCTTATAATTTTATTTGTACACTCTTTAAAAGATTATTTACACACCTCCCTATGGTTTCAAGTTTTTGCCATTGTTTTAGCACTTTGATTCTCTTACTTTCTTTTATAAATTTGTATGCATCAGTTCTTCAAATTTTCAATTTTACTTGTAAATTATTGTAGGTACTTTGTGTTATTATTATTCTTACCGATTCTTGACAAGTTAATTTTATTGATTTTAATGGTTTTTTTTTTAAGATGATACGAGGTTTAGTCAAGTGTTAGTGGTATACCACTCACGTCTATACCATTAATATTGCGGGTTCGAGTTGTGTATCCCTCAACAAACCCTGAAATTCAAAAAAATTATATTTATTATCTTTTGTATTTGATTATATTTTATAAATGCTTCAAATAAAGTTCTTTGGTGTGAATGTTAAATTAATGTGAAACGTTTTCCCATATATGGATGATTAAAATTTAGTTTCATCAACTAATTTTTTCTTCACCAAACCCAAATTCTCCACCAGTCCATTGTCATCACCAACCACTTCCTTCCGATCAACCCTTATCTTCTCAAAGGGCAAAACTTTAGAAATTGATCGAACACACATACCAATAAGATCTATGAATATAAAAACACATTTGATGAATTGCAAATTTGCAATTAATCAAAATTTGACAAAGAGAAAGAGAGAAAAAAAAAAAAAAAAAAAAAACTATTTGTATAAGGGTTTCCTATTTTTTTTTTTTTTTTTTTTTTTTTTGTTTTTTTTGTTTGTAATATTTCATTAAAAAAAATTATAAGTAATAATTAATATTTGAAGAGTTTTTTTTTTTTTTTTTTTTTTTTTTTTTCAATATATTTTAAGACTATTTTAACTTTATATAATTCAAAATTAAATATATTCCTTGTAATTTATAAAAACTACATAGTTGAAATTACTGTACAAAACCACCAATATTTTATTAGTAGTATGTGAAAATTGAAAATTGTAGGACATATAATTGAGATAATTGGAAATATATTAATTTTAAATGCATACTTTTGGAACAAAATATTTTAAATACAATTAAGTAATTTACCGTTAAGTGTTAAAAGATAAGTCAAGAATTTATCATTTTTATTTTAAGTTGTTTTTTTAGCATTTGTAAGTTATTTAAACATTTGAAGAAAAAAAAAAAAAACCTAATGAGTCTAAGGGCCAGTTTGGTATTGCTGTAACTTTTATAATAATCACTGTTAGCTGTGCTGAATGAATAATCAGTTGTGAAGTTAATCAGCAGATGTTTAGTTAATTATACTTTTAAAACTACTGTATAGCTCAAAAGCGGTATACGTATGTTTGATAATTTTATTTCAAAAGTGCTAAAATTAGTTACAATGACTAAAATAGACATGATTTTAGAATCTTATTATTTTTTTTCATTAATTATATATATCAAATCAATATTTAAGTAGAATATTTAAATTTGAAAAAAAAAATCCATAAGAATAATAAAAATATTTTTTAAAGGTTGTATAAATCAAATCAATATTTAATTAGAATATTTAATTGTAAGATGAAATAAGGTATATAAATGATTTTTAATTTGATTTCATAAGGATAATAATGATATTTTAAAAGATTTATTAAATACTGAAATAGATTATTCCATAATCACTTTCAAAAAGTAACCCTCCACCTACTTCTCAAAATCATTGTCAAAACTTACCAGATTATGAATTAATCACTTTTAGAAGTTTTACCAGATTATTAATTCGGGACCAGTTATTTTTTAAAAGTTTACGCTATTGGTAGGATTTGAGCCGCTGACCTAAGAGTCATTTACTCAAGTCGTAAACTCGTCCATCTACCAGCTGAGCTACGCTCCTATTGACACAAATGTGTACTTACTTAATTAAGTTATATAGTCCTTTTTCATATATTCTTTTATTGGGACCTAGTGGGTGCATATTACAAATTGAGGAGTGCTGGAATCACTCTCCCAACCCACTCTCTCTTCTCATTTTGATATTTATCCATTATTTAATTTTTTTGAAATAAATTTTAGAGCTATCATTAATGAATTGTTTTTTTTCATGTTATTTACAATTCAAACCATCATATCTTCCAAAATTGCCCTTTTTCTTTACACCTAATTATCATAGTCATTTTCTTAAATATTAATATTATTATTATTTTATATATCTCTTTTTTATTTTCTAAAATATCATAACAAATACAATTTATATTTGAAAAATTAATGTTTTTGTCTATATTATCATAAGTTCATTATATTTTATAAAGTGTTTATTTTTACGCAATTTGAAAAATATAATTAAAAAAAAATTCTTTAATAATATCAAAACTTAAATATACTAAAAAACGCAAGATGCCAATGGTTATTGTATTTTAATAACTTAAATATTGTTAATAATATATTTACTATTTTAAAAATGTATATATATAAAATAAATTTAATAAATATTATTCAACCCATTTTAGTATTTTACCTTTGAAGATTTTTGCTCACATATTTGGAAATGATAATTTGGTGTAAAAAAAGGACAATTTGGGAAGATGTGGATGATTTGAATCTTAAATAACATGCAAAAAATAATTCATTAATGATGACTCTAAAATTTATTTATAAAAAGTCAATAAGTAATGCTACACATCCCACCAACAATCCCACCATTTTCATCCCAACACACGTGGCAGTTGATGTGTCACTTGGTGAGTGGACAGAAATTAATTGGTATTTATCTCTCTTAAGTGGACACACATTAATTGGTGAGTAAATGCATGGGTAAGAGAGATAAATACCAATTAATTTCTGTCCACTCACCAATTGACACATCAACTGCCACGTGTGTTGGGATGGAAATGGTGGGATTGCAGGTGGTATTTTTAGTATTATTAAAAGTCAATATATGATAAGTGTCAAAGGGAGAAGAGAGAGTGGGTTGGGAGAGTGAGAGAATACATCTAGCACCTCTCTTAGAAATTTGTATTTTTTTATGACATATTTGACCGTCAAAATTAATGTTAAATTGACCAATTTAATGTATTTATAGTTTAAAAAATTATATTTCAATTAAAAAAAATAATAAATGGAGGCGCTATTTGCCTAAACCAAACAAACTTGCTCTGTAAAAACAAAAACGCTTGAAAAACGACGAAACGTACCCGATGGCATCATCAACACCCGAACAAAACCGGAGCCCCGAAGTCCGCAGAGACCCGCTTAACAATCAGTGGGTCATATTCTCTCCCGCCCGAGCCAAACGACCCTACGACTTCAAATCCAAATCCCCACAAAACGCTTCCTCCAACTCCAGCTCTTCGTGCCCCTTCTGCATCGGCAACGAGCACCAATGCGCGCCCGAGATCTTCCGGGTCCCAACCGACCCGAAGTCCGACTGGAAGCTTCGGGTCATCGAGAATCTGTACCCTGCCCTCAGCAGAGCAGTTGAAAAAGACGACGACCCACGTTGCGAAACGAGCTGCCTGGGCTACTCGGACCGGATCGTGAGAGGAATCGGGTTCCATGATGTTGTGATAGAGACTCCGGTTCACTCGGTTCAGCTGTCGGATTTGGATCCGAGAGAGATTGGTGATGTGTTGCTTGCTCATAAGAAGAGGATCGAGCAGATTAAAGAATACGAATTCATAAAATACGTTCAGGTTTGTTGTTTTGTTTTCTCAATTTCAATTTCAAGATATATATATATATATATATATATTTTTGTTAATTATTTGAATTATTTCTTGGTGGTGTATTTAATTTAAAATTAGCAGTTTATTGTTTTGTAATGGGTTATTTTGTTTTATATTTAATTTTATTATAATTGGACATGAATATCTTCTTTTTGTTTAATTTTAATTTCCAAGCCATACAACAGTATTATTGTTAAATTTTTATTTTTATTTATTTTTAATTTTATTTTTCACTGTTGTATAATATCATATCATTTTTCAGGTGTTTATTTTTATTATAAAAATTGTTTTTTCCATGTATTTTAGAGCACACATTCAAGTAACCAAGGGGATTATGGGTAAATGGATTTTGATTAAGTATGAATTAATAGAATTTTGGGCCGTGTGATGTCTGCCTCTTACAGTTTCTTCATTAATGGTGATCCTAGAGGCAAGGTGAGACCAACTAGGGGTTTGCAGGTTTAACAAGTCTGTTGAATTCTGCAGAATGTGTAGTTAGAATTCTTGAGATTAAAGTTACCAGGCATGCTCCTTCTATCTGTCACCTATTTTTCGCCGATGATAGGCTTATTTTCATTAGAGCTAATGTAGCTGAGAGCGGTTTTCTTAAGAATATTCTAATGAAATATGAGGGTACACCAGGTCAGTCGATTAGTTTTGACAAACCCGCTCTTACTTTCAGTCCTAATTCCAGGCAGTGTGAGGTTGAGGCCATTAAGAATATTTTTGGCATGGAAGTGGTGGCTAGTCATGATAAGTATTTAGGATTGCCCTTTTCTATTGGTAAGAATAAGAGGAATATATTTGGGGCTGTTAAGGACAGAATTTGGAAGAAGTTGCAAGGTTGGAAGAGCAATTTGGTAGAGAGGTATTGTTTAAAGTAGTGGTTCAGGCTATTCCAACCTACACCATGAGCTGTTTTAGGCTCTCTGTTTCTCTAGGGTTGGATATCCAAAGAATGATGGCTGATTTTTGGTGGGGTGTTGATAAAGGTAAAAAGTTCATTGGTTGGCTTGGAGGAAAATTTGTCAGCCAAAGGAAGTTGGAGGTTTGGGTTTTAGAGAGATAGAGGCATTTAATCAAGCTATGATAGCTAGGCAAGGGTGGAGACTTGTGAGTAATCCTTCATCTCTCATGTCTTGTGTGTTGAAGGCTAGGTATTTTTATAACCGCTCTTTCCTTCAAAGCAAGTTGGGAGGAGACCTTCGTTTGTATGGAGAAGTATTTTTTGGGGAAAAGAGGTGCTAGTTAAGGGGTTGAGGTGGAAGGTGGGGAATGGGTCGAACATCTCATTGTATAAGGATCCTTGGTTGCCTAGAGATGCTGGTTTCAGGCTAGAGTTCTCTCTGATGGCTTTTCTTTGGCTGATTTGTTCTCGGATGATGGTGGGTGGCATAGTGATCTGGTAAGGCAGTGTTTTTCTGCTGATGAGGCTGATATAATTCTTAATATTCCTCTGACAATCTGGTCTGGTCAGGATGCTTTGGTTTGGCACTTTGATAAGAAAAGTATTTTTTCTGTTAAAAGTGCCTACAAGATAGCCCTTCAAGATCAGAGTTTGGGTTATGCTTCTAACTTTAATGGCCCTCTTCCAATTTGGAAAGCCTTGTGGCAGTTGCAGCTGCCTTCTAAGGTTAAGGGCTTTTGTTGGAGGGTCTGTAAGGGCATTCTACGAGTCAAGTATGTTATGCACAAGAGGCATATCATTGAGTCTAATATCTGTTCTCTGTGTAACTATATGCGTGAGACTGTTGATCATGCGATTTGAGGTCGCAATTTTATTCAAAAATTGTGGAAGAATTGTCCTCTTTTTTCTGTTTTGAAAGCTTGCAAGGAGTGGATTTCCTGGATAGGCTGCTGTGGTTTAATTCCTCCTATTGTTCAGATTTAACTTTGTAGTTTATTGTTGCAGCTTGGTTGGCTTGGTGTTGTAGGAATTGTAAGATTTTTGATGGTGGCAGTTTTAAGGAGATGGATGTGTGGTGTAGAGCTGGGTCTTTCTTGGAAGAGTTTAAAGCTTTTTTGAGAAGTGAGTGTGAGGTTTCTAGAATTCTAGGCCTGGCATCCCTAATCAGATTTGGAAACCTCCTGATTGAGGTTTCAAAATTTACGTGGATGCAGCGGTGGACATTTATAAGAGATGTTTTGGTATCGGGGTTGTGGTAAGGAATGCTGCAGGGTTGCCAGTGATTGTTGTGGCTAAGTTTTTTGATGTTTTTTTCAGTGTGGAGGTTGCCGAGGCTCAAGTAATTTTGGAAGGTGTTTTAGCAGCTGTTAATAATTGTTTGGGGCCTTGTTGTATAGAATCCGATGCCCTCAATATTGTAAATTTGATTAGAGGTTAGTCTATATCTCGATGTGAGGTTGTTAATATTGTAAAGGATGTTCAATTTTTTTCAGGGGTGCTTGGGATTGATTCTATCTCTTTTATCCCTCGTGGTTGAAAAACAGTCACTCATTATGTAGCTAGATGGGCTGTGTGTCATAGGAGTTCTTTGGTCTGGATTGATTCTTTTCCTTGTTGGCTGTCTAAGCTGATTAAGGATGATTGTAATAGCTCTGTTTTTGATGCGTTTTAATAATTTTTTTTTCCTTCAAAAAAAAAAAAAAAAGTAGCAGAGGAGGGTTGATTTGCATTCATGGTGTTTGTGTGTGGTTCTCTGCTTTTGATTTGATATGAGTTGAAGTTGATATTGGTTTTATGCTTTTCAAGGTGTTCAAGAACCATGGTGCTTCAGCTGGAGCATCAATGAGTCATTCCCACAGTCAGATAATGGCTCTCCCCGTCATTCCGCCTACTGTTTCTACACGACTTTGCAGTACGAAGGAGTATTTTGATCAGACTGGAAAATGTAGCCTTTGTGAAGTTCAACCAAAGGACCTTTTAATTGATGAAGCCAAGCATTTCGTTTCAATTGTTCCTTTCGCTGCCACATTTCCCTTTGAGATATGGATCATACCCCGAGATCACTCTTCCCATTTCCACGAACTAGATAGTGAGAAGGTAAGCTTAACTCTACACCTGTAATTTGATTCTTACTTGATCATCGGCTACATTTAGATCAGTGTCAATTCACATGTTTGGTATTACAGTGGTTCTTGAACTTCTTTATATTGACAACTTTGTGTTTCTTTTATTCTAGAATGAATCAAGTAGTATAATTTTGTATCATTGCCAAAACCATAAGCATATGTTTGTCCAAATGGCCATTTATGATTTATTTTGCCTGCGAGACTATGGAGTATTTTAAGTTGACCCCAGAGAGCATTGTCTGTTGTTAGTGTGCAATCGGAACATAATTTGACTTTGTGGATACATGACCATTACTATGCATAACCGATAAGTGAGCAGGAGAGAATTAGCTTGTGTTAATGTGCAATCGAGGAAAATTTGTTGCATCTTATGATGATCATAATATACTGACTTCCATATGGGGGTGATTCAAAAATGTCGGCTTATAGAACAATGCTTCATTTGCTTCGCTAATCACTTTCTCCTGCAAAAAGTATGTTGTATGTTGAATGGTTTCCTTTAACATGAATTTGAATACTATAGAAGCCAGTCATTTATCATCCTTGCTCATGTACAGCTTCTTTTTCGTAATTTGAATACTTACACCCTGTTTATGTAGGCCATTGATCTCGGGGGATTACTAAAGCTCATGCTTAGAAAGTTGGCTGTGCAATTGGACAACCCGCCTTTCAATTTCATGATCCAGACTTCTCCACTTCAGGTCACTGACTCACAGCAGTTACTGTACACACACTGGTTTTTACAGATAGTACCTCAATTAAGTGGTGTTGGGGGTTTTGAAATGGGAACCGGGTGTTACATAAATCTCGTCTTCCCAGAGGATGCTGCTAAAGTTTTGAGGGAAGTTAACATTTCAACACAGATGTGAACTAATCATTATTATATACCCCGATTAGGCAAATCATAGTTTGATGACAGAAATAGTCATCGGTTTTTAATTTTAAGCTTGATATACAAAGAAACATTGGAAGATTTCCGGGTATAATGAAGTAATATTACTGGAATAAAGAGGTATGTAGTGAATATATTCGAATTGTCTGTATTGTCTCCAATCTTGTATGCCTTGGTTGTCTAGTTGATTTGAATGTGAAGACAAGTGAAATGTATTCATGAAAAGGCAGCTCTGGAAAAAAGTTCTCCATGTGTTTCTCTAGCTTTTTTTTTTCCTTTAATGTTGTTCAATCAAATGTGTCCAACTTTTAGCTATGCAATTATTCAGACATCAGACTTCAACAAGAAGGTAAAAGGTACCCTTTGTGAAGTACTTTCGTAGAAAATGCTTTCAAGTAGAAGTGCTTTTTCTTAGCACATCTAGTAAGTAAACGTTTGAAAACGTAGAAATTATAGAGTCCTTCACAGAAAATTTAACTCACATTTCTTCGATTCTACACTACAACTATTCAGTTAGGATGCGTTTACCGGTCGGAAATTGTAACGAGAGAAAGATAACTTAATTCTTGATTTATGATTATAGTGTCTACTAAAAATTATTGATAATCAAATTACATTGATTCTATACATAAATCATGAATTAACTTCTTGCCGAGAAGCGAACTTAATTCTCCCTACCTAATTAAGTTTTTATATTCATTCCTATTAGTAAACACGTCCTTATTATATTCATTCTTATTTAAAAAATTTGTTAATAAAGAAATAAAATTCAGCAAATTTACAATAAAAAAAAAAAAAAAAAGGTGTATGACAAGAAATTTAAGATAACAAGTCTTTATTCTTTACTTTTAATTAAGTGAAATTTTAGTAGATTAATGAATTATTTTAAAATTATAGTGATGGAAATATAGTATTGGAAAGAGCAACGATAATTGCACATATTAAAAACCATATGTATACCTTTTTCCGAAGTCCCAAGCCCAAGACCAAATTGCATAAATAGGGTCAAAACGAAGAAAAGTCCATTATTCTCTTTTGGAAAACTCAATAAATAAGTAACCAAAAAAATAAAAATAAAATAAAAATAGATAAAATAGAAAATGAGAAAAAAAAAAAAAAGGATTCTTGAAAATAAAAAGAAAAAAGAAAAATACAAAATCCAAAAATATCTAGTTTATAATAGAGCCGTGGCTCTATTTCAATCCACCATTTCTACTTTCTACACCCACAAAAAATAAATAAATAAAAACAAATAAAATATAATAAATAAAAAAGGGACAATCTCTTTAATTCTTAAACCCCAAGTATTGGGTTTTGGCGGCTACCTCTTCGCCAAGCACTCTTTTTTTCTCTTCACAAAAAAATCCTCTCTCTCTCTTTCCGTCTATCTCGCTCTAGGGTTTTTCTCTTCCTCTCTCTCTCTCTCTCTCTCCCCTTCTCGACCGTTGATTTTTGATCATGGCAACTGTTTCTTCCTCCCCTGATCGTATCCTTTATTGGTTTCCTCATCTGGGTATTGGCTGTTTTCTTTTATTTTTTCTTTTTTGAATAATATTCAGATTAACACTCACGTAGTTGTATGTATGTAAGTATACATGTAGTGGATGAGTTTGTAAAAGTGTTTTTGATGTTTCTTGTGTTGAGTGATGTGGGGTTTTGTTAGGGTTTTTCTTTCTGGGATTATTGATATGTTATGTTTGTGTGTATTATTATAATGAGATTACAATCACTTTCGTTAAGTGGGGTTTCTGTGTAATTTTTTTTTTTTTTTGGATGTGAAAATATTACATATGTGTGTCGAGATGCATAAATTTTGTCTTTTGAGTTTGTATTTTGTGACAGATTTGTTGGTTATTATGATTTTGTTTTATTATCTCTAGAGTCTAGATGGTGAACCATTATGTGTCGAATATGTGGATATCGTGAACATTTTGATTCTTTTTCTGGTATTGGTTTGTGCGACTGTTGAGTGGTGGATTGTTGTGTGTGTGTGTGTGTGAATGTTTGCTCTTATTATAAAAGTGTGATTTTGGACAATTGTGAAGGGTTTTTGTTAATATTATCAATACAACGGGTTCTTCGACTTGTATTCCTTTACTTGTATTATCACAGAAGCTGCAGATTTGATGCAGAACTTATCATTAGATTCTGAAACCAAGACTGCTACAGTTCAGGACTACGCAAACAAGGTATTACTCAAGTCATATTTGATTCATGTCATTTTTGATGGTTGTAAAGCTGTATGTCTAATTATTTCATGTGCTTAATTTGCCATTATAGCTTTCTGTCATTAAATTGTGCCAGTTTATACCAATTACTAGGCTGCTAATGCAGCCAAGCTGTTCAATTGGTCTACAACCCCGTTTCACCTTGTTAATTCTATCATGAAAGAAAGCTGTGATGGTGATGAGGATGCTGTCATATAAGTTTTTTCTTTTAGGTGTATGTCTTCACGATGTTGAAGTAGATAATGGTTTACAATTTGCTAGATGCGATTTTTTTGGGTCTTACATACAAAGTAACATCATGTTATGACATATTTATTCTTCTTCGGGTTATGGTGATGGAGGGCAGGGTAATGGGTAGAATGGCTTCTCTAGATATGTGATGAGGTTGAGATGGCTCATGTCAGTTCTACCTTTTACTCAGTCGTCAAAGTAACTCATAGCCCAAAAGTTTTTCCTCAACGTTAAAAATGTACCATTTTTTTTTCTTCTGCTTTAAAGTGAAAAAAATTAGGTTGTAGTAGCTGGTTATTTATTTGCTGCAGAAGTACTTGTTGAAGCTTTTGAACTGAATGAAGAGTAAGATCTTTATGCATAGCTTAATTCGTATTCTCTTATTTCTCCACGACGAGAGAGTGTTGAATCTCATACTTAGATTTTAAGGAAAGCTAATTCCTCCTATGAACTTGCTTCCAGAGTTGTCTATAGAGTTTATAGACTACTTGTGACCTGTGTTTTGACAAGTATTTATTCAGGTTTTGGGAGTTTTTTAGTTGTTGTTTGGGAATTGTGTACATAAATGAAAATTATACCATCTTTTCAGGCTGAGATTGCATTCGATGCTTTATTGTTTATTGACAGGGTCTTTATGGTGATAACGGCTCTGTCATGTACCATCAAGGTTATACCTATCCACAGTATGGAATGTATCCATCACCAGGTGACAGTCAACTGCAAGGGCTACAACAATACCAGTATCCAAGTCCTTATTACCATCATTATGCTCCTAACCATACCAGTACTCCTCAAGGTGTAGGTTCGACATCAGTTGCAGCTGACCAAGCGTCTCTATCTGTTGAAACAAATATGGGAAATCCCAGTGCAGTATTAAGTGATCCTGGTGTGAGTGGAAATAATGGGTCAAAGCCACTGAGACCAAGTTACCATTACCCATATTTAGATCCAAATGGTTCCCAGAGAAGGGAAGGTTCTTCGACTATGATTCCATCTCCTGGTTATCATGATCCAAGATATACTTTTGATGGGACTCATTCGCCACTTCCGTTGTTAGATTCGTCGATATATACTGGTGGGCAATCCAAACATGCAGCAAATGCTGCTTTCGCTTCTCCAACATCACATAACAATAATTTTCCATCTGGGAGGAATCACTATCAGAGTCATCGTACGGTATGTTGGAACTCTCTCTAACATGAGTAATTTCTTTTATGATTCACTCAAATAAAAACATGTCAAAAAATAAATTGATTAAATATAGATCTATTTTGATGTGTTGTTTTGGTGACTTGTTGTAACTAAATAGTATGTCACCTTTGATTATTTTGGGAAATGGTGATTATTCCCATGTATTATGGATATATGGAATAAACTCATTTAATTGCATATTTCATTACATCTTTGAAACAAGTTTATTGATCAGACTGTTTGATGATTTGAACACAGAATCTTCATCCTACAAGACCAACATCTGGCTTAGGTGAGCCTTTTGATTACATGAGTCAGATGTACCCAAGCAATGCAATGTATGGCCATTATGGAAACACATTTAGAGCTGCTTCTGCTTTTGGATCCTATGGCTATGGTTCATGGATGAATGGGCGTGGATGGTATGCTGTTGATAATAAAAACAAACCTAGGGGTCGTGGCAATGGTGCTTATGGCTTTGGCAAAGACAGTGTGGATGGTTTAAATGAACTTAATAAAGGACCAAGAGCCAAGGGTTTTAAGAACCAAGAGGGTTTTGATTCTATTACGCAAGCTGTTAAAGGGCAGAATTTTCCATCTAGTGAGAGCGGTACAGGGGATAATTTGTCTTCTATTCCAGATAAGGAGAAGTACAATGGGGAAGATTTTCCGGAGAGTTACTCAGATGCAATGTTTTTTGTCATAAAATCATACAGTGAGGATGATGTGCATAAAAGCGTGAAATATAATATGTGGACCAGCACACCTAATGGAAATAAGAAACTAGATGCGGCTTATCGTAATGCCAAGGAGAAGACTGGTGACTGTCCTGTATTTCTATTGTTCTCTGTGAGTATTATTAGTTTGGTACCATCTACTTGTTCTCTGTTGAATATTGCACAAATTTGGGTATTTTACTCAATCGGACATCGTTTTTATTTCAGGTCAATGCTAGTGGACAATTTGTTGGTTTAGCGGAGATGGCGGGCCCTGTTGATTTTGAAAAAACCGTGGAGTACTGGCAACAGGACAAGTGGACTGGTTGCTTCCCTTTAAAATGGCATATCATCAAGGATGTACCAAATAGTTCATTGAGGCACATAATTCTTGAAAATAATGAGAACAAGCCTGTTACTAATAGTCGGGACACTCAGGAGGTATATTGGCTTTATTTTTTTATTTGTTTGGTTGCTACTTTGATTCCTTTCTTAAAATTTCTTTGTTAGTTGTTCTTCTCTAGTTGTAATTTTTTTCTTGGCTTCTTTAGGTCAACTTTGATCAAGGCATTCAAATCATCAAAATCTTTAAAAGTCATTCAAGCAAGAGATGCATCCTGGATGATTTTGAGTTTTATGAGTCTCGTGAGAAGATAATGCAGCAAAAAAAGTCCAAGCAACATCAGCTGCAGAAACAGGCAAGAAGTGTTTCCTTCCCCTAATTTATGCCCAGTTTTTTGTAGTGTGGTTTCCTTTAGCCTAAGAAGATTATATACAAGTTTTGTGATGTGTTCTCATTTTCTTTATGGAACTTTAATCTTCCAAAACAGGTGTTGGACAGAAAGCCAAGTGATGTTGTAATTGATGATAAGGATGTGAAAACAGGAAAGGATGGAGCACAAAAATCATTAGACGAAGCCTTGAAAAGCAAACTGGTGGATGCTGCATCGGGAGAAGCACAGGAAGAGACAAATGGAGAGGTGAAAAAGTTAGATGAGGATGGATTAGCAGCCACAGTTGAAGACACTGGTAAAGTTGCTACACCGGTGGTGTTGTCTGGAAAGAAAGGTTCTTCAAATGGGGTTGCAAGTGCTTGCTAAATTTTTTCATGGTTCCTTGATTTCTTTGATTTAGGATAGAATTTTAAGTTGGATAGTTGATGACTTTAGATTACAAGTTAGCAATTCCATAATGTTGTAGGGAAATAGCCCTCTCAGCTTTCTTATACATAGTTTTTGTCTACTGCTCAGGACCTTAAAAGATCAGATATATGTTTCTGTTCTGATACCAGTTTAGTTTTGTTCATTTCAATTGATAATTTTGCTTTTTTGTTCTCTTGTTTTTCATGTATTTTTGCTGAGTTAACCTTCTCCTTCAACTTGTTGGATGGCCACATTTTCACATTTTGACAATAGTTGAACTGAAATGTTATCACAAGAGTGATTCTTTGTTGAAACCAGAAAATGAAGTCATAAATGAGTGGTTTAGCCTGACTTGAGGAGTTCTTTTCTTCTTCTTCTTCTTCTTCTTGTAAAAGTTATGGGCTGTTTAAGATAAAGGTCTATTGATTTTTTTAATAATTTATAATCATAAGATTTAATCATACTTGTTCATTTTTTATTTTTTTTTTATGAATACAAGTGGAATATATTATAACATATTTTCTCAAACTTTCTACATGATAATGAATTCTTTGAAATCAAAGAACTCATTATTGTTTTAGCAAATGCTAACTTTGTATTTTTGTTTACGTGAAATATTTGTTCTTTTATGCTACATCCTTCTTATTCTAGTAGTAGGGTCTAAAATACTCTTTTCTTCTTCTTCAAGGTTTTTAGACTTAAGATTCTCTGATAATTCTCCGACTTTATTTTTAAGAGAATCTACCTCTAAATTAAGCTTTTCTACTTGTTCCATAAATTGGAACTTGGTTTCCGTAGTAGTTTTTTTTTTTTTTTTCATAAAAGCTAGGATTTGATTTCTATCATAAAGAAAATTTTGAAAACTTAATCGGTCATGTACCATTTTGATTTTCTAAATATAAGCTTTAATACTCTTTTAGCTTCTTCATAAGTGTAATAGCCTTTGAAAATAGGGTTTGGGATATTTTCTATATAATATACAACTTCTAGCCGGGTTGAATAAAAATTAAATAATAAGAAATTTTGTTATTTTCTGCAAAATAAAATATTTAAAGAATCAAGTTGAGAAATCAATTAAAGGAACTTGAGCTTGGATTTATTTATTTTTTTTAAATAAAAAATAAAAAGGGATTGAGCCTAAGTGTTAGCTAATTTTGTCCAATCTTTTGTCATAGGGTCGTTTATTGGATTTGGAGCTCACTAGTGGGCATGGAATTTCCATTCATGCTGGGCCTGGGAGATTTCTATCTTGAAATGGAAACAATCTTTGAAACAAAATCTATAAGGCCAACTCCAATGGGTCTCCGTTTTGTCAAAATGGAGATCCAAACCACTCCGATGATTCTCCAAATCACGCCAAATGAGGAGAATAAATACAGAGATCAAGTTTTCATCTCTATTAGGGGTGGGCAAAAAACCATTATACCGAACCGAACCAATCCAATCGGTTTTTTTCCGGTTTTTAACTTTTAACTGTTCGGTTCGTTTTGTTTTTTAAAAAACTGGTATTTCCGGTTCGGTTTCCGGTTCTAGGGTTCGAACTGGTGAACCGAACCGAGAACAGGTGTATATAATCAAAAATCCCTAAATTTTTTCTACTTTATCTAAAACTAATAATGTTAAAAACAAAAAGAGTAATTCATATTTCATAAATATTGTTGCACATTCATATTTCATAAAAAATGTGTATTAAAAAAATATTTTTTTAATACACATTTTTTTAATATATGTAACCTAAGCTATCATCAAATCATTGATCTACCATTTGATTTTGTAAACAAGCCTTCAAATTAGTTATTAATGCATGCCCTTTAATTCTTATTAGTTTCAACCCTAAAAGCTCATAGGACTGCATATTTAGTCATGTTTTCATCAATGGAACGGTTGTTCACCGTTAAAGTTGCAAGCCAAAAACATTATAAACTAACTCAACCGAGAACCGAAAAAACAAAACCGAACCGAACCGGTTCAATCGGTTTTTGATCAGTTCACACTTTTAAATTTTATCGGATCGGTTCACTTTTTCAAAAACCGGATATTATTGGTTTTTTATCGGTTCACTAGAAAAGTGAACCGATCCATTAAACGCCCACCCCTAATCTCTATATTCGGAGATCCAAATCTCCCATCTCTATTTCACTATTTACTTTTTATAATCCCACTTTACCCTCATATTCTTTCTTAAATTCCTCTTATATCCTTTTCACTTTTTTTTTAACTAAACTCAATTAATTTATTATAACTCTTTATTCATAAATCTAATTACCATAAAAATTATACCATTAGAAATATTTTGTTGAGATCTTTCATCTGAGTATAATATTGACTATATTTTAATAATTTTTAATTTTTTTTACTTATTACACCTTCTATTTTAATCAATGAACTAAAAATATTTTAATTCAAAACAAATGTTTTCAAATCATCAATTTTAATCGATGTTTTCTAATCATCAATAACATTAACATCTTCAAAATAAAATATTACAACGGAAAAATAATAGAAAAAAGTACATTGAAAATTAAAATAAAACCAATACAAATAACATTGAAATTTAAAAGTTAACACCAGTATTATGATAAGTCATTTCCACTCCAACCATATCAATTTGAAAATGGACCAAAACTACTAAAATTACCCGACAACCCACCGGACGACCCACCTTGAAATTGCCCGAAACTATGAAAATTGACATAGGTAGTGTTAGCAGCTGAAAGAAAATATTAGATGAAAATTATACAATCTAAAATTTAGGTGTAGAAAATTAGGTAAAAAATTAGATTAAAAAAAATATAAATGTTAAAAAAAAAAAATTATCAACATCGTTACATGTAAAAATAGTTATGTGTAATTAATTATAAAAAAACATTAGAAAATTTTAGATGTAAATAAAAGTGAGTAAATTATTATCTAAAATAATTAAGAGAACAATTTTATTAAAGAAAGTTTGAGATTTATTTATAAAGTAAAATAATAATATTTTATTATTTGTAGATTGTAAAATGGAGAATGATTGAAGTAGTAAATTTATAAAGATAGAATATTCTTAGAATATTCCATCTTTAGTCTCCAAAATGGAGAAAATTATGGAGAACGATTTGAGATGGCCTAACATTATTATTAGAAAGTATAATTATATTCAATTAGAAAATATTTCTAAACAAAATAATTTAGCATGTTATGATTGCTATGCAAAATAATCTATTTTATTTTATTTTATTTTATATGTATATTAAAAATTAATTGAATTTAAATATACCTAGGGCGCATTTATTGATCAGAAATTCTAATAAGGGAAAGAAAACTTAATTACTGATTCGTGATTACCGTGTTTACTAAAATCAATTGAGAATTAGATTATGTGTGTCTCAGAAACAAATTAGGAGGAAACTTATTCCCTCCTCCCACCTAAGGAATCAAGTTCCCTTTCAATCTTTTATTTCCCATAATATTTGATTCCCTTTCAATTTTTCATTTAATTCCTATCAATAAACCCGCTACTAATTCAATCCAGTCCAATCTAAAACTTCACCAAACAAAGGATATGTATAATATCAAATTCGATCTAGTTCAATTCAATTTAATCAATTAATGCATCTCAAACGCATGATTCTAGGAGCATTGTAAATATATTTAAGGGAAAATTGTATTTTAGTCTCTGTTGTTTGTCTTAATCTACATTTAATCCACGGTTTTTTGGTATTGTAACTTTCAGTCCATCATTATTCTGACAATATGAATTCCAGTCCCTATCGTTCAATTCTGTTAGGGTTCCGTCAAGTCAACGAGGGTAAATAGGTAAATTCATCAGTGGGACAGAAAGGGTAATTAGGGCTGAAGGGTAATTAGGTAATTTGATATATATAATTAATAATATATTAAATAAAAAATATAAAATAAAATAAAAATAAAAAAACAAATCAATAAAAACTCTCATCTCTCAATCCTCTCAATCTTTCATCTCTCACGATCTCCCCAAAAATCCATTAGCTCTTCTTCTCCACGACACCACCTCTTGTTGAATTAGCTCTGAATAAACCCACTTCATTTGATTTTTTTTCTCCAAATCACAACATCGAACCGCCGCCGTCACGAATCACACCACCACCAGTCATTTCTTCTCGCTCTCTTTGGTCCATCTGGATCGAGTCTCCGGTCTCGAACTGATGGTGGTGATTTCATGTGGGGGTGGACTGGGTGGTGGTTGTTTGGGTGTGGGGTTGGGTCGATTGTTGATGGTGGTGTTTGTGTTTGTGGCTGGGTTTGGGTTTGATGGATCCAAGGGTTTGGGTTTTTAATTTTTAACTCTTTTTTTTTTTTTTTTCAATTTTTGGTGTGGGATTTTGTTTCGGTTTTGTTTTGAATTTGATTTTTGGTTTTTGTTTTGATTTTGAGTTCTAGATAAGATATGAATTTTAAATTGGGTTGTTGAATCTGGGTTTATATGAACTGCCAGGTTGTTGAATATGGTTGAATCTTGGTTGTGTTGATGAACTAAGTAATTTGGGTTGTGAGAATGAAGATGAAGATGTTAGAATTTTTTTATTTTTTATTTTACCTGATTACAAATTTGTGTAATTTGATCTCTATGAATTGGTGGATTTTTTTTAGGGATTATTAATTTGTGGATTTGTGAAGAAATGAAGATTGATGACCCGTGTATTGATGAATCTGGGATTCTAAAGATTGATGATGTCCATTGAAAAAAAAAATCATTAAAAAATGCTGCAGAAATCAGAAATGCTTTTAATAAATTTATTTGGTTTTAAAAATGTTTTAAGTTTTTAAAGATTTTATTTTCCTTATAAAAAAATTCAGAATTATTTAACCCTTATTTTAAAAAAAAAAATTTAACTCTTATTTTTTTTTAAAAAAATCTGTTATATATATATTATTAAAGGGCGAAAATGGAAACTAGCCATAAATTAAGGAGGTTTATTGTTTTTAGCCAGCATTAGTATTTTGATTGTTTTTGTCAAACAATCCACTAAACATCCAAAATTGCCCCTCACTTTTCATTTTACATTAATTTTTTTGTTTTGTTTTTATTCCTCTGAATACAGACTATTTCTCTGTCTTCCTTATATGAGAAAAACAACTCAACACCACTATTGGTTTCCTTTTTTTGTGAGAACCACGATTCCACTTGCTTTTGTTACTTTTATTCTCCCTTCAATCTCCACGATCTTTTGTTACTTTTATTCTCCCTTCAATCTCCACGAATCCACCATTTCCTATGTTCGTTATCTCTCCCTCTCTCTCTTCAATTTTCTGTGTTCATTCTCTATTTTGGCTTGGTTTTTTACGGATTCGGTGTCGTTTCTGACGGATTTGGGCATCGTATTTCACGGATTTGGCTTCGTATTTCATGATGAATCGAGAGATCCCGGTCCTTCTTTCAGTGGTATGTATTTGAAACCCTAATTTAATTTGTTCCATGATTTTAGGTTGAAGAAGATAGGTTGCAGACTTGCAGTGGTGTGTATAATTTTTGATGGCTGGTGTGTTTAATTTTTTTTTCCCGGATGTGTTTAGTCGTTTTTGCTTGGTGTGTTTAGTCGTTTTTGCCTTGTGTGTTTAAATAAATTTTGCTTGGTGTGTTTAGTCGTTTTTGCCTTGTGTGTTTAGTCGTTTTTTCCCGGTGTGTTTAATTCCTTTGTGGCTGGTGTGTTTAGTAATTTTTTAGTTGGTGTGTTTAATTCCGTTGTGCCTGGTGTGTTTAGTTGTTTTTGCCTGGTGTGTTTAATTATGTTTTGGCAGGTGTGTTTAGTTGTTTTTGCCTGATATGTTTAGTCTTTTTTGTCTGGTGTGTTTAATTCTTTTTTTCCTAGTGTGTTTAATTTTTTTTCGCCTGGTGTGTTTAATAGTTTTCGCATGGTGTGTTTAATTATTTTTTGCCTTGTGTGTTTAGTTGTTTTTGCCTGGTGTGTTTAATTCCTTTTTGCCATGTGTGTTTAATTCCATTGTGCCTGGTGTGTTTAATTCCATTGTGCCTGGTATGTATAGTCGTTTTTGCCTGGTGTGTTTAATTCGTTTTTGCCTGGTGTGTTTAAATTTTTTTGCCTGGTGTGTTTAATAGTTTTTGTCTAGTGTGTTTAATAGTTTTCGCTTGATGTGTTTAATTATTTTTTGGCAGGTGTGTTTAGTTGTTTTTACCTGGTGTGTTTAGTCTTTTTTGTCTGATGTGTTTAATTCCTTTTTTCCTGGTGTGTTTAGTTGTTTTTGCCTGGTGTGTTTAGTCTTTTTTGCCTGGTGTGTTTAATTCCTTTTTCTCTGATGTGTTTAATTATTTTTTCCTGGTGTGTTTAGTATTTTTTGCTTGGTGTGTTTAATTTCTTTTTGCCTTGTGTGTTTAAATCGTTATGTCTGGTGTGTTTAAGTTTTTTTTGCCTGATGTGTTTAATTGTTTAGCCCTGGTGGTGTGTTTAATTTTTTTTGTCTTGTGTGTTTAATTATTTTTGCCTGGTGTGTTTAGTTGGTATGCCATGGTGTGTTTAATTGTTTAGCCCTGATCTGGCCACAACAGACAAAATTGTCCAAACCCCCCTGCCAATCAGCAACTCAATGGTCCGGACCCATAAATAGTTCCACCACCACCTCCCCAACGTCGTAAGTGCAAGTCATGTAAACAAGAGGGACACAACATAAGGACGTGTCCAACACGGCCATATGATAACCTTACGGATCCAGAAAATGATGTTGAATGAGGTATGATCACTTATCAGGATTAACGTAATGTTAGTTGCGTAATGTTATTTTTTTTAAAAAAATTTGAATGAATCATCTTTGATCAACTTTTGAATGATTTTACAGGGTAATATTTGTTCCAACATCATTTACCTCCTACTTGAAATGGACAACTCAAAGCTTCCAGTAAATGGCAGCATCCTGAAACACTTTATTGGATTTGTATTTTCTTTGCATTGGATTTTCTGCTTTCAGTATTGGGTGTATTGGATTTTTATTTTCATTGTACTGGATTTTTTGCTATCAGTATTCAGTGTATTGGATATTTATTTTCATTTTACTAGATTTTATGTTATGTTTAGTTAAATGAATCATTCAGTTGTAAACAAGTCAAATTTCTCATTGGTAGAAAGAAACAGTAACAGCTTCTCAACAACTAAACACACCGGATATGTCAGATTAAACACATCAAGGACTAAACACACCGTGCAAGTCAGATTAAACACACTAAGCAAACACGACTAAACACACTCGGCCAAAACGACTAAACACACCAGGACAAAACGACTAAACACACCAGGCAAAGTAGATTAAACACACCAGGCACAAAACGACTAAACACACCGGACACAAAATGACTAAACACACCAGGCAAGTAAGACTAAACACACCAGGCCAAAACCACTAAACACACCAGGCAAATCAGATTAAACACACCAGGCACAAAACGACTAAACACACCAGACACAAAATGACTAAACACACCAGGCATGATGAATTAAACACACCAGGCATGATGAATTAAACACACCAGGCACAAAACGACTAAACACACCTGACACAAAATGACTAAACACAACAGGCACAAAACGACTAAACACACCGGACACAAAATGACTAAACACACCAAGCATGATGGACTAAACACACCAGGCATGTGTTGTTCCTTTGTGTTGTTGGGGCTGAGTCCCCTGTTTTCCTTCTTGGTGTGGTTTGGGTTTCTTCCCTAGTAGTTGTTGCGTGGGGTCTGTGTTGTGCTGTTTGGCCTGTTGCCTTTGGCTCTGTTATCTGATTGCCTTTTAAAACAATTAGAATTCTAGGTTTTCTTTGTTCTCTCTCTTCTCTCTCTTCTCTCTCTTCTTTCACAAAGACCACGTTTTTTTCTCTAATTGTTTCTGACTGAGTTTTTTCTTTTGTTTTTTTACTGCAGGGTCTTTTTGTCAAAAAAGTGTATTTGTTGACAAATACAATCAGTTTACTAATTAAGGCCAAAAACAATAAAGGTCCTAAATTGGTGGTTAAAAAGGCCTATTTCCTCATTATTAAATTTGTTTTTAATTTTTAGTTTTTAAATTTTAATTAAGGGTAAAACGGTTATTCAACAAGTATTAGACAGTCAGGGAGGCATTAACGTCTTTTAATCCGACTGATATGGCAGAATCTGTCTTTTGACAAATTCTGTCATAGAAAGACTAAAAGTTACAATAAAAAAAACCATGGACTAAACGCAGAATAAGACAAAATACATGGACTAAAATGCAATTCTCCCTATATTTAACTTCAAATATAGTGTTTGATGTAAAGGAGAACTAGATACATACTGATACAACCAATCTCTTATTCACTCAAAACACACTCTTTATTCTTTCATCTTTGAACAATCCTTCGTTTTGTATTTAAAAAAATCTTGAATTTAAATTATCTCGTGGGATTTGGTTTATTTATAATTAATCTAAAAATTAAACAAAAAAGAAAAAGAAAAGAAAATATTAGATTTGACTTTTGAGGTGAAAGAGTTTCTTTTATAGTAGTAAATTGAGCAAATCTTGTGATTTCATTCATTTCCTAATCAAACCTTTCACTGTTTCTATAGGAATCAAAATGATTAGTTGTGGGGGTTCAAGTCCCATTATACACATGTTACTGTTTTCGATTCCGTTTCCGTCAAGGAAGTCTCCTCCATGGAACATGAACCCAGGTATCACGTGGTGGAAGGTTGTTCTCTTATAGTGGAGTGGCTTCCCGATCTTGCCGATTCCCTTCTTGCCGGTACAGAGAGCCTGAAAGTTTTTTGCTGTTATCGGGACACTATCAGCGAAGAGCTCAGTCACAAGTCTACCAGTCGAATGGCCGCTAATGTTTAGGTCAAAGAACACTCTAGGGTTCGCTATTCTCCTAATTCAACAGAAAAATAATTAAAAACGTCTCAAAAAAATGTAATAGAAAACACAAGGACCTGCCTCAAAAGATTCAAAACCGAGCTTAAAAGATTGATACAAGGGCTCAAAATATTAAGATCTAGGCCTAAAATCAAATATCCCACTAAGAGTTTAATTAAATTTGGCGATATAATCCTAAATAAGGGCACAACTCACAAATCTATACTATATATAAAAAGTGTGAAGTGCCAGGTGGAATTATGGCATCCCTTTTTTTTTTTCTTTTAATTTCTTTGACCTTTTTTTTTTTTTTTTTTAATTTCTTTAAAAGTAAAATTACAAATGCAACCCTTAAACTTTATATAATTACTTAATGGATAGCTTTTAGTAAGATTTTAGTTATAGCATCTTTTTTTTTTTTTTTTTTAAAGTCAAATGACAAATACAAGCCTTCGAGTTTGTAAATTACCTAATAGACATGTCTTCGTAATAATAACACAACATGGATTGTATAGTAATCTCCAAAATTTATCTTAATTTGAAATTCTAAATAGGTTAAATCATTGTTAAATAGGTTACCCCAATTATTATGACTTTAGATGGTTATTTACTAAGAGGCTAGAGGTAATGATATGGACTTGACCCATATCAATAGTTATTAAAAGAGCGATATGTCAGTTAATTATAGCATATTTTTTTTTATATAATTAGTTTCTTTGAAAAGAAGCTTTTTAATATAACATTTTTTTTAAAAAAAAATTTTGAAAGTAAAATTGACTTGAAATATAAAAGTGAAAGAAAGAAAAAATATATTTAAAAAACTTTTAGAGTCCAAGCGGTGGACTAGATATCTCTCTTTTATACAAATCTCATTATTTTCCTTCTGAGTCCTTCGTACCTCTAGACAAAACGAGAGATAAACATTGAATATTTTTTCCCCTTTCTCTCCTCTTCTTCCCAACGAATTTCTCTGCATGATTCATCCATGAAAATGTTGGTTCTTTATTTTTGCTATTAATTATGCTAAAATTTCAGTTAGATTTAATTATTTGGGTGTCTGTTAAACACTGAAGAAGATCACATCATTCAACAAATCAAACGCTAAAGAATCAAAAGAGACTCAGGTCCTCTTTCCTCTTCAATTCCTTCAAAAATGGTACGTTTCTGTTTTCTACTTCTTTTGTTCCTTTCATTATTTTCTCTTCAATTTAGGGTTTAATTCATTTTTGTATTTGTTTCATTTCTCAAAACTTATCAATTAATTATGAGAAATTATGACTGAAATCTTATTAGTTTTATAATACGACTGAAATATTGTGATTGTATTTGAATGATTTTGGTTGATTTTTTTTTTCTTCGTGAGGATGCTCATTTTAACAGGAAGCATGTATATATTTATGTCCTTTGCAATTAGGTATAAGGCTTTATTTTTTTTTTCCTTAAAAAAATAAAATATTATAAATAATGTTATTGCCTCCATAAGTTGATGCATAATGGGAGTTATTTTTGTTTGATTGAATTATGTTATTTATTTATTTATTATAATTTGTGATCTCATAATTAGTTGTATATTAAATTTTCATATTTTTTAATATTATATCAAAATTAATTTCTATTAAACACGTGCCTTGCATGTGTAACCAAACCTAGTATGTAAAAAAGCATGATACACTACAATAATAAATATTATATATATATATATATTCAACACATATACAGAATACCGGGCTCAAAAGATTATTATCTAGGCTCATAAAGATAAGATCCGGGCCCAAAATCAAACTCCCCCATTGAGACTTTATTTCAATTAAGAGACATTATCAAAAATAAGGGCATAAATCACAAATATATAAAAAAAAGCATGACACACTACGATAATAAAAATTAAAAGAAAAAATCTATTCAACATATATACAGAATACCGGGCTTAAAAGATTAAGATCCAAGCTCAAAAGGTTAATATTTGGGCCCAAAATCAAATACCCTATTGAGAGTTTAATTAAATAAGGAATAAGGTCAAAGAACACCCAAGGGTTTGCCATTCTCTCCTAATTCAACATAAAATGTAGGTTGTAGAAGAGATGTATAGATGTAGAGATGAAGATTTGAATGCAAAATTAATTTAAAAAAAGAAGAAGAAGAATGAAGTAGAATACCTGCGGATCTGGCAAGCAGGAGAGGTGAAGTTGACAATGAAAATGGAGACTTCAGAGGGATGAGAAAAGAGAAATGATGCTAATATGACTTTTTGGGTGATATTTAATAGAGATCTAAGTTTTAGATGATAGTGGGCTACAACTATGTTAATACCCAAAATAATAATTTTCGGGCTCAAAATAGCAATAATAATAATAACACACATATAGAATACCGGGCTCAGAAGATTAATTTCCGGGCTCAAACGATTGATTACCGTGCTCAAAAGATTAAGAATTGAGCTTAAAAAGAAATACCCTCATTCAGAGTCAGTCTAATTAATGAAGAGATATTATCCAAAATAAAGGCATGACATACAAATATCTAAACAAGCATGATCCACTATTCTTATTAAAAAAATTCCTAGGACGATGCATATACGAAATCCCGAGCTCAAAAGATTAATTCCCGGACTTAAAAGATTGTTTACCGGGCTCAAAATGAAATACCCCCATTAAGAGTTTAATTAATTAATTAAATCCACCACAGATATTCTATACACTAGTGACCCTGTGATATTATACACACTAGTGCTCTATTGTCTAATCAATATCAGAACCACATTCTATAACTCCTCTTCTATAACTCAATTTATAAACAAATCCAATGTCATTGCCTCACGAATGGCAGGTATATCATTTTGGCCAAATTTGTTAATCCACGGTAGAGAGGTGCCAGAGAGTATAAGTTCTGCATATTTAAGCATGACTGCACCGCAACTTTGACTGCAAAAAGTTAATAGACAAAGATAAATATAAATGAGGGTCCAAAATGAAGAAATTGTGTCAGTTCTAACAATCAAAAACCAATACCTGTCATCTGCTGCGGAATAAAAGTGATGTTGACATTTTCTGCCAAGAATGCATTATTTCTCGGTTTGATTCCCAATTGTTCATAGTATCCTGCCCGGTGCAAAATGGAGGGCAATAGATAAAGAAGGCAAATGATTTCTCTTAACCTGTAATTTTTATCATTGTCGCCCCACATTGAATCAAACAAATTTACCTTTCCTTCCTTCAGAAGTACTTGGCAAAGAACCCAATGCCCGTCGGTGTTGCATGGCATTAACACCTGTATACACAATACAAAGGTTATGACTAAAAATAAAAGTTTAGATTCTATAAAAACAAAACAACTCCTTCGGGGTTCCAAGTATTTGTTTTATATTCTATCATTCTTCATCCTTAACAATTTTCTTTTGAAGTCACCAATTCTAGGAATACAATAAGTCAAGGCTAGTTCTATAAGGTACTTACCGATTCCATTGTCCACCAAGGCTGGTTGTATAAAGAATCATCACCGCGAACGTAAGGTATAAAATGTTCTTCGGGGCTCAAATTCTAAAGGTAAGAACTCCGGGTATTCATCCCAAACTTCTAAAATCGGAGGAGCAGGCGAAATCTTCTTTTTGCCCTTTGTTTACGTGAATCGCCTCATTTTTTGTTTCCAGCGTGATCTCTCAACTTCTTTTACATCCATTTCAATTTGTATTCTCTCCATTTCAATAGACCATGCTTTTTTCAATTTGACATATATAATGATTTGGGTAAAATTATTTCGATGTTACAATGATTCAAAGTTACTTATTGCTCGGAATAGAGTGATGAACTTACGAAAAACGTGCATGTGGCAAATGTGATATTCTGCAAGTAGTTGTCAATGTGCTATGTAAATCGAATGATGGACATTAGTTAACTAGTGACATAAATCTTTATTAAAACCAGAGAGAAACAATAATTTTTTTTACCAAGTTCTATATCCATTCGTTCTTGTCCGCTATCTGCTTGAAGTCTTAAGGAAACATGCTGCTGCATTTGCCCGACATACACCCTGTTATTAATTTATGGTTAAACTTTATACTGAGAACAAAATTTCTCACATTAAAATACTAATATAAAGGAGACGATAAGGGGACTATTACTTAGTTCGGTCTTTACCGGTCAGAAAAGACGCAAATTCAATGTAATTAGATTCAGCCTGAGTTGATAGTTCCTCCGGCGGATTTGACTTCTTTTTTTTCTTTTTGGGCATTGGATCAGTCTGTGGGCTCCCAAGAAACCTTGATTGCTTTCGAACCCTAATCTTCAACATTAGGGTCAGCCTTGTCAAGAGCTATCACACTTGAATCATTGTTGGGAACCAATATGTTCACTGCCGGAGATGGGTAATTGTCGACAACTATTCCCTGAACCTGAACTTTTGACTGCGGCACATGTTGCTGTGTGGCAAGCAGAACGGAATTATTGATCTCATCCATTTCAGATTGGTTGAATAACACATATTCAGCTAATACCTGCACCAATGATAACAATAGGATAAATTCTTTTAGGGAGAATCGCAAATACCCCCCCGACTTTTAAGCTAATGGCAAATCAAACCCTCTGGTTTGAACAATCAGCAAACAACCCCCTACAAATTTGAACAATCAGCAAATAACCCCCTACAAATCAGCAAATAACCCCCTACATGTAGCAAATAATGCAAGGGTTCTTAACGGTAGGGGGTTGTTTGCTGATTGTTCAAACCAGAGGGTTTGATTTGCCATTTGGTTAAAAGTCGGGGGGGTATTTACGATTCTCCCATTCTTTTAATACTTGTAAACCATATAATAAATTATTTTAGATGCCACTGATTCATCTTGATAATAGTCTTAAAGCACTGTTGTTACTAGACATATTCTATTAAAGTACTGTTGTACTTACACCTCAAAATGCATTTCATTGAAAGTATTAAAGAACTGTTGTTACTAGACAATGATGAATGATTTCACAGTACAAATAAAACTTAAAAAGGTCACATCACAAGTAAAAAATTTCCATTTGCATACCACATATTCATTTTAGAGTAATATCTTAGCATTCATGTTATGATAACAAAAGCACAAGTGCACAACTCCTTAGGTACCCTTATTGTGCATTTATTAATTTTTTAAAAGGGTTAAACAATTAAATAGAACTTTTTAGGGGTGGTCTTGTGCAAATAGCACTAAATTAATAAGTGTTGTTTAAATAGCACTAAAGTATGTGCTCGGACAAAAATACCCTCATATTAGGGCATCGGGCAACTATTGTTGATTTATTATTTATTTTTAACTTTTTATTTTCATCTCTTACTTTACTCTCTCATCCCGTTGACTCAAGGAAAGAAGACAAAGTTTGTACAATAGTGACAACCATTGACGGTGACAACCCCGAGCAGTTCGACGGCACCGACGACAACCGCGAAGACTTCGACGGCACCTGCGACAACCTCGAGGACGGTAGCAGCACGACTCCGGCGACACGTCCGTCCAACAGAGTTCTCATCAATCGAACACAGTTCTCGTCAATCAAATTGAGGTATTTTTGTTTGGGTTTTGTTTTGAAATTTGATATTATTGATTTTCAGAAATTTAAACACTTATTTGTTGATTTCCATTTAGTTTTTTGTGAATTTGAAATGTTTTATTTTTTTGTTTATGTTATTGTTGGAGACGCGTCAACTTGAATGTGAAAGGAATTGTTGATGCTGTCGACTTGAATGTGAATGTGAAGGTGGATTCTTTCTTCTTTGTGTGGTAATGGTTGGAGTTGGATTAATTGTTAAAAGATGATTGATTAATTTGCTTTTGTTGAAATATAATGTGGTCTACAGTGTAGTTTTTTTGTTTGAGTTTGACATCGAAAATCACGTACCAGTTGACTGTTTAAGCTCCTTTGTTTTTTCTAAAAGAAACACTTGTGAATTTGAAATGTTGTTGTTTGAATAAGAATGGTGGTTGTTGTTTGTGAATTTCAAATATTTTGATTTGTGTTGATTTGAATTCGTTTTATCAAAACAAAAAATTTTGTTTGAATTGTGGTGATGGTGGGTTAGGGTTTTCTATTTATAAAAGAAGATGAACAATCAACAATAAACATACAAAATTAGGGATTTTTCAAAGCATCTGTCGAGACTTATTCGAAACATTTTCGAGATTTAATATTTTGTTTGGGAGACTTATTTTTGCCTTTTCTAGACTTAAATACCGATTCGAGAATTATATCTACTTTGTGAGACTTATATCATCATTTTCGAGACTTATTTAAGGATTGTCGAGACTTATGTAACATATATAGCAAAGTTATTGATAGACTTGTTGATATCTTTTTTATTTTTAATTCAACTGTTTGGTTACATATGGTTATTGTGAACAATACACATATAAGGAAAAGTGAAATAAAGATGTGCATATGTTTATTTAACATATGTTTTTATGGTACTTTTATATTTTAATAAATAAAGATGTGCATTGTCATATAGGTAATTAAATATCATGTTTATTTGGTAGTTTTGGTTTGTTGTTAGTATTTAACACACTTGGAAAAGTTAGAGATTGAAGACGATATGTTAAAAGCTACAGTTATTTTTATGATGTTGTATAAGAGTGCTAAAAGATATAGGTTCTAACATTGTGGGGGATGTCGTGCAATGGGGTAGTATCTGAAGTCAGAATGTTGTGTTGCTCTCTGTCTTTATGTTGATTCTTGCATTCTGTGGGTTTTGTCTATGTGGTTTGTGTGTGGCTTTTATTGGCTGTTGTTTTGGGTCAGTTTTGGGTGTCCCTATTATTTTTTGAGCTCTGCCTGTTGTGTATGTGTTCTCTTTGGTTTTTTTCTTATTAAATAAAGGTTGCCTTTAAAAAAAAAAAGTGTTGAACTAAAAATAATATTTCCTGTTTTTTTTTTTTTTTAATTTTTTTTTTTAAATTTAGCATGCATATCGTAGTGATTTTGAGAAGTAATGGGGTAGCTAGACTAATTAACATTTTGGTATATACATTTGTAGCCTCCATAGATGGGTGAAAACTGATATTGTAACTATCAATTAGAAAGATGTGTATGTGCTGATGCTAAAGAAATTAGTATGGTGGATAACTTATTTTCGGGACTTATATCATAATTATCGAGACTTATATCATTATATTCGAAACTTATTTTATATTTTTGAGACTTAACATATATATTCGAGACTTAACATATATGTATTCGAGACTTAATTATGCATATTCAAGACTTACTGGTGTGCATATGTTTGGAAATAGTTGCTTCATTGGTGACTGATCGTGTGCTGTGTAGTCATGCTTGTATGTTTTGGGACTTATATCATCCTTTTCCAGACTTATTAAGTTATATTCGGGACTTATTTAAGTATTGTCGAGACTTATTCATCTGTATTCGAGATTACTGGTATATATTCGAGACTTAATTGTTTCTGATTGAGACTTACTGGTGTTGTAAAGTTCTAGAATGATTTGCTACATTGGAGATTTATTGTGTGATGTGTAGTTATGATTGTATGTTTTGTTTGCAGATGGTGAATATGAAGAGGCAATTGAAAATTCCTGAGTCAGCTTGGAATAATGCAACAATTACTCGCCATAATCACATCGAAATTGTACAACTAATAGACAATGTACTTACCGGCATAGATGCTGGGGGGGGGGGGGGTCCAAAAGCAGAGGTTCATGGACTCCTGTTTTGGACGTTTCTTACATATGCATTGAACCATACAGTTTTCTGGGACAATTGTGCATTGCTTGCTTTTGCGGGAGATACATCACGATGGCAGCCCAAATGAGATGCGATTCTTGTTAGGAAACGTGAATGTCTGGTTTTCAAAAATCGAGTTTTGTCTAATAATAGGGTTAAAGTTTAGAGTTGTGCCTGACACGACGGAGTATTCCGAGGTGGAGAATGGAATACACAAAGATATTTTGGTGGTCGGGATGAAATCAAGTTTGAGGAATTGAAGGAAATGGTACAACAAGGTGGATGGACTGAACAGTTTGACGTTGTCAAGCTCTGTCTCTTGTTGTTGCTTCATTTGTTTTTGATTGGAGGGGACGAGAGGGGGAAAGTGTCTATTTGGCAGGTGCGGCTTGTAGACAACTTAGACGGTTTTGATGCGTTCCCATGGGGTTGCCTTGTCTACAGTTACTCTATATATGGGTTTAAGACTGCGTTGTGTGACCGGAGAAACCGATTTGAACAGAGAGTGAAGTATAACATGTGGGGGTTTTCGTATGCTTTATTGGTGTGGCTTACAATATCATATTATTGTTTGAAAATTTTCATTTATAATTTATACTGATCTATTATTATATTTTCTAACAATTTTGTATCACTTGAATGTTGTAGATATTCGCTCTAGAAGTAATTCCTGCATTGGCTAGGGAATTCGTCACTCTCCGTAACGTTGACCCATTTCCACGTATTCTAAAGTGGGAGTTCACAAGGTGACATCGGCCGGAAAAAGTCAAAAAGATTATAAAGGATAGGGTAATGTCTTTGTAACCTATTGGATAATATCATCGATTTTATTTCTTTAGGTTTGTGATTGTTGTTTGTATTTCTAATTCATTTCTGAACAACTTTAGATGTATGCAGATCCGGAAATCACCCCTACGAATCAAGAGATTGCTCAATGGTACTATGATGGGCTACAAAACGTGGATGATTTGTACCTGGCTCCCGGTGCATTAGACAATATACCAGATGAGTTTGAAGACGGACCTAGCACAGACAATCTTACAGCTCCAGGGTCTAGACCCATCAGCGCTGCTAGGTCTAATTGGACTGCTACACCTACACCTACCACGGGTGTAGCCGACATCCCTACCCCTCCACGTCGATGTTTTAGAGCAAGAACGATAGGGGGGGACTAGACCATGCAGCGCCACTGTCTCAGCATCCAGATACTGTCTGAGAGGTACGTATTCATATATAACTAGTTATTGCACGTGCCAAATTTGTAGTATTGAACCTTAAATATAATATATATATATATGCATATTTTATATATATATATATGAATACAAACTTATTTACAACATATTTACAATAAAAAGTTGTTAGTATCTCTATTGTTGCAATAAAAGTTGTAGGCCTGACAATAATCTTTGGTTTGGAAACAACCTCTGGATATTTATATTTACAGAAAGAGTATATAAAACTAAAAAGAAAAATAGAAAATCTTTTCCAAAGCTCAAGTATGTATAATAATGCATAATAATTCAACAGTTTTCAGTATCAATGTTTTGTCTTTAAACATTTAACAAGATATCATTTGAGTTCTATCTACTATATTTTTGGTACTTTGTATCTCTTCTTCTAAATATTAAGAAATCTGTCATAAGCAAAACCACAATAAGCAGAATATATAAAACCCATCAGGCAACCTAACAAAAGGAATCCGTAATCAATTTGAAATTTCTACATCTGAAATTTGAAGCTATTTAGAACATAATACAACACTCAACCAAATCTGACAAACAATGAGAATATATCATACTTCTAAGACAAACGACAATTAAAAACTTTCTCTATTCATTTAGAGACTAAGAAAAGCTAAAAAATAATGAAGAAATTAAATAAGTTCCAACAAATTTTCTTATTAAATAAGATGAGATTGAAGACAGCCAAAAACTAAAATTAATTTCATATCATTTCCACAAAATCAAATGCAACGTATCTCAATATATCCAAACAATAGAGTTCAACTTAAAGCTTTTAAGTGAAAACATTACAAATTACACAAATATTCACCTGAAATAACAAAAGAAAAAAAAAATTCCAGAAAAATACCACCATAACACAAAATTAGATATCAATAACAATAAATTAAGAGAGACTGATCATTCCAAAAAAAAATCCAAATAATAACACAAATAAAAAACTCAAAAGTTGAAGAAAGTTGACATGATGCATGTAATTCCAGTATCTGTTAGATCCAGCAATAAAAACAGGGATGCTTTTTATTTTTCTCCTTTTTTTTTCTCTTTCTTTTTTCCTTATTTTTGCCGACTCACTCCTCTCTTATCTCAATCCCCAAATCATCCCCCCTATTCTTATTTTTCCACCTCTCCCACTTGTAACCTAACATAACTTTGCCACCTTTAATCCCAAATTGCCACCGTCCCATTTAATGTATTACAAATTATAAATGAAATAAGATATATAAAATCACGTTTATACCCTTATATATTAACTGAACACATACTTTTCTTAGTAATTTTGAAATAGTAACAGGATATATATGTTATTTCAATACAAAAGAAAATATGAGGAGCTATAATTCGAGAATCATTCACAAAAGGGGAAAAACCTGTGCAAGAACTATAATGCTACTGCAAATCAAATGTACAAAACAGTGGGGAAAGGGAAAAAAGGAGATAAATATATATATATATACCATGCAATATTACCTCAAAGTTTTGTACCCATTACTGTCAGAAGTTGAGGATGGAGATGGAGCAACCTAAAAAAGAGTAAAAATCATAAATTTACTGACTGCATTAAAAATATATATATATATATTGTATCTGGGCTCAATAAAAATGATAATCTGATTGAAAAAAAAAAAGGGAAGAAAATGATTAAGGTTTTGTGAATAGAACATCACATGTGCATACAGAAATTGATAGTTTCCAAACAATGAACCATTGAGATTTAGTACACAATGTATTCATTCATTAGACCAAATTTAACACTGTTAAACCACTCAAACAGGAATGCATGTGATACATACAAACAAGGAAGCAGTACCAAATATTTAAATTGTCCCACTCATAATATTTTCCCATAACCTCATTGACTGAATAGAAAAACAACTCAAATTTTATAGGACATCTAAACATGTCCAAAGAGAATGACCTTTTAGTTAAAAGTCACATTTGACCTAATTCTTGGTCATTATGTACTTCACATATGCTGCAACAAGTAGAAAATGTACACTTATGATATAATCCAAATCTATGTTGGTAAATCTTAAGTTTATATGGAAAATACAATGTCATATTCTTCTTAATTATATCAAAAACCATGCAATTGTATGAAATAGAGAGCATGAAAAGAGATAGATGTGCAGCTCATCTTGTGTATCACGAGTTTAGTATACAGCTCAAAGGTGAAATTTGCATCCACACAGTAATAAAAGCCCTTAATGATATAATCAATATATTTATAATACCACTCCCCTGCATATCCGGGAGCAAAAGAAAATCTCTTCAACCATATATAGTGGAAGTCTATGAGAATTAAGTTGTACCATGTTTACACGAACAAAATTATCAGAATTCAGAATACAAAACCTAACCCAACCGAGAAAACAAAACCATAAATAAATTCTATTTACTTCACCAAGTAATAATGTAGCTATCTTTCACTTAAGGATCCCATACAATTTATAAATGGTAAAAGCTTTCTAATTGTAATCCAATAAGAGACAAAACTTACTTCCCATTGATTTGACCACAAAGACATAAAATTTGGCAACATACTTTCATAAATTGTATGAAACAGGGAGCATGAAAAGAGATAGATGTGCAGCTCATCTTGTGTATCACGAGTTTAGTATACAGCTCAAAGGTGAAATTTGCATCCACACAGCAATAAAAGCCCTCAATGATATAATCAATATATTTATAATACCACTCCCCTGCATATCCGGGAGCAAAAGAAAATCTCTTCAACCATATATAGTGGAAGTCTATGAGAATTAAGTTGTACCATGATTACACGAACAAAATTATCAGAATTCAGAATACAAAACCTAACCCAACCGAGAAAACAAAACCATAAATAAATTCCATTTACTTCACCAAGTAATAATGTAGCTATCTTTCACTTAAGGATCCCATACAATTTATAAATGGTAAAAGCTTTCTAATTGTAATCCAATAAGAGACAAAACTTACTTCCCATTGATTTGACCACAAAGACATAAAATTTGGCAACATACTTTCATATTCAAGCTTCAAAGAGCAAATAAAACCTAAAAATCATAACCCAATTAACTGACCAACAAATTAAACCAACCCATCATAGAAAAAATAAATAAAGACCGAACCTTGGGGTGAGCAGACGAAACCAGAATTCCTTTAATGGAAGGATTGTGGTAGGGGTGGTGGTGGTGGTGGTGTTGTTGGTAAGGCCTGACAATGTGGTGGTTGTGGTGATTGACATCCAACGGAGGCCGAGGGTGAGAAGGATACGAAAGTAGAGGGCTGTGGTGAGGTGGGTACCCATCGTTACTGGGATTGGCGACGGTGACCGTCTGATCAGTTGAATTGGGATGTGAAGGCTTTGGTATGAAGCCGAGAAAAAAGGATAAATGGGAAAATAAATCGATTGGTCACACCTGAATTGGAACTGAGAAGGATACAGAGGGAAATTGAATTAGAGAAAGGGCAAAAGAAAAAAAGGGATAGAGAGGGAAATAAGGTAGTTGTGCAAACGAAAAAAATACCCTTTTGAAAGTTTTAGCCTCTTATATATATATATATAGGATATATATATATTGTGCATAATATTAGTAATGTGTAACTTTTTTCGTTCAATTCAGGGACCACCTGGAGTTCGTACTCAACGATACGAATTAGTGATAAAGTTATTCCAAGAGTTACGAAAGGAGTTTATAGATTTCGAGTCACCCGTACAGGATCGGCTTGAGATTGTCTAGGATGAGCTTCGAGACAGCGACCGGCGTAGAGAGGAACAACATGCCGAGATGATGCGCACCTTTCGTTCATATAGGCACAATGATGACCAATCTCATACTCCTCTGGGTCACTCACTATCCATGTCCCAACATGCTCAGTCTTATCATTCGTTGGATCCTCTAGTGATGACCCAACAAAGTGCAGAGGTCTAAGATCCTCCAGTAGGCCTATAGAATAGTCCAGATGTCCAGGATCCTCTAATGGGGCTACAAAACAGTCCAGAGGTCTGAGATCCTCCATTGATGGCCCAACAGACTTCTAAGGTCAAGGATCCTCTAGTGAATTGTAGACCAGTATGCTTGCGAAAACGGGGCTGGCAGCAGACTACTCCATATACTGACCCATGTAAGCTTAAGAGATCTAAGTCAGGAGCACATACATTCAAGCCAGATGAAAAGGTTGATGCGGAAATGTTAGCCGATTACGTAGCATTTAAGGAGGATTCAACTGAGAGGTAATTATACGTTACAAGTCTTTTACAATTATGTATGAATTATTTATGCATTTTCTAACTGTTTCAATTTTTTTGCCAGATGCGATGTAGACATATAACTCATAGTTGATGTCCCTTGGTTCATTCAATTTGAGTCCAACAACACTATTTTGGAAGACACGGTATGAATTATACAAATTCTTCATGATTGAAATTGTGAAGACCACATTGTTTAACAATTATGTGTAGTTTCGTTTAATTGTCGTATATGTCCATATTTTTACAGCATTTGGAAGCCTATTTGAAGATAGTAAGGAAGCGTCAGCGCATGTTTCCAAAAGTATACAAGTAGAATGTCAACATCATAGATCCATATTTCTACATAAGTAATTGGTATTTCTAATAGTATACTTTTTTTTTTTTTTTAACTATGTCCATGCTTAAATGACAGTCTAACATGGTAAATTGGTGGGAGCAAATGATGTCTGCTGGAATAACGGAGAAACCTTTTGAAGAATGACAAGTGTTGTCTTACAAGTGGACTGTCGAACAAATTGCATAGGCGAGAGGGAAAAACGATGGCGGCTGTCGTCCGTGGAACAAGGTCGATACGGTAAGTTATAATACAAATGGAATTCTTAAATGAAAATTGGAAAATGGTATTCATTTATTCTTTTTACATTTTACCGATGATATTATTATTCATCCTTTTTTGTTTGTATTGGATTCAGCTATTGATTCCAGTGAATGTTGGAGGCGGTCATTGGTTAATGGCTAAAGTGGAACTAACACTGCGATCCATCTGTCTATATGATCTAATGGGGCAGCCAGTTGAGTACCAAGTCCGCAATAAACAATTTGCTTGTTTACGGTGGTTTCTGCCTTCAATGCTGAATCAAATTGGTTTTTACAAAAAGAAATGGAAGGGCACCATTATGAATCCAGACCAATTTCATATGGTGTTAGTAACCCCATAAAAAAACATTCCCCAACAAATAACTGGGTAAGTAACATAACTATAATGCTTACATAGTTTTGAAATCTTTATTTTATTTATAAGGAAATTAACTTTTTGTAAGTCTTTACAGTGGCAATTGTGAAGCACACACATTAGTATTGATTGAGCATATTGTTGCAAACAGAAATAAGTTCAATTGGAGTGATGAGCAAATGCCTCATATGCGACTGAAAATGGCTGTGGAAGTTTTTTCAAACTCCATTGTTTCAGTCCATTGAATATGATTACAATGAATAGTATTTTCAAGCTTCATTATGGATGGATTTTTTGGTTATTACGGACGGATGTATGAATGTATTTTTCATGTTCATTAACAACGGATGGATATTTTGGTTATGGACGGATGTATGAATTATGTTGATTACTTTTGAATGGTTATGTTGGATGAAATTGAAATAGACATCATGTGTTTATAATGAATATTTTTGAATGAATGGAATTGAATGGATCATTTTCAATGGATAGGTTTTTTTTTTTTTTTTTTTTGAAGGGATGGTTTTGTTTCCAGTAAGTCTTGAATTGATTATATTAGAATAATTTCGAGACTTATTCGGTACTTTCGAGACTTATCCGGCTTTTTCGAGACCTATTATAATATAGTCGGGACTTATTTGGTACTTTCAAGACGTATTCCAATCGTGACTTATTTGGTTCTTTCGACTTATTACAATATATTCGGGACTTATTTGGTGATTTCGAGACTTACTAAATTGCATTTGTCATTCTGTATTGTAAACCTTTAAACCTACACTAATGAATTTTATAATGCAACATAACAGCTACTAACCATGCACATGCAAATTACAAACCAACAAAATGAGACCTTACATCTAGAAAGTACGATTAAGATAATGGAAGCATTATAGTCATCCAGAAAGTGAGATAAAGTAGAATAAATTCATTATAAGTATTACAGTCATCCAACGATTTCATCCTTTTTTGGGCAAGTTTTTTTGTTGTGCCCACTTTCATGGCACAAACTACATTTCTGACGGTATGCATCTGGAATAGTACTACTGGAGCTGGGGCCTGGATTCGGACACCGCCTGGAATTGTGACCTTCTGTTCCGTAATTTTTACATTTTTGTTTGCTAGGCCTCTCGGAGGCGGAGGCGGAGGCAGAGGCGGAGGCAAATCGAGTTCTTAAGGGTTGACCAGATTGTGTTTGAATTTCAGGTGTTAAGACCACCCAATTTCTGATGTCTTTAGGAACTACCCAAGTATTTGGATGACCCACAAACATGATCGGTATAGAATATGCATCGGTAAGGACTTCCTTTTTGTAGTAATCCGCACATAAGGAAGTGTAATCCAAGTTTCGTTCCTTGTGAATTTAACAACAAATAACATTTACCGTAAATGCAATCATAGAATGATTGTTATTGAAGAACTAAAAAAAAAAAAAAACAAATATATACCTAGTAGCTGCAAGTGCATGAGCACAAGGTAGTTGATCAAGATCGAAAATCTTGCATGTGCATGTCTTTTCCAACAAGTTAACTGTCCACTGGTCTCCCCGTAGCTTCACTAGAAATATGTTTCAATCAACATGAGTTGCAGTCATATGATTACATTCAACTATTCGCTCCGCAATCTCCTCATGTGCAGCGTCGGTGAGTTGAGAATGCATGTTTACCGTAGCTTGGTGACGATTATAAAACCATTTCTGAAGCATGTTCCTAATGAACCCGGCCAATGTCATCACTGGTAATTTGCGAGCAAATCTTAAGCATGAATTAAGACATTCAGCAACATTGGTTGTCATCATGGAAAATCTCTTCTGTGGACAATAGACATGTGACCATTTTTGAGGTCCGATTTCTAAAACATATTCATATGTGTTCTTATGTAGCTTCTTTAACTCTTCCATCTCCCGATCATAATCCACTTGCTTGTATGCTCTAGCAGCCTGTTGAAATATATCTGTAACATCTTTTCTGTGGAACATTTTCCTTACTTTCTCGGAAATGTGCCAAACACAAAACACATGGATTACATTTGGGAAGACTTTTTGTATCCCAACTTCAATGCTTGCATGACGATCGGATACCAAAACCAAATCATCAATGTGGCAAAGTGCATCCTTTAATGTCTGTAGAAACCACTTCTATGAATTGTTGTTTTCGGAATCCCCATACCAAAACGCTATAGGATATGTTTGTTCATTTCCATCTTGTGCTATGACCACAAACATTGTACACAGGTATCTCCCCTTTAAATGTGTACCCTCAACAACAATAACAGGACGCATACATTGGCGGAATCCTCTAATTGAAGCTCCAAATGACAAGAAAAAATACAAAAACTAATTTTCATCTATGCATTGTATATCAATGATTGTGTCATTATTTAGTTGTTCCAGAACATAAGCAAAAGATGGAAGCAACTGGAATGACTCCTCATGTGTTCCATATGTCAATTGCAATGCATACTGCAAGGATGTGTGTGCCTTAGTGTACAATAGTTGGATGCCATACATAGACTTCATATCTGCAATTATGTCTCTAAGAACCATGATACGTCCGTCGTGGTCTTGAAGTCTAGGAGCTATAATTTCACCAATGATGATTGCACTAGCTTGCTGGTGGCGCCAATGAACCTCTTCCAATGGATAGGTGTGCTTGTTTTGATAACTTCGTACGTGAAAGTATGTCCCCTCGGACACCCTAATTGCTCTTAATTTCTAGTTACAATTTCATGCTTGCAAACTAAATGTAAAACGGGTTTGTTAGACTGTTTCACCTTCCATTCATAATTCTCTCTCAATGCATGAATGCCTACTAACCGTTTCAAATCCTTCTTCCTTGGAAAAAATTGTCCCTTGTAAATCATAGTGTTAGATGTTCTTGGACCCATGGTGCTCATGTCGCCAAATGAAAATGACTCTGATCCAGGGATAACCCACGTTGTTGTATTGTTCGAATTAGAAATGAACTCTCCTTCCACACATCTTCTTGATGTATGATGTTGTTCAGGACCATCACTAGTGTCATAACGGTCGTCTAATGGCTGTTCTAACTGACAATCAAATTGAGGTATGGTATGAGGTGCATCAACCTCAACTGCCTAGTACAAATCATGGACAACATTATTAGATTGTCGTGTTTCTACGGGATTTTGTTTCATTTCAAAGTCATCACCTATGACATGTTCCTAGCATCTTCTTTTAACAAGTGTAACACACACTTTCGAAATTACCTTATCTTCCCCTAGTAGAAACTGAACGTCATCAACATCCGCTATCATAGTGCGACATGTACTGTCTGGACCAACGGATATTGATTGTATGTCAATTTCATACATGTTCGGATCATATTTCACAATAGCCTTTACAAGCCCCAATAGTTCTTCATATGTCAAATTCTTCCGGACATATACACCTTTATTAAGGGCGCCGATATATCTCTCACTTCCATCTGGTAGTTCATTCCATCGTCCATTATACGATATCGATATTTTAACATGATCCATCGTCTTGGAAACGAGTAACACTATCAAAAAACCATATGAAAACTAGTCAAAAAATTACTGTAGAAAAACCATATGAAAACTAGTCAAAAAATTACAGTCAGTCTAATTCATCTCATTAAGTCTCGAATTCTTCCATTTAAATCTCGAATTTGATATAAATAAGTCTCGATAACGTTATAAATAAGTCCCGAATATTATATAAATAAGTCTCGATAAAGATATAAATAAGTCTCAAATACGATATAAATAGGTCTCCATAATGACATAAATACGTCTCAGAATTGATATAAATAAGTCTCGAAATTGATATAAATAAGTCTCGAAAAACAGAAACTATTCCAGCAAATCAGATCGAAATGGAGAGTTAGCTTCAGTTCAATATAAACATCTAACAAATTGAAAGTGCAAGTTTCCAGACCAGATCTAAAAGAAATGTCATTCATGAGTTTCTCAACTACTTTATGGAGGAAATGTACCTTATCAACTCTTCCAATAATCCAAATAGTTTGTTTAGATCTGAAATTAAAAATGGAGAAATCGCATTAGTTTAACATATCTAACAAATTGGAAGTGCAACCTTCAAGACCACAACTGAATGAGTTTCTCTACTAGTTTATTACTGAAATTTACCTTCCAATAATCCAATTAGCTTGTCTGAATATGAAATTAGTGAAATGGAAGAATGAGCTGTGGAAGAATGAGCGAGGAAGAACAAGTTTGGTTGAAGTCGACTTTGGAAGATGGGAGACGAAGAACGAGTTTGGTAGAGGTTGAAGTCGACTATGTAAGAAATGAGAGGAAGAAAGGAGAGGAAGGAGAGGAAGAACGACCTCACTGTTCAGACAAAGTGAGGGAAAATGAAAATGAATAGTGGACAAAAGTAAAAGTGGGGTCATTTTGGTCTCAATACACTTTTGGTGCTAATAAAACATGAGTTAGTAATGTGGTGATAGTTGCAAAATTTCAAATTTCAAAAGTGCTATTTTGCCCTATTTCCTCTTTTTTAAAAACACTTTTTATAATTATTGAATGACTTAAAGTTGCAGACAAACATCCTATAACTTGCCATACCCGTTGGTTATAGCTAGGCAATGGAGACATTTCTTACATGGGTATTTGTATTATATCCTAAGCATATAGCATATCCTACTAGAATTGATATAGCAATAAACTTTAATATGGCCTCTTTTTCCATCTGTGACTGTGGGTTGAATGCATTTTCATAATTTAAAGCATATCATCTATGCCCAATTAGACATTCAAATAAGAAAACTTACATCCAAAGCATTTGTTCCCTTGTCCATCAAATCAAGCTTTGTCAACACACCAAATGTCCTTCACCTGGGAAAAAAAAAACATATAACCTCTAAAGTAAAGATAAGGGTATCATAGTAGTTACAGAAATGCACACATCAAACTATTGAATTGACTGACCTGCATAACTAGAAACAAGGAAAAGAGAGCGTACCAGCTGGGTCAACTTCTCTAGAGAGCTTAATAGCACCAAATGTTGCCAGATCTTGGTTGGCTGGAGTTATGGCCAAAATGACAGAGTTTGGTTGTGTCCAAGAACCAAAAACTCATCCATTATAAGGGAATAAAAAACAAAGTTTATAAAAACTAAAAGCTAAGTATACTTTCAAACTAAACCATAAACTCATATAGGAACAATATTGGAATTAGTAACTTGTCAATTCATTTTTTTCCCTTTTGGTGGATAAAATTGAAAAACCAAGTCACCCACTCTTTACTATTGGAGCTAGATCCATAATAATATCAATATTATATAATATATTTATATCAATTTATTACCAAACATACCTGAGCCACTGTGTCTGAAACGACACTTGCGTCCATTTCGGCATTCAAAGCCGTCTTGGTCACATCAACATCAGGATCATGCGCTGAAGCTTCTCCTAAACCCTTGGCCAGAACATCTGTGCCATATAGTTTGGCATCAATAATTTCGGCTGGAAGGTCACTCTCATCCAGTTTGGCATCGACTCCAATGTCGGTTAGAACATCATGCATTTTACTCTTTGCAACTTCTGAGTGTATACTCTTATCATATTATTCATATGGTGATTTTTCACCGGATCCGATGTTGCTTGATGGATGTATATGTTGTTTAGCCACCACCGCATGTGTATCTCCAACATTGTTGTGTAACACAATCATTTCTTCTCTAATACTTACAAATTCTGTTCTACATAAAGCAGTCATCCGTTCTTAGCTTTCCTTAATCAGTACAGCCATAGTTGAATAGAGTTCAGCGATATTGGACGGCACTGAAGTCTGAATTTTAGATTGCAAATAAAAAAAAAATTTAAGTTTCAAAAATAAAATATATCACATGTAAGATACAATAAATTTAGTTGGTAAGACAACACTAAATGGAGGTGATACCTTAGGAGTTTGATCCAGTCCTTTAGGGGGGAAGAGCTGCTTCTTAGCTGGGGGTTCTGATATCGAGTTTGAAGATCTCATGACCGATGATGTTCTTTGGTGGTTGGAAAAAACAGCATCTCTATCATTGATATTTGCAGGATCTTCCAATTTCTCATCTCGCTCCTCATCAGAACCAACATCCTCTTCGTCATCAATTACATCTTCAACCTCTACCACCTTCCCCTTGTGTAGTAGTTTTCCACACACATAGTTTGGGCCCAATGACTTGTAGTAATCCATCTCCATTTTCTTCGGGTCAACTTCCCATTCAAACAACGAAATCTACATTTAGGGAACAAACAAAGTTATAGCTTTCGATATACAAGAGAGAAGAAACAATATACAACAGAAAAATTAATGAAATACACACCCCTCTGATGTGAGCTTGCTTTCAATGCGCACAACCTTTTTATTAAAATCCCAATTCTTTATCCTTGGAAACCCCGAGCCAATTCGTGTACCAATGAGATTTGTCAACCGAGGTATAGTCTCAATGGCCCATACCTATACAATCACAACAATCAAACAATGCTATTTTTTTACACAAATATTGTTTGTATTGTTGAAAAGACTATAAAATATGATACTTATACCTAAAATGCTAGAGCAAATCCGTGTATGTTGTATGTAAAAACCTTTTCCCCATTCTTCTTCTTCTTCTTCTTCTTCGGCACTACATTCGCCATTTGCTTTCCTTTATTTTTGCCTTTCTTTCCCTTTGTTTCATTATCTTCTTCATCTTCATCTTCATCATAATCTTTTTCATCGTCTTCTTTGTTTATTTCTTTTATTTCTTCTTCATCTTCTTCTTTGAGTTTCCTTTTCTCCATTCCCTTTGCCTTCTTTTTTTCCCCTCTCAGTCTTTGGAGTCTTTTCTCGGTTGAACAATTGAGCCAAAACAGTGTCATACTGAAGATATATGTTCCCCACGGAAAATTTGTAAAGGTTTGTTCATTATCAGCTAAAGCTATCAACTAACCCGGTACGGTGCTCCTTTGGTCATCCTTGCCAAAGAATTGGCATACCATTAAGATGTACGCCATATTTAACAAGTCTTCACCATCCACTTCCGTCCCTTGTGAAAAAAATGCTTTCCAAAGCTTCCGGTGTCAGCCTATGTTTGAAATATGTTGTATACCAATAACCCTCTACATCTGGTTTCATGTTCATAAACCCTTCAAGCATCGGGCCCCTTTTCAACCCACTACATACACAAAACAGTTCTTTGCCGAAACAAACCTTCTTTTGTCCCAAGTCGAACCACATTTCATCCTCTCTCCTCGAATGAATAATCTCCTTTTTAAGGGGGTTGTAAATAAATATCCTGTGAACTACAACGGGTTGTGGCAAATCCAAATAATGCCCAAAAAGTATGTTCCTAAACCTTTATAACATTCCACATTTACTAAGGACATCTTTAATGTAGGGAAAAATACGTGCACGCAGCGGAAGCAAGACTAAAAAAGAGTTTAGTAGATTTTAAATTTTTTTCCCATATTGAACCTTAACCCTTTAATTAATTAAACAATATATACCAAAAGATATCATACCTTTGTCGCGTGATCCGATTGACTATGCGTCGATGGTAATCCGTAAGATCTTCCAATCCGATCACGAACGTGAATCATCTAGGAGCGTGGTCTCCCTTCTTTGAATTGTGAACCTGAGAATGGACAAACAAAACTTTTCTGATTTCTGTTAGTCACAAAAATTCCAATAGATTGTTAAGAATGTCCCGGTCACTTTTGAATTCACAATCGTTAGATTGAAACTCGCGTGAACCTTATTCGAAATTGTGCACAAGACCTCTTGATGTAAAGATCACTAGTGCACTATCGAAATAAGATCAATTCTTCTCACAATCTCTCTTGGCCGAATTTCACACTAGTCTAAGAGTTGAATTTTATTTTTCTCTAACAAAAGAAAAATCTTTTAATTGCAAAAACTAGGGTTCTTGAATAATTAACCACCAAGAAAAATACTACCTTTTTTTCTATATATATGCACGTCTAATATATATTAATATGTAGTGCAATACTGCACACCTTCTTATATATATATATATATATTTTAGTTTCAATGAAACACATTTGCTTAAAATATATATATATATATCATCCAACATACCTAATATGTTTATTGTTATAAACCTGCACGCCAAAATATATAAGTTTTTGAATTTGTTTAAAACACTGCATACATTATATGTATTTATATATATTGTGCACCGGCATAATACTTTGCAAAATAATATATATTTTCTTTGACTTGAATTCTGCTTTTATATATATATATATTATATATCTCGGCAATAATTAAGTGGCCATATATATTATATATATTTTATAGCAATCTGAATTCAACTTGTCATGTATATAATATTCAAACCCTAATCCAACTCTTTAGTGTGTTTGTAACTATATAAAAGACTTCCTAATTTGACTAAACAAATAAAGTCTTTTATATTTAGTATAATACTAATAGTAGTATACTAATAGGAAACATATTTCTTAATCAGAAAAAGATTTGATTTTTAATTAAATAATTAATTAACATATTAATTAAATAATAAAATAAAACAATATAATGGGCTAATAATTAGCCATTGCCGCCTATGACTAGAACTTGGACCTTCATATTGTTTTCTTATTTTATTTAATCCATTTGGACTTTAATAAAAAGCCCACATGTGAACTAGACTCATTCTTACTAAAAGAAACAAGCTCACATGCCTTTCATTAATATAATAATATAATTAAACAACCCATTAAATAAATAATGTGCAAATTATATTCTTAATATATTAAATACAATTATAAATGGACCCATAAATAGTCCGGTAGAATATATCAAGTGATTCATGCAAGTCCGTGCGGATTGGGGATCTTGGCGGGCCTATCTAAATTTAAGCTCCAATAGACATAACCCAATCACAATCAACAAATGATTCACTTAGGTTCAATCTATTAATTTTAGTTCATTCCACTAAAGAATTAAAATTGCACTCTTAAATAAAGATGGAATAAGTTAACGATACTCATTCATACCCTAGACAATCATATGAGAGATAGTGAATCCTCGTGAAGAATATCAGTAATCGCCAAGAGCTCATAGACCGCCTATAGCTCTCCAAGTTACCATATTTACTCATATGACCACACTTTGAACTTGGATATATATTATGACTTGTCCAGAAGTCATCTTTCAATAGACACTATTGAAAACTCAACGTTAAGATTTCATATCCAAAACCACAAAGCATCCATATGATGATATTCTACTCACATTTAATAAATGGAGCCACGATGTCCATATCTATAAATGAAGTCCTCTATCGATTAACAAATGAATACCATCAAACTATCGATGATAGATTATGCTATATAATCATACTCATTGATAGCTCAAATGATACCACTTGCAACCATAAGTCCATCATTTATCTCAGGATTAAGATAGACTCTCCGATTGTCCTGATAATGAAAAGACTTTTATCTATTGACGGTTCTAGAAAAAGTATTTCATTGTGATCCAGTTCAATGCACCCAGTGCACTAAATTCTTTTACTCGAAGACCCTTCGATGATTTTAGACTCATCACAACACATTTGATCCCACTCAAATGCTAGTAAAAGAATTCTACAACTTTAACAAGATAAAGGTGCCTAACCTTTAACTTAAGTTGTGAACGTTATTCAAGACTAACTAAAGAATTGTGTCTACCTCATACATATCCAGATGTACGAACAATTCTTCTTTTCTCATAGTCCTTTGACCTTATGATTATTTACTTTGACAATTATAATAATAAATGTTATATAAGATTTTGTTAACAAACAGAAATCACTTTATTAATATGAAAATATTGTCAAGTATAACATTACACTCTTGCTATTGAGCATAACCCTAACATTTAACAACTTGAATAATCTGACCTTTGCTATTATTGTTTATTCTTGAGCGAACCCACTTATTGTGGTCAGGGAACCGCCAATATTTGTCGTGAGGATCCTTAGGCATCTGGTTACAAACAAAACAAAGAAGAGTCAAAATAAGGAGACTTGAAATCAGCCTTGATGATTAGTATGATTAGTATTACAAAGAATGTTGACATCAAAATAATTATGAACTTTTAGTTATTAATAATCAAATCTGATGTGTTGTAGATGGTCTTAATGATTCCATTTGTAAGACACAATCACACAAAGGAGGGCTTTGGACATTTCACAAAAACAGACGAAGTTGTGGTGGATAGCAACAATATCAGCAAAGTGTCTTATTATAATAATTTAAATAATTAAAATTCTTTTTTACCGGAAAATTCAAATGACAAATTTGATGATGTGATGTCAATAAAAACAGTACCGATGATATAAAGACAAACACAACTTACAACCAAAGCAAAAGAAAAACAAGACAAGCACCACCAAAAAAAAAAATAGAATAGGGCACGTCCAAACACAGGGCAAAAGCAAAGCTTACAATGCTCTAACTTTACCATTCAACATATAGCTATCAAAAAGTGCAAAAAATAGTATTTGTATCAAAAAGCAATAAAATCCATAAAAAGACAGAGATTGAATGAATAATTAATAAATAAACATAAAGGCCCAGACTTGAGTGATTCATATAAATTCTGGGTTTCACTGAATAGCTGAAGTAGAAGAGAAAACACCCATAAAACATAGGCTCATTCTAAAACATTCAAAACATACTTCTACTTTCTAAAAACTAAAAAGTATGAATATTACACACACAAGCTTCAAATAAGTAAAGGAAGTCATAAAGAATTGATTTACCTTGAGAGAAAGTGTGTAATATAAGGTAGAAACTTGAACTGATGATGATGGATTGGGTGTGGAATTGAGGGTTTTTTGTAATTTGTGGGAAGAATCAAAAGAGAAATGAACAAGTATATTCCATTTGATCTCCTTCGGCATCGGCGTCGGCGTCTTCTCCAGAGTGGCTCTAGTCTGGAACGATTTCTTCTCTTTTATTTTGTCTTTTTTAAAAAATAAAATAAAATAAAATAAAATAAAAAACAGTGGCTAGGGTTTTTGTTTGAGGAGGAGGCTGATGTCTTGCAGTGGAAGAAGGTGCGGCCGATAAGGAATTGAAAGAGTGTCTCCGGAGTCCGTGTCTTCTCCTTCGACGTCGGCGTCAGCGTCTTCCCTGGAGTCCCTCCGATTTGGAACCACGATTTCTTCTCTTCCATTCTTTTGTATTTTTTTTTATAAATATTTTTGTCTTTTAATTTTGGGAAAGTTGTAAGAAGGGTGATTTCATAATGTCGCAATTAATGAGGTAAATAATAAGAGCTTCTTTTGGCAATCCAATTTTTTCTTTTTACACTTCTTTTCTAAAAATACTTTATTATCAAAATTTAAATTTTTTTTAAAAAAATTCTAAAGACACTTCATTTTGTTATAAGATTATCATTTTTTTTTCTTTTTTGAATTAAATTATTAAAAAAAAAGAAATTATCTCTCATAAATCATTAAATTAATTATTACATATTAAATACTCTCTCCTCCAATACATATCTCTAATTTTCTATCTCCATTCTTTCTCAAGCAAGACTAACAGTTAAGAATTTTTTTTTTTACTAATAATCCTGATTTTTAGGAACCATATGTACGTATATATTTAAAAAAAAAATAGCTTGTTTTTTTTATTTATTAAAAAAAAAAAAAACCAAAATATGAAAATGATTTTTGTTACTCTTGTAGGTATGTGATTGTCTAGAGAACTTTAATTCTTTCATTAGTCTTAGAAATTCTAAGTTTAATCGAATCTAGTTCAAACAATTCAAGCTGTCATATATCTTTTTTTTCTTTTTTTAAAATTGACTTTTTAATATATATATATATATTTTTATTAGTAAAAAACTAAAATATTCATAAGTTTTTTTCTTTAACTATTAATCAGAGATTGATTGAGAAAGTATGGAAATATGATTTATTTATTTATTTTGAAAAATGGAGAGAGATTGATTAGGAGAGTGTTTAAAATGGTGATAACAGATTTAGGGAAGGGAGTTTAATACATAATATTTAATCTAATGATTTATGAGAGAGATTTTTTTCTTTTAATAATTTAATACATAATAGTTTGGAATGTCTATAAATTTTTTTTGTCTTATTTAGTAATTTTAATTTAGGTTAAAATTGTCATTAATAAAAAAAAATAAAAAATTGGAGTGTGAATAGATAATTTGTGGATTATAAGGAGAAGCTTTAGAAAAAAGAAATTTAAAGGGCAATATGGTAAAATCAACTGTTTAAGGAACAAAAACACAAAATTTTCAATCATGGGCTATTTTGGTTTTTGAAAACTGAGGATGACCATTTATGCAAGTACCCCAACAAAAAATTCAGTTTTCCTTTCCTCTCTATTTCGATTACCATTCTATCATATAACCAAACCATATAACCAAACGTGACCTTAAATATATATAAACACTGAACACTAAAGTAAGAAATCACAAAAGTGCTGCCTAACATAGACTGTTACTTATTATCAAAAAAAAAAAAAAAACATAGACTGTTACAGCTATACATTACCATATCATTGACTAACGAATCATTAGACACCCCTACTGTATTGTTCTGTTTTATATGTTCTTGGATTCGATTCTCAACAATTTGATCACTCTGGTTCCATCAATGATGGACTATCATCATGAAAAAATGTATACAACTCTCAAAATAAAGATTGATATCTATTTATATGTTTGAACTTTCTATTCTAAATTAAAATTTCTACATACGAAACCACACAAATTGTCTACGGGCACTCTCAAAAGTCAAAATTAATACTTCTCATTTAATATTAAAATTCCTCAAGAGGATTATTCTTTATTAGACTATCTTTCAAACAGAACCAGTCACAAACGAGTAATGTTTTAAGAGAAAACAGAGATTATATCTAGAAAGATCCAAAGATTCAGACGAAAACCTATCATTGGTGGTTTTTTTTATGGGTCTAAAGTTTACCCGGTCAAGATCCATAACCGACCCATAGTTATTGTGGGTCAGATTGGATAAAATCCATCTGGATCTATATTTGATATGGTTCGGATATATACCCGATCCGTATCGCATGGATATGGACAGGGTCCAATGGATCCAGTCCATTTTGCCATCCTTCTAGGGCATTCTCTTTGTTTAAAACAAAGTCACTTAACACAGAGAAACGAGACCCTCGCTTCTCTTCCCTTTGCCCGCTGTTCACTTGCTCTGGCATTTGGGACTTCGTCTCCTCTTGAATTTAAAATCACTTATCAGTATTTCTAGGGCATCCTCTTTATCTAAAACACAGTCAAAACCCGTTTTTATTTTTTGTCTTCTGGAGTGAGGATTTTTGTGTTTGCATTCAAAAATGGGGTTCTCACCTTACGGAATACAATCGATGCTCAAAGAAGGACACAAGCATCTCTCAGGTCTCGATGAAGCCGTTTTGAAAAACATCGATGCTTGCAAGCAGCTCTCCACCATCACTCGCACTTCTCTCGGACCCAATGGTATGCTCAGATTTCTTCAACCTAGTTTCTTTTTCAGTTGCTTGTGTTTCTTGTCTACTTTTGGTGCTAAATCTGGATCGAGAGTTCATTGTTGTTTTTGTAAGTTGAATTTCGTAGTGGTAAGAGTGGTATTTGGTATGTTGAAATTTAAGAAAAGTTTAGCTCGTCTTTAAGTAGTCTAATTTGTCATGATTTTTGAACTCAGGTATGAATAAGATGGTTATCAATCATTTAGACAAGCTATTTGTCACAAATGATGCTGCCACTATTGTGAATGAACTTGAGGTTCAGCATCCAGCTGCCAAGATTTTGGTCTTAGCTGGCAAAGCCCAACAAGAAGAAATTGGTGATGGAGCTAATTTGGCCATCTCTTTTGCGGGGGAGATTCTTCAGGGTGCAGAGGAGCTAATAAGGATGGGCTTGCACCCAAGTGAAATCATTAGTGGATACACTAAAGCAATTAACAAGGTATTCCAATGTTTTTTAAAGTGGCTTGGTGACCAGCTTACATAGAGTTACTTCAAAAGTACTCTTCTAATCCTTTTATGTTTTTTATATAATAATTTTCAGACCATTGAAATCTTAGATGATCTGGTGGAGAAAGGTTCTGAAAACATGGATGTACGAATTAAGGAGGAAGTTGTTTATCGAATGAAAGCTGCTGTTGCTAGCAAGCAATATGGACAAGAAGACATCTTGAGTTCCCTTATTGCTGATGTAATTATTTTTCTTATCTTGTTTATTGTCATTTGGTTTAATTAATTAGCTCTTTATGAGAAACATCTTCTTACCCCCCTTTTTTGGTGCATTATATAGGCATGCATTCAAGTATGCCCCAAGAACCCAGCAAACTTTAATGTTGATAATGTTCGTGTGGCAAAAATTGTGGGAGGAGGTTTGCACAATTGTACAATCGTTAGGGGTTTGGTTTTGAAGAGCGACACTGTGGGGAGTATCAAGAGAATGGAGAAAGCAAAGGTTAGCTCTTAAGTTACCATATCTGATTATGGTATTGTTTATTTTCTTTTAATTATCTTTCTATCTTAGTTTTGGTAAATATGATTATATCGCTTGATGATTAGAGTGATGAGCATGATAAAATATAGATCACCAGAGTAATTAATAAAGTTATAGATATGCTATTATGTTTTCTGCTATCTTAATGACTGTTTGTTGTCTCAACTGGGATGAGAAGTGATAATATTAAAATAGCAGGTCAAAGTTGGGTCAGTTGAGATATTACCTTATATTAGAATTGTTAAGACAAGAAATTATCTGACATATGAATGCCAACAACAACATGTAATGATGCCCTTTATATTTGTATTTTCATTTGTGATTATGGCTTACCATCATTTGGAGGTTCATGCATGAAAATAAGTTGGTACGGTAAGATTCTACAGTTATGAAGGAGCTATGTTGACTTCTGGTTGAAGGTTAATATGCTCCTTGAACATGATAAATAAGGTGTTCTTTTAGTGGTTTCTGTGCAATAGCTAAATATTTTTCCTAATTGCCAGTTTTTCATTATATTTTCTTTTTGACAGATTTGCTATTATCAAGGTTACTATAGTACTTTTAAGTTTTCTTTCTTGCCTTGTTTCTGAAAAATTACGTTGTATATTTGCTTCTCCATTTTTCAGGTTGCTGTCTTTGTCGGTGGTGTTGATACCTCTGCAACTGAAACTAAGGGAACTGTTCTTATTCACAATGCTGAGCAGGTAGATATTGACAAAGTTCTCTTTTTGGTTGCTTTTCTATTGTATTCTTTGCATCATTACCTGATGTATGTATGTGTACATGTGAATGTATTGTAAGGCCACCTTTCATGTTGTTTCTGTGGCAGAAGACAATTTATTTATTAGTTATTGTGGTGTAGGAGAAATCTTTAGCTGTAAGCATTTTGTACCTCTCAATGATATAGACTAAACTTTGCTTGGCTTGTATATAATGATTTCAAATCTGATTTTTGATGGTGATTGCTGTACATTACTTTTCAAGGTTTTTGAGATTTTTCACAATTTCACTGAATAAGGCTGCTTACCCTTTGATTTTTTTTTTTTATTAGCAAGTACTTCTTTCAATGTCTGTCGTGAAACTTGATAATTTGTTCTTATTGATAAGTCTTTCTTCTCTTGGAATTGCATGTGTTATTTGGGTTGTAGAAACCAATTGCTAACTTTTATATTGTAATGCTAAACTTTTTCTTTTGGTGACATTTTTTAGCTTGAGAATTATTCAAAAACCGAAGAAGCTAAAGTTGAGGAACTCATCAAAGCAGTTGCAGATTCAGGGGCCAAAGTAATTGTTAGCGGAGCAGCTGTTGGAGAAATGGCTTTACATTTCTGTGAACGTTACAAGTATGTTAAGTTTCCATAGTTCCCTAATATTTCTTCCGTTTTCTTTTTCCTTGTCTTAATATTCATATATTCATGTAACTGTATGGATTGCACCATAATACTATTCGTTTTTGTGTACATAATGCCATTTATTGGTGGTTATAAGATCTTTCTTTGGAGCTGTCTCATGTGGTCCTGCTGTTTCTAATTTTAATGCCCTTGATCACAGGCTCATGGTTTTGAAAATAAGCTCAAAGTTTGAATTACGGCGATTTTGCCGTACCACGGGTGCTGTTGCTATGGTAAGCATACAATTATATATCATTGCATGATGGTGTAGAAAATGATTTTATCTGATACTACCTTTTCTTTCACTTGCCATCGACAGTTGAAGCTTTGCCAACCAAACCCAGATGACTTGGGATATGTTGATTCCGTGTCTGTCGAGGAAATCGGTGGTGCTAGGGTATGTTTGAAAGATGCCATCCAACCATATCCTTTTGGGTTGCTAGTGCTTCTTAGCTCTCTATTCTTTATTTATTTGTGACCTTTCATCATGTTGCCAATCTCTTCAATGATGTTATGTAGGTCACTATTGTGAGAAATGAAGAAGGTGGAAACTCTCTTTCCACTGTGGTCTTGCGAGGAAGTACAGATAGTATACTAGATGACCTTGAAAGGGCTGTTGATGACGGAGTTAATACGTACAAGGTGATTTTTGTTAAATATATTAAAGAGTTTTTTTTTTTTTTTCCTTTTTTTTTTTTCTTTACTCTCATTCTGATCTATTCATGTTCACTGATATAAATTTTCCATAGACTGGAAATCAAATGGTTATTTATCCTGTTCTCTGAATTTGCATTCAAGTTTGGTGATGCTACCGCCTTAATAATGCTTCTTTTTGTCAGGCAATGTGTAGGGACAGTCGCATTGTACCTGGAGCTGCAGCTACGGAAATTGAGTTGGCCAGAAGACTTAAGGAATTCTCTTTTAAAGAAACAGGGTAACTAATTTATTCTTTTCTTCTGGTTATTTTTATTTTGTTGTACACTTTGGTTAACTTTTATCATTTTGGGAGTCAATAAGTTTACTTCACAATGAATTTTTCTCTTCCACTGAACTAAAAGTAGGTAAAGATAATAATGAATAAAGACATTTTTATTAAATGATAAGAGAACATCTCTCTCTCTCATTGAATTATGGCACTCTGTTATTGTTAACTTTTCCCACATATACACGTTGTTATACATCACATTGATAAAAGGGTATTGAATTTAGGTTCTCTGGCTCTGGCGAATGTTTTATAATAAAAGTTCCTATCATTAATACATTTACCTGTTTATGTGGCAATAAGCTTGGCTTATTGGTGCTTGGCTTTGAAAATCTATTTTTATCAAAGAGGATTGGGGAATGGAAATTTTTTGCTCTCTGCCTAGGTCGAATCACATTCGGTCTGTGTTTCATAGAATCCATACAAACAGTCTTGTCATCCTGTTTAACCTATTTGTACTTCAAAAAAGTTTGTATGTTTAGTTGATTTTCCTGATACAAATGGCAAGTGTCACCTACGTGATCTGCTCTTTCAGTTGCTTGTCTCAGATGACACTTTGATATACCTATTCCTATTATTGGTGGATATTTTCCTGTGTAGTATAGGATATATTTATTTACAATTGATTTGTTTGAGTGCGACTGGAAGAAGGTATTAACTAGAATAATAATGGGTGTGCAGATTAGATCAGTATGCTATTTCTAAGTTTGCTGAAAGTTTTGAGATGGTGCCAAAAACTCTTTCTGAAAATGCTGGGCTAAATGCAATGGAGATCATATCTTCTCTGTACGCTGAGCATGCATCTGGCAATACAAAAGTGGGCATTGACTTGGAGGAAGGTGTTTGTAAGGATGTTTCAACCATGAATGTCTGGGATCTCTTTGTCACCAAGTAAGCTGCTATCGAATGTTTTTTCATGCTTATTATATGGTTGAGTTCAGAGAAATAATTGTTCTTATCATATTTGTAATGCCTGTTGTGTTGATATGATGCTTTGATGTCTTCTTTTATATGTAAAGAATATACTGAATTCTATTTTTTTTTTGGTTTAATATTTTTGTTGGCTACTTCTGTTGCCATGTGTTTGAGGTGTCTCTAGTGTTTTTGCTTATGCACATCCATGCAGTGCTCATATACAAGTTTGTTTTCAGTGATCCATTAGTAGTCTTCTGTTTCTTTTTTCAGTGGAAACCTTAGTTAGAGGGGATTACTTTTGTAGATAGTTCAGTGAGTAGCAACTAAATTTTTTATGGCAGAATGGAAGGTCTATATATTTAGTGCGCGATTTTTTTTATTACAAATCAAGGTCAACAGCTAAGCCTTGTTCCAACATTTGGGGTGGCTACTTGTTTTACCCATCCTGAGTAGTCTTTTTGCGTTTTTTATCCATTAACATATTTTCTTTCAAAATAAAAATGACTTATTGTCTATGTTCAACCATGATATACATTATTTATGCAAGAAAAAGATTGTTGTCTATTAAAAAATTTAGGAAGTTCTTAACAGATGCTGTGAACATAGTAATAATTTGCAGTGTTTAGTTCTGATAATCTAGAGCTGGAATTGGTATTTTAGACCAACCAAACATATTTCTCTTGAAAAAGTACTTTAACTCGTGGATTGTTGTACAGGCACTTTGCTCTCAAATATGCTGCAGATGCTGCCTGCACCGTATTAAGGGTAGACCAGGTAATTAATGATTTAATGATCAATCGAGTACTTTCGGGGTTCACTTATTCTATATATTCGCAGCGTATTTATGGTGTATTGCTACTCTTATGTTGCAGATTATAATGTCAAAACCAGCTGGTGGCCCAAGGAGAGATCAGCAACCTGCAGGAGGAATGGACGAGGACTAGTTTATGTTAGTGGCACTTGATTATCTTTGTACGTTGTGTATCTCTTTGGAGTGGTTCCTGAACAACTTGGTTAGAGATCTTTTTTTTTTTTTTTTTTCTTTCTTTTAGATGCCAATTTTTTGGCTTAAAAAGTTTTGTCTTACCTAGTTTGGAGATTGCTGTGGTTTTTTGTCTGTGATTTGTGATTTCTTGTATCAGTATTCTGTGCTCTAGTTTTTAACTGATGATATCACCTTTATTCCTTTGGAGCTGCTTTTAGGCATTAATTTCAACTACGTTTTTTTTTATTCATTCTGCTGCTTTTTATTTATTTATTTTTTATCTTGATTGGTGTATTCTTCAATATCCTGTGCCAGTAGTTATTTAATGGTTGAGATATGATATACGAAAATAATGTGTAGACGCTCACTTTAACACGAAATTTTTTATGCATCCGCAATCATTTGATTCTATTTGGCATGAATAACTCATAATTTTAGTGTTTGGTAATACATCCATTTAAAGATGTGCAAGCATTTAAATATGGGAAATTATTATTCTCCCCCCCGTAGTTTGCTGTGTTCTCCAGTCTCCCACCTCTAGTTTTAAAATTCTTTAATTTCTCCCCTTCCATGTGCAAATATAACCAATCTCACCATATAAAAATAGGCATGAAAGGGGAGAAATTGAAGAATTTTGAAACTAGGGAGGGAGTATAGAGAATATGGCAAATTATAGGGGAGAGAATAATAATTTCCCTTTAAATATTTAACAAAATATTCATATAATACATAAATATAATTATTTTATATCTTAAAAAAGATATTTCTCATATGTTGAAAAATATATATATATATATATATTATTAAAAGTCATACATGACAAATTTTGTAAATTTGTAGCTAGTTTGCTTTGATATTTTTTAAATCTTAGCAGGTGTGGTAATTCATATGTGCATTTTACAAGCTTGTATGAAGAGATTGAGAGTAAACATCGGGAGTAGAAATCTCCGTAAATATTGTATTAGCATAGGTATTAATTGATCTCGATCTCGGTATATCCAAGACTCCGTTAAAAAAGAGTTCCTATTATTGCCATGGCTACAAAATCAATTGTTTTTTGTTTTATTTTTTATATGTGAGATTAAAAATGGAGGGAAACTATCATTTTTACCCCTGAGGTTTACCATATTAGATAAATTGATCATTCTAGTTTTAATAATGACCAATCAACCCCTTGAATTCCTAAAAATTGGTCATTTTACCTTTTTTGTCAAATTTTCCATCCAAATTCTTTTTGACTGTTAATTAAAAAATTAAAACACCTACATCAGTGATTGCCACACGCTTTAAAAAATTAAATCATTGAACGAGGTGTTTTAATTTTTTAATTAACGGTTAAAAGGATTTTGGATGAAAAACTTGACAGAAGGGATAAAATGACCAATATTTAGGATTTCAGAGGGTTGACTTGCTATTATTAGAATTAGAGGGACTAGTTTATCTAATATGGAAAACCTCAGGGAGGAAATGATAATTTCCCAAAAAAGAAAGACACAAAGTATAAAGCCAAAAGGAGGATATCCAAACAAAAAGGCAAAAGCAGTGGAGAAACAAGAGATGAGACTAGTGAGTGGCACTGGTCTGTGTATGTGTGGAAGCTATTAACACATCCATCTATGGCTTCTCTTCTTCCCTTCTCTCTTCCCAAACCAAACCTTTTCAAAGCCTCTTCTTCATTAACTTCTTCCTCATTAACTTCTTCTCCACCATCCACCCTTTCACTTCCTGAAAATCTTGAAGAGAAATTCGGTCGAAAAGGCATCAAGTTCCTGGAATCCAACAATATTCCTGAGGTAGAATTAACTGTTAGAAATGGAAGTTCTGTGAGGCTCAGAATTCCTGACGCTCATGTTACTTCTTACAAGCCTAAAGTCCAATGGACAGATGATGGCTTCCATGAGCTTCTCTACACGGTTCCTGCTGCTGGAGCTGATGACTCTTCCAAGTCCAGAGGTGGGATCGGTTTGGTCATCAATGATGCCTCTGAATCCGCCACTAAAGGCTCACTCATCTCTGCTTCTCAATGGACTGTCAAGGATGTTGATTCTGACGCCATTGATGCTCTCCAGGTACTCTTTATATCAATTTCTTTTACCAATTCATACGGAATCTATGGTTAAATGTAGTCTTACAAACATGACCCGTTTATTTAAAAGAAACACAGAACATCTATGGACATATTGTACATTTTGTCTTTATCTCAATTATGAAAACTGGGATTCAGCTCTATATACCATTGTTAGCTTCGTATGCATAGTTTGGACATTACCTTAACCGACTGTTTAAGCGTTTGCATTTGTTTTTGTTTCGGTAATTCAATCCCCGTTGGTCTTGCACATGAATGGAAGTGTTAAAAGAGCTTTATATTATAGTTTGAGTTAGCAATTCGTATTTTAATCCGTCAGTCTTGCATGCGAAGGGATGTGTTAAAAGCGCTTTATATAAGGGTTAGCAATCCGTATTTTAATCTGTCAGGTCTTTCATGTGATTGGGAAGTGTTAAACAGTTTATATTATAGTTTGGATCATACTTTATAGTTTAAGCTTTTGTGCTTAGCTGTTCTTGACAACCGTAATATAAGGACTAATTTGAAGTGTTTGCCCGTCTTGGTTCGAAAACGAAACCACAATTTCATAACTAGTTTAAAGTATTATAGTTTAAGCTTTTGGGCTTAGCTGTTGTTGACCACCATAATATCATGACTAGTTTGAAGTGTTTGTCCGTTTTGGTCCGAAAACGAAAACACGATATTAGGACAAAGTATTATAGTTTAACGGTTTTTGACAACCATAATATCATGTCTAGTTTGAAGTATATTTTTCCGTTTTGGTTCGAAAACGAAACCACACAAACATTTGAAGTATTTCCAAACTTATTTTTGTTCTCAGGTTGAACTGAGCTGTAGTAGTGGAGCTCTTGACATAACCTACGTTGTGTCTCTCTATCCACTAAGCATGGCAACGGCAGTTATAGTGAAGAACACTGGCCGGAAGGCCATTACTCTGACCAGCGCCATACTCAGCCATCTGAGGTTCAAGAAGAGAGGCGGGGCTGGGATTCATGGCCTGCAGGGCTGCTCTTATTGCCGGCATCCTCCTCCGCCTTCACCGTTTGAGCTTCTGTCTCCGTCTGAAGCCATGAAAACGGAGTCTTCTGGATGGTTTAGTTCCGACCCAGTTGAAAAAACAGGATCATGGTCTGTCCAGGATGTGCCCTTCACTGTGTTGAATGATAAACTTAGCAGAGTCTATGCTGCTCCTCCTGCAGAGAGATCCAAGGCCTTTTACAAGACTCCACCTTCGAAATATGAAGCCATGGATCAGGTAACATTGATTGATTGTAAAGTTCTGATTTAAACAATCCTGGACTTTAAATGTGACCATAACAGTGTTCATGCGCCAATTGTGTTCGGTCCATGTGACAAGCTCATTGGTCTTACACGCGAGGAATGTGTTAAAACATAGATTACGGACACAAACGTCTTACTTACGATTGGTCATTGTTCTTTGTGTTTTCTTTCAGGGATGGGAGCTATTTTTCAGAATGATTCGGATGGGATTCGAGGACATATACTTGGGGAGCCCTGGATCCTTCTCAGACAAGTATGGGAAGGAGTATTTCATATGCACAGGACCTGCTTCAATGCTGGTGCCTGTGGTGGTGCAGCCAGATGAAAAATGGAAAGGAGCACAGGTTATTGAACATGATAATTTGTAATTACAACTCTCAATCACATTTATATTAACTTCTCATTCTTTTCAATTTTCTTTCTCAAAGGAAATTTTTTTTTAACTTCCTTGGAAAATCTAAATTGTAATCACAAAAGTTATATATTGTTTATGGAAACTTCGCTAAGATGTGTCATGTTATATGTAACAATATATGTGAATCTATCCATATAAGATTTATGAAAATCTAGAACAAGTTGTCCAGGTTTCGAAACTCATTCAAACTGTGAACTGGTTATCCAAATTGTCAGACTGCACGAAAACTATTATCCAAATTGTCAGACTGCACGAAAACTATTGTAAAGTTTAGAAAATCATTCAAAGCAGGCATATGATAATTTCTATATGCAAAACTCCAAAAAAAAAATATATGCAAAACTCCAAGAAAAAAAAAAAAAAAAAAGTGATAATCGGGCCAACTATCTATCTAAAAAGATAAGGTTGTATTCTTGGTCATTATCAAGTTGGTATTCACTATTCGTATGGCATTAGAGCGAAGTAAAAAAAAAAAAAAATCCTCATAAAGTATGAAATTGGTTTAGTGGTATACCCTTCACTTACAAGTTACACAATTGATTATGAGTAAGGATGTCAATGGTATGGGTTGGGAACGGGTTTTCCATTACCATCCTCAATACCAATTTGTATAAGAAATAATATCTTGATGAATACCCACCTTAAAATAACAATGCGGGTACAAGGATTCCCCATTAGGGGATCGGTTTTTTACCTCATCCCATTAATGTGACTATTTTGATAAAGATCATATCAAAATTATTGAATAATATAAAAATAATAGTGTAGGGCATATTATATATAATGATCCAGAATGAAGTAGTGTTTCAATGGAGAGAAAAATAGGAACAAAAAGAGGGAAAATTATGTTTCCTGAAGACAGTAGTCACAATACTATTTTTTACGGTGTTAATTCCGGTACTCATTACATACTTCAAAATGTATATATATATATATTAATAACGGGTACAAGGACTGGGACCGAGCGGAGCGGAACTTGAAATCTATACCAACCCCATATCACAACATAAATGGTAAGCCTAAACCCACCCCTAACGGAGTAACAGGAAGAGTTTCTACAGGTTCCCAGACCAATGGATAATTATGAAATTCCTAATTATGAGTTCGAATAGTGCCCCTTTCTCCAAACCCCCAAAAAGAAAAAGAAAAAGAAAATATATTTAACCTTAAAAATATAAAGTCCTAAAAGCTGAAACTTGAAAATATCTAAAAAAGTTGTCCATAAAAAATAAAACAAAAAACCCCATCTCAAATTATCCAACTGAAAACCATACAAAGATATGAGATAATCCCATTTCTCTCTCACTATGTACAACAAAAAAGTAACTCTATCATCTTCCTGATCAAACAAGTAAAATTTCATCAATGGCATGCAGTTCAGTCTTTTCACCAAACTTGTCTGCTATCTTCTCCTCAAAAGCCACCAAATTGTCACCATCTTATCAACCCACCCATCTTTTCTTCTTCAATCCCCTTCAACCAAGCAGCATCAAGAGAGAATTTCCAATAGCACCATCAGTGGCAGCTCCATTCCCTTATCAGCAATCCCCCATCAATGTTGACTACTTGGAGGAAGAGTTCAGTGGTCATGGAGTCACCTTTGAAGATGTGGGTGGCACTTGTGTGGCCACCATGACTTTGGAGAATGGAAGCACAGCCACCCTGATGCTTCCACGTGGCCTCATCACATCCTTCAAGGCTCCCATGTGGCATGGTGGGTCTGTTGAGTTGCTGCACACTGTTGTCTCTGAAGGGGAGGACGGCGGCGCCGTTGTGAAGGGAGGTGTTTCCATGGAATTTAGCTGTTTGAGTGATAGTGGAGTCTTGTGGTCGCCTTGTGATTGGAGTTTGTGGGATATTAGAGGAAATCCTCAAGAATCTATTCAGGTTTGATGATCATGGTTAATACTACTTGGAAAAGTGCTTTTCACAAAAGCACTTATAAAGTTATAAGGGACTTTTGAAAAGATATCTATAAGTATTTCTTTCTAGAGTATTTTAAGTGCTTTTTCAATGTGAAAAACTGTTTCCTGAAAAAAATAGTACTCGAGAAGTTGAATTTAAGAGTGTTAAGGAAGGAAAATCACTTCCATATTCTAAAAAAAATTAGAAATAAACTTAAAACTGCTTTTGAAAAAGCACTTATTGTTCATAGTTAAACGCTAACAAAAGCATTTAAAAGTGTTTACTACTATTTAACAAGGCTTTTGACAATGATAAAAGCATGCTCAAATCTAACAAATTCATATTTTTTGTGTACGGGTTCTCAGTACTCCAACGTTAAAGAATCATCAAAGAGAACCATTTGAAGACAAAAAATTAGTAATTTTGTAACATTAGAGAATCAGAATCTTGCACTTTAAAACGTGCAGGATAATCTGACGCCCCGTTATATATATTTCTTTATGGTTATTAGAATCTGAAACTTATTTTCAGAAAAACTAATGGTACAACATTTGCATTGCAGGTTGAGCTTATTAGCAGAGACACAGAGGACACGATTGAAATAAAGAACATAGTGAATCTCCAAGAAAGTTGCTTGAGTTCAGAGCTTGTAGTCTCCAATTTGAAATCTTCACCACTTCAGCTGACAGGATGTGTTATAAGTCATCTAACAGTAAGCACCCCAGAAGCAACATATGCTGTTGGATTGGAAGGATCAGATTTCTTCAACAGGTCACCGCTTTCTTCGGATTTCCTTATAATTCCACCAGACATTCCCCAGGAGAACATGTTCAACATTAGCCAACTGTGGAGTCAGATGAGACTTCTGTCCGGAACGGGCACGGGAAGTGAGAGAAAGGGTGATGAATTGGAGAGTAGATCAGTAGAAAGTGAAGAGGAAATGGAAGGTGAGGAAAGTGATAATTACAAGCAATTGACTGAACAAATGAGCAGGATTTACACCAGTGCACCTACTTATTTAACAGTAATTGATAGGGTAAGTAAAATATATTATGGTTTCATTTTTGGTGTCTTCATGACAATCAAGAAAAAAAAAAGTTGACAGGATTCAATTTGGTTTTCTTGCATTTTATCAACAGGGCAGAAGAAACTCAATTATAGCAGGAAGATCCGGATTCGATGAAGTGTACATGTTCAGTCCCGGTTCAAGCCATGAATTCTATAGCAAGTATTCTTATATATGCATAGGTCCATCAGCTATGCTAAAACCAATAATCCTGAAACCAGGAGAGGTCTGGAGAGGTGGACAGCATTTACAAAACCCAAATTTCTGAATCAAAACTGGAACATGTTTTTTGCTTTCTTCTTCTTTTCAATGACATATCCTGATTTATATAAACTCTCCTAGTTATCTGCTAACCCTTTCAGACAAGCAAAGGAAATATTCAAATGCATAATCTCTAATCCAGTATCACAAAGTCACAAACTAACTAACAAACACACAAGCAATGACATTGTTCGAAACAAATTTCAACGTCGAAAGTAAGAATGAGAAGAGAAAATTTTGTTTTTCAAAAGAACAAAAACCTTTACTTTCATTGATAGCACTAAAGATCCAACTCATGGTCACAATAATTGAATACAAAACATTGTTACATATGGCATGAGATTGTCATCATGATTAACTGTTTGAGAAAGGCTTTACTAATCTTAATCCTAACTTAAGCTTTTACTACAACTAGAAGATTTTGATACAACAGAGAGACTGAATTAAGTGGGAACCAGACAATGACCTGCATCTTGATCAACAAACATTGTTGAAACGAAAGCTGTTACTATTAGTACCATAAAGAAGAAGAGACCAAAAGCAAATTTACGAGCAGTCTTTCCAAAGGTTCTTTCAACACGTAACTTTTGCATTTCAGTCTTATTTTCAGGAACTGCCAACTCACTAGTTACTTGCGTATCAGGACTAGCAGGACTGTCATCAGTTGATGACACTGACTCAGAACCACCTTGACATTGCTCACCTCCGTTGCATAAGTTCCCATTCCCTTTGACATCATAAAATATCTCACGCGAAAAGCCATTTCTGCTTGGAGCTGGGCTCTGCTGAAAGCCATTTCTGCTTCGAGTGATTGAGGATGGACTTCTGAACCTTCTGCTTTGTTTCTCAGAGAAGCCCGAGTTCACATCATTCAGATCCTGGAGGGAGCGAATGAGCTTCCTTGGAGTTGTAAAGAGGCCAACATTGTCAACATTAATGTGAGAGCGTGACCTCTGAAGCACAAAAGAGTAGCAAATGCAATTTAATTCAGCAATCAGAATCAACACCAGAAATACATAGATAGCCATGTTGCAATATTTGATGTATTTGAGCTACAATTGACAGCACAGGTGAGCAGAAAATCAGAAAAATTAAGTTGATGAAACTAAAAGCATCCTAAATGTAACTATCCTGAAATCAGAAACTTGTGTCTATTGTAACCTAGACAGTTACGGATCATGGAGAAATTTAACTTTTACTTGAGGACAGCAGGCAGTAACTTTACATGCTCCACAATGTCCAAAATGATGCTACAGCTAATGGCATCAGATTAAAATTCTTAAAATTTGTTTTTGTAGAATCTTGGTAGCACTTTTTACTACTTTTTTTCTTTCTTTGATAATTGTTTGACAAGGCTTGTTGTATATTGCACATGCTCTCTTTTTTATGAGAAATAGGATTGCAAAAAATAACATCATCAATTTACCTTAGTTGTGATTATTCATTTTCAACCATGAGCATCCAACCTAGGCTAAATTTATGACTAAAATAAAAGCATATTCATGTAAGCATTAATATAGAGTGAGTGAGCATTTAACCTGAGGACTTGGAGTAGTGCTTCTTGGTACTCTGTCTTGGGTACTTTTCTGGTAGAACCCTGCAAATTCATCTGTGTAATCTCCTCCATTATCAGTGAGCTCATGACCACAATATGAATCACTATTGATGGGACTTCTTCCTTGAACCATCTGTGAAAACAAACCATCCTTGAGAGATACATCCACCCCTCCATTCTCAAAGCTCCAAAGCTTACGATTCACACTCCTACAATCATATTCTGAGTCACCTGAAAACTGAGGTGACTCAGCAAAAGAATCATATTCAGCAAAGGTATTAAGGGTCTGTGATTCGGGCGACGTAGATGCAGGAGACCTATCACCCGCACTCCATACATTTCTCCTACGGTTATGATCTCTTCTCCCAAAATTTGACCCTGTAACTGAACCAGGACTCTTCTCAAACTTTGATCCTTTCTCTGCCATTATTCTCTTTGCAGTTTGCAAAGCTTCAAGAGAAGCCCCTCTGACATAAGCCATCTGATCAGACTGACATTTCTCCATCCCCGCAATTATAAACTCAAGTTCTGAGAATATACTCCTGGAATCTAAGGTCTTCATCAAGAAGTTCACCATTTGTATTGCTAACAACCGTTTCTGAGAATTTGCCTCCCCTGCTCCACCATTCAGTACTCGCAATCCAGACTGTATTAACAATCTCGCATAAGCTTCAACAATTAAAGCATTATGCTTTGCCAGAGCCATTACCAAGCCTATATGTGAATTGGTCTGAGTTAACTTCTCCTCCAAAGCCCCAGCAACATTCTGACAAACCTTATTCACCATCTCATCTGAAGCAAAACGCCAATTATCTGAGTCCACAAGAGCCTTCAAGCAAAGGGCAGCACCTGCAGTTAGGCTCTCTTGTGAACCCAATAAAGAATCTGACAAAGGCTTGCAAAGGGCGTGAATTATACGCCTCTTCTTATCTTCTGGGGTGGTTGGATCAATACTATATCTTGCAATTGCTGGAACTACCCTTGAGCATGCCTGTTGAAGCGGGAATGACCCTGCACTTGAAGATAATGTCTTGATAATGGTTGTCATTATGCTGTCTATCTGAGGGACAATATTAACGCCGTGAACACGGGCAAGAACTTCATAGAGTGAAATTGTGTATTCCCCAGACACCGACCCATTTTCTTTGGTTTCAGAAACTTGGGCAAGAAAGAGTGGAATTGCCTTGGAGTCCAAGTCTTTCACATACAATTTCAGTGCTTTCATTGCTGATTTACGACTATCAGCATCTTTGTCAAGATTTGCCAGTTCTCGGTGCAGTATTGGACTGAAACTTCTTCCCATATTAACCTACAACCAATGAACCAAATGAATCATTGACTAAATCAATTTAGGCTATATATTTGAGTGACTGAGGCTATATATGTTTTGGGCCAGGAGGATCACAGAAGAAGTCAATAATTAAAGATAAAAAGCAAAGAAAAAAAATAATATCTAAAAATAATAAAAGAACAAAAATCAAAACACAAATAAGCAGGACAAGAACTCAGAGTAAGATTATATCACCAAAATTAAAAATCAAACATAAAACATAAAATCAAATGCTCACTATCACTCTCCTAAGAATTGCTCAACACAAAATCAGTGCCTGTTATCCTAAATAAAGGCCAAGGATCCTCCATATCCTACCCTAGATTTTGCACTAATACAACACATCCAAATCACAATGTATGCAACAGCAAAGTGGGAAGAACAAAAGGGTTGAGCTTTCAGTAAATCAAACAACAAAGCAAGAACCCAAAAAACAATACATGAATCAAACAAAACTAAAAAACACAAATTTCTCAACATGAATTCAAAAAGGGCTTAGCTTTCAGTGAATGACACAACAAAACAAGAAGAATCCAAAACAGCAACAAACAAATGAACACGAATTGCAAATCTACCAAATGGGGATCTTAGATTCTGTTCCAAAATGTGAAATTGAGAAGTAAATCAACATAAAGCAAACAAATTTACCTCTTCAAGAATTCTCTCTCTCTTCAACTCTTCAACTCTTCTTGTACTTCCACTTTCACTTCAATTAACAAATGTAGATCAAGAATCAATATCAAGAATAAGAAATTCTGATTAAAGATTTCAAGTGGGGTTACAAGTAGGAGGTGGTGGGTGTGTGTTTTCAAATTTTTGGGAAAAAAATTAGGGTTTTTGCTCACTCACTCTCTCTCTCTCTCTTCAATCTTTCTAGATTTTGTGACATTCAATGTAAATAGTCCATATTTTTCGTTCCCTTGTCTGATGATGGTTATTTATTATTATTTATTTATTTTTCTGGCTTATTAGGAGAAAAATTCAAAGTTACGTTGAAATTCAAATCTTCCTTTCAAATCCCACCGCTGTCCCTATTATGGTGGGTCCGGGTCCACTGTTGATTATTTGATTGGACGATAATACCCTTGATTTTATTCATCCCAGATTTTTTGAAAATTGTTCTTCTAATTGATATCCGGGACCGTTTGGTACGGTAATCTTTGTAATTAAATGTTAATTAGTCGATTAGTATTCTTTGGATTAAATCAAATAAATTATAATCAAAATTTAAAATTTTAAAAATAGATAAATAATTTATTTCACCTATATAATTCTTGTCATTCTGATTTATTGAAAAAATGTATGAAAAGTAATTGATATTGTTATGTTTAAGTGCGTATATATTCGGTCTGTCCTGTTGAAATGCTAAATTTAATTGAAACCTTTTGGTTACAACAAGAAGGTGATCATAAGAGGACAATTCAAAAGATGAAGGATGAAGTCGAAAATATCGAACATGGTGGCTTTGCAAACTAGCATATTGAAACACTTTTCTAGTTCTTGAATATTATGTAATATATTTTATAATTTTAATGAAATATTAATTTATATGACAGTCGGGACCGAAATTTTACACTAGGTTTCAAAAAGAAATTATTAATTATTACGATAGAAAGGTTTATTATTTTTTTACACTGGTCCGAGTCGGGACCGAGATTTTTTATTAATATATGGAGGTTATTAATTTATAGGGGTTCTACTGTATCATGTAAAGAATTTTTATAATTTTTTTTTTTTATATATAAATCAATTTTATCGAGTCGATTCCATACCGGAAAAACTTTAAGCAAATCTCATACACAAAATTGGAAGCTCCTGTTTTAGATGATAGTCTATCTATCCTCCCTATTATTGAAGAAAATAAAAATAAAAAATGGTTTTCTAAATCGGTTATCATAATTATAATATAGATGTGTGTGTGATGGTTAGGGTGATTGAGGGGTCTCATTAATTATATTATATGGACCGGACCTCATTATATGTCTCATGGAGATCGACTATGATTGAGTTTTTTATTTTTTTATTTTTTTATCAAAAAAAAACAAATGATTGAGTTTTTTTTTTTTTTTTTAAAAAAAATTTTTTTTCACTTTTTTTAAAGTAGTTAATGCAAATAATTCTAATAATTAAAGAGTGTTTTGACATCTTAACAAACAAAAAAAAAAAAAAAAAAAAAAAAAGGTACAATCTTGAAGTGCCATTAAAATTTGGGTTTACATCATCATGCCACAATATTAACTTCTCAAACTTTATTATACCAAAACAAATAAAATGTTCAAGCTTTTATATATATATATTTGTGTTCTTTTTTTGTTTCTTGTTCTAATTTCAGAGAGACAAAACATAAAAAAGGGAGAAAGTACTATGTATAAAGAAAAAAAAAATATTGACCTCAAAGGCGTGTATCTCCGCTGATAGATGGATAAGTTTGAGGTTTAAGTAAATGACCCCTCAAGTCAGCGGCTCGAATCTTACCAATAGTCAAAAAAACTTCAAAAAAAAAATATCCAATCTAGATGGATGGATACATAAATACTATAATATATATATATATATATCCGTTTTGGTCAACGAACTGACTTGAACATTTTTGTATATGTATTGAGAATTTCTTGAAAACATTAATGTGATCAAATAAAAAGCACTTCCTATAATGGTTTTCCATCTTTATTGCTAAAGATTTAAAAAAAAAAAATAAATAAATAAAAATAAAAAAATTGACTACCGAACAAATTAGAAATGAAGTGTGTTGTTAAAGTTTTAAAAGATATATTATTGTTAAAAAAAAAATAAAAAATTTAAAAGATATATTATTTTACTAAAATTCTATGAAATATAAAATTTTAAAGATATTTTACTTTTTTTTTTTCTTTCACTCTTTAAGAAAAAAGGAAAAGAAAAACAGAGCTTAATATTCATTCTCTCTTCTTTTTCATTTTTTTTAATCATATAAAACTGTTTTATCAAAGTCTTCTTCTTTTTGTTCTCATGTTATATACGCTAAGTGCTAATGACAAAAATCCTCAAGATGTGACTCAGTACCAGACTCAGTCATTGGATCTCGTGCCAAAGCAGGGGTAGTTTGGTCATTTAGCAATGATTTTCAATATTTTCGTCGTGGTACACTTGTAATTTTGTGGGAGGGAAAACTTTCCCGCCCTCGTTTGGAATTTTTCATGGACTTGAAAGAGGACACTGACACACACAACTCACAACTACAAGTCCAAGAAGAAAAAAAAAAGAAAAAAAAAAAAGAGAAAAAGCCAAAATGACCACTCATGAGTCATGCCCCCCCTTATTGGGCCCGGTTATGGCCCAATAGTTGAAGCACACAAAGATTTTTTTTTTTTTTTTTTGCTGTACTTTTTTGGGATATTATCATTTAGGTCACCTATTGTTTTTGAATTATCCTTTTTACTCACTTATTCATTTTTCAATGGATTGGTTACTATATTTTCAAAAACCACTAAATTCCATCTTTTTGTGAGTCAATTGTTAGTCAAATTAAATGGTTCTAAGGGTATTTTTATCTTTAAACAATGATATGCCGCGTGTCAACACACAAATAAAAAAAATTAAATTAATACCCTAATTACCCAAACCAATTTCTTTCCCCACGACCTAACCCTCTTTTCTCGCCAGTCAACACCAATAATGCATATATTAGAATCCCTCTTACTGCAAACCAGAATTGACTGAGACCTCCTATTCGTTACACGGTGACGTCGCCCTCCTCTTCACGACTGCACGGAACCTAGTCTTCTCTCTCTCTCTCTCTCTCTCTCCCCATCACTTGGCAGTCGGCTAGGAACACCGATATCCTTCGAATCTTCGCCTAGAGAAGATCGACTCTCTCTTTTCTCTTTCACTTCTCTCACTCTCTTTCTCTCAATCACACTCGTATGAACTAGTATTAGTTAGCTGCCGGCGAGGATTTGAGCACCAATCTCCTCTGCTAAGATGAGATCAACGTTAGTGGTGTGGGTGCCGGTAGGATTTGAGGGTGTTGGTGGCTACCTTTTTTTTTTTTTTTTTTGGATAATGATTTTGTGTGTTGGGTGGTTGAATTTGTGTTTTTTTTTTTTTTTTTTTTTTTTTTTCAATTTCTGAAGATGATTTGTTTTCTTTGATTTTTGGAGAAGATGTATAATGGACTATTTCGAAGGAGGTTGAATGTTGAACATATGACTGTATAATTTATATTTAAAAATAAATAAATAAACGCTTTATTTGTAAAGGAAATTTAATCTGACATTTTTATTCTTGTGAATATTTGATGTGATCAAGAATTATTAGATTGAGTCCCTTTAGTCATATTAATTAAGGTAGCCACTTTAGTCCCTTGTTTTTTCGAAATACATCACTTTAGTCCATTTGAACAAAATACTAATGGTCAACTATACCCTTTATTGTTATTTTTTAATTTTTTCTTTTTGTCCCTCTAGTTTAAATAATAGTTGGTTAACCCTTGAAAAAAATTAAAATGCCTCCAACAAGAATCGAACCTTCAACTTTAAGGTTAAAAGCCACAAGCTTTAACTAGCTGAGCTAATCTAGCTCATTGTTGAAGGTTTGTTGATTTAAATGCATATATAGTTATATACTTTGTTTAAACTAATTTAAATATGTTTATATAATTTAAAATAAACTCATATTTAATAATAATATATAAAAACATATTTATGAAAATGAAAAAGAAAATAACAAAATGAAACCTAGAAAATCTAGAAAATCAAAGACCGTAAATTTTTTTTTTCTTTTTTTGGATTTTTTTCCTTTTCAAAAATATATATTATTTCAATATGATAAAAAAATTAAAAAAAAAAAAAAAACCTAGAAAATCAAATCCCATAAATTGAAAAGGGAAAAAAAATCAACAAAAAATAATAATTAAAAAAAAAATCATATTTATATAATTTAAAATAAACTCATATTTAATAAAAATATATAAAAACAGATTTTTGAAAATGAAAAAGAAAATAACAAAACAAATGAAACCTAGAAAATCCAGAAAATCAAATATGAGTTTATTTTAAATTTTATAAACAGATTTAAATTAGTTTAAATAAATTATATAACTATATAGACATTTAAATCAACAAACTTCAATGATGAGTTAGAGTAGCTCAATTGGTTAAAACTTGTGGTTTTTAACCTTACGATTGAAGGTTCAATTCCTGTTGGAGACACTTCTTTTGACAATCCAATTTTTCTTTTTACACTTCTTTTCTGAGGACATTCCATTCTCAAGATTTAAATTTTAAAAAAGTCTAAAGATACTTCATTTTGTTCCAAGATTATCCTTTTTATATTTTAACACTTCTATTTTAAAGACACTCTATCTTAAAAAATCAATTTCTTGACACTTCATTTTATTTTAATAAAAAGTTAGGACGAACTATCGTAGTCTTTGGATTTATCCGAGGAGTAACCTTTTTTGAATTAAATTATTAAAAAAAATAAATTATCTCTCCTAAAACATTAGATTAAATATTACATATTAAATACTATCTCCTAAATTTTTAATTACCATATTAAACTATTTCTCCTCCAATACATATCTCTAATTTTCTAACTTTATTCCTTCTCAAGCAAGACTAACAGTTAAAAAAAAAAGAATAAGAAAATTGCAACAAATCAAGTTTAATTCTTTCATTGGTCTTAAAAATTATGAACTTAATCGAATCTAGTTGCAACAAATCAAGTTTTTATATATCTATTTCCCTTTTTTTTTTTTGTTTTGGAAAATTGACTTTTGAATATATATATATATATATTACTGTTAGTAAAAACCAAAAATACTAATCGAGAAAGTATGGCGATAGGATATTTTTTTTATTAAAAAAAATAAAAATGGAGAGATAGTAATTATGAAAGAGTGTTTAATATGGTAATAATAGATTATGAGAGAGAGTTTAACACGTAATATTTAATGTAATGGTTTATGAGAGAGAATTTTTGTTTTTAATATTTTAATTAGTTTGGAGTGTCTTTAGAATTTTTTTGTCTTGATTAGTAATTTTAGTTTAGGTTGAAATTGTCATTAATAAAAAAAATTAATTTAGAGTGTAAATAGATAATTTGTGGATTGTAAGGATAAGCTCTCTTAAAAATGTGACAATTCATGAAAAAGTAGGGACTTTAGTGATAATACCCCTATTTTATTTTGATTTTTAAATCAAGGGTAAAAATGTTATTTTGTATTTTCTGTGATAGTTGACCGTCAAAATTCTGGTCAAAAGGATCAAATTAAGTGGTTTTTGAAAACATAGAGATCAATCCAGTGAAAAATGAATAAATGAGTAAAAAAGAGATAATTCAAAAAAACATAAGGACTCAAATGATACCCCTATATATATATATATTCTATTGTCAGTTCGTCTTGACAATAAATATATCAGGACGAAGAATGTGAACTACTAAATTTATATACTTTGACTTAAAGTGTAAACTTGTCCAAACTTCTCCATAATCTATGATTCACATTCTTTGTTCTGATATATTTATTGTCAAGACGAATTGACAATAGAAAGATTATATATATATATAAATAATTTTCAAGTCAACACCCCCTCATTGTATTGCTATTAGCACTTTTTAATGAAAGTCATTGGATTTAAATGCTTTGACTCAGCTGTATACACTTGTCAAAGTATCTTTTAAATCCAATGACTTTCATTAAAATGTGCTGATAGTAATACAATGAAGGGGTGCTGACTTAAAAATTACTGATATATATATATATTACAAAAACTATTACAATAGAAATGTTGAGACTTGTCGAAATTAAACAACACATATACAGTATGGATATCTACTCCCATAACGGGAGATAAGCAGTGAGAAAACTCCTCACACATACTTGTAAGATTTGAACCCCATCACCATTAACGTGGAAGGGAGATGCACTACCACCCACGCTTCTTAATCCATGAATAATCTCCAATTATTTGATCTAATTAATTCGCAAGTTGTTTAAGATCTTGGATTGGTGGATGAGGTGACGTTAACACAATGATATACCCCTCACATCTACACCGTGAAATTATGGATTCGAGTCTTATACCCTCCTAAAACCCAAAAATTATTGTAATAATTCAACCAAAAAAAATCTTAGATTAGTGCAAAAGATTAAAATCGAAAATATTAAAATTCGAATATCTATTTCCACTATCTTTTAGGAGTGGTCTCCTCACCTCACACATCCCTTAAAGTTTGAAACAAGTCCGACAAGAGATCAAATTTGTGTTGATATATATAAACTTTCCCTACCGTCGATGAAAACTAACAGAAAAACTATGTTTACTACTTTGATTAACTTATAAAACGAGAGATCAAATTTGTGTTAATATATATAAACTTCCCCTGTGTTGATGAAAACTAACCGAAAATATACATCGACTTTGATTAACTTGTAAAAAAACTGAAATATCCAAACATGTATCAAATTTTGAAATGAAAATACATCAAATAAAATAGTACTTTAATGGACTTTTTTTTAATACATATATATTAATGTTTTTATTTATTTATTTATTTATTATTATTTAAATTCTTGTTCAATTTATATTTTGTTGGAAATGTCAAAAATACCCTTCCACACCGATAGTTATTAAGGGATCCAAACTAAAAGCAGAGGAGGTTTGCGTATATTAACGCAAACTTGCTCTCTCACTGCAATAAACTCAAACTTTAAAGGAGGCCAGTGTATTTACCCCATACTAGTAAACTGAGTATAGTGCGATGTAAACTCTCCGCCACAAACATGGATGGGGAGATGCACACGACATGAACTAAAAATGATGTGGCGTGCACCTCAACTAACAGTGAACAGTCATCTGATAAGATATTGGAATAACAAATGCAGGCCATTCTAATAAGACAATCATTCTGGACAATGACACCAACAGTGACCAGTTCTACTTGATATGATTTATATATTCCGATCATATCAAAGTGTTAACTGAGTGACAAAAGATAAAGATAAGATTGCTTAGATATCATCAGCTAATGTTGCAGCTAAGGATTTAATGGAATCAAATTCTAATTTTTAAGAGCACAACTCAATACCTACCCTACCCTACCCTACCCTTTTCCTTATTCAATTTTCTTGCGATCAGCTTTGAATCGATATTCTTCTAATGCCCAGAATAGTTAAAAAATTCTAGTAACTTGATTTTTCGGTTTCATTTCATTTTATTTCCAGTTTTTCGGGTGTGGGGGAGCATGTCAAAGCAGTGGATGACAACTTTGTACTTTGTAGTAACAAACTTATCTATTGATCAAATCACAATCACAATAATTTTCCCCCATTTCTCTGTGAAAGAGATCTCAAAACAACAAAACAAATAAGTCACTAAGTCAAATCATGAAAAATATAGGATCATTGGGATTGGGGTAGTAATCTACAAGTTGGACAATACCACTTTCCTTTGAATCTTGTCTCAGGTGTTAGTCCGACACACGTGTAGTGGAACCATTCACCTCCTTGGCACTGTCAACAAATAAGTATGTTTAGACTGGAAGTATGCACCAAAATATGCAAGAATTAGAGAAATGGTAACTCAAAAACTATTATTGTTATTATTTTTTTCATGTAAGAATACAAAGGAAGTATATATAAAGAATTATGATAAAAGAAGGCCTTGGAACAAAAAATAACCAGTTCTACATTCTTTGACTAAAGTATGCATCAATACTTTTTTTTTTTTTTTTTTTTTTGAAAGAGCATCAATACTTGAGCAATAACTTTTACACCTAAGGAAAATCATTGGTAACTAATAGCAATGTTTCCAGACTTCGTTTAATAATTGGTTTCTTCACATATGCATGATTCACTGTGAAGATATAGCACCGGCAACCTTCCTTGAAAAATAGGTGCAACATGCACGTGCTATATCCCAGAAAATGAGTCTCATGCATGCAAGTCCATTTCGACAAATTTTTGCCATAGCCCATATACAAAACCAAACCTAAAAGCTGCTGTCCTAGTTTTCTATGTAATCTCTTGATGAGACTTGCATCGCAATTGATGTTACAGAAATTTTCATATTCAATGAATGATACACAGACTAAATGCAAAGAGGCCAAGTAAAGAACTAGAACGTGTAAATGGGAAAAAAAACAACAAAGAGGAACTTACGGTTTCATTGTCACAAGCAATCATATCTCCAAATGACACCTAAATGATTCACAATAGTTGCAATACATTAGTAACAAGCCAAAGCTTTGGAAGCTTACAAATGGAATTGAATTTGAAAATGGAACAAAATCGAAAGATAAAAGCAGAACCTGATGGCAGACACAATAGGTAGGTTCATTTGGATCAATGGGTTGATCAACATCCATGGCAGCAGTGAAGTCCTTCCTATGGCTCCCTGGAGGCGGCATGAGCTCAAAATCTCTATCACGTTCTCGGTCCCATTCCCTATCCCGGAAATCAAGCCTCTTCGATTGAGGTGTCACATAGATGGACTTGCGTTTCTCAATCTTAGGGATTATGGGTAATGGTGGAAGAATAGCTGGCTCATCTGCTGATATTTTGCCCTCTAATAACGTTGCCAAAACAAAAGGAAAGTCACAGAGATGTTGAGAGAGTAAATGGAGGTTGATAATCAAGCCTATTTATGGTTAACTGCAGAATTTATACTCTGTAGTCCTAACATTCTAACAAAGAATAAATTTTGTATTAAGCTTTATTACAAAATCATATCAGGTTTTGAATTTTTATTTTCAAAATTTAAGCATTAACAAAATACCTTGCTCTAGATCCTGGAAGCATTAACACAATAAAAATGAAGTTGAGCATCCTAAAAGCTTACACCATACCTTGCTTTAGATCTTCTGCAAAGTTGTTTAGATCCTCATCAAGTCGTTTAATATGGCTATCAATCTGAAAGAAAATGCAAGATACAACAAATTCCATTAGATCTAACTATAATAGGTTATCTAAATCCCGCCACATGTGAAGCTGCAAACAGAAATAACCCACATAAATGGCTCTAGATCACAATGTTATGACATCTAATTGGTCTTATAGATGGGAAGGTGTCGCTAAAACTACTTAGAACAAAATATATCCACTTAACACGATTTAATCAATCCTTTAAGAAACCATGTTTTCTTGTGGTTTTAACCGAATCTTTTATTGTCTCAAATTAGATATCTATGGCAATCCACTTCTTATTTGCGATGCCTTGGAAATATTTATATGAAGTTCACAGTGAGAGAAGCATGAATCTCAAAATTATAGGTCAGAAAGCTACATTGGTTATTGTCTGTGCTGTAACTGATGTCAAAAGTAATTAATTTAGGTCTATAAGAATGAAAGGGTTGCCACAGAAAACTTGATTTTGTTTTGGAAACCTGCACCGAAAACTGAATTTAAGTAAAGAAATTCTATCAGATTATATCATAGAATAAAAAGCGACTTGGAAGGGTCGGCATCAAACAGACAAGCACTTCTATGAATGCCTAATTAGTGAGATTACATGGACCATATTTTTCATGGCCTTACTGCAGTTTGCCCTCTATTTAGAACTTGAGAATAATGAAGAATCATTTTGTCCTCTTAATATGTGCGAAAACAAAAAACCAAAAAGGCTATTGTTTCAAAAAAAAAAAAACACAGTGTCCAGCAGCCATGATATTCTGAACACCACTTGAATTAGGAAGCTAAGACTGCAACAGAATGTCAAAACCTAAGCAGTATAAACTTCGGTTTTGACTTTTGACATTCTGTAGCAGGAGAAGCAACCAAACCATCACTTACTCATCTTACTGGATAATAGTATCACTCTCCAACAAAGATTTTGAGTTTTCAAATTTGAATCCACTCTGAAATAGACAATTGATTTGATCTCTAAAGTGCTAAATTGTGGCTTCGAGTTGATCAATGAAGATAGTTCAGGAAATACAAAAAGTTTATGCAACAATTATACTTCACCTCAGAAAGTCAATGAAATGGCATTGTGTCAAAGAAATTCACAAATAAATTGGATAGAGTCTAAGATGCCCAGTAAAAATAATAATTAAAAGGAAGCTCACAAGGTCATAAGCTTGCCGAGCTAACAAGACCTTCTCCGTGCATAAACTCAATGCGTTATCCTGATTCCCCTCAATTTCTTTTCGCATTTTCTCAACTGCCTCATCTTCTTCAATAATGTTATTAACATTCACCCTTCTTGTACTTTGCGATGCCAATCCCAAGCAGTACTTTGTCTGTTGCCTTGTTTGGTTTACCATCGCTTCCACCAAAAAAAAAATATGACCAAACAACTGACCAATTAGCACCCAAATAAAAAAACCACAAAACCATCACTCTAGCATATATGAATACACATACATATTCATCTATGGAAAATTCTACTATTCATTAATGCATCATCGCACCATTAAAATTTGGTATTGTTTCGGCAGCTCACATGACTTAAGGCATGTGAGGTGCATGTGATCATGCCAAAACAAAACCAAATTTTAATGGTGCATCAATGCATTAATGCACATAGAGTTATGCACACATACGAACATAATTTTAAGCTCATGTGCACCAGCAATTTTCCATTTTTTTTTTCTCCCTTGATATACAAGCTAGTATATGTGTCTCTGTACATGCCTTCCATATTGAAAAAAAAAGGGTGCCAAAAAAATGAATTAAAACATAAAAATTTCACAACACATACATTCATATATACACACACACAAACATAGGTCGAGCTTTTTGAAGAGTCTTACATTGGGACCGTTCGTCGAGTTCTCTGATAGTATTGAGAAGTCTTTGAAGCTCAGCTGGCAATGTGCTAGCATCTGCAATAATAAACAATAAAAAATCAAATTTGTAGCAAAATTAAACTCAAATTAAAATCGGAAAATTTTGAAAAAGATAAGAAATTTATATGAATTTGAGGAAGTGAAGAGAAACATACACTCCAAATAGTCGTCGACGTACACTCCAGTTCGTGCAATTGCCATGTCTGAATTGGGAGTTTGGGTTCTAGGGTTTTAGTGCGAGCCTTTTTTTTTTTTTTTTTTTTTGGGTCTGGTTTAAACGAGAGGGACGCTTTTGATACCGTTTTTTTTTTTTTTTTTTATCATATAAGGCTAACCGGCGATCATTATTAGGGGTAAATATACTAACCTCCCCTCATGTTTAACATAAATATAGTTAGAAGGCAAGGAAAGTATGTATTTAGAGAGAAAACCATAAATAGCCATGTGAATTATTAAACTTTTTTGATTAACCACTTTTGAAATTTTAATTGTTAATAGCCACTTTTTAAAAATAACTTCAGCGTATGTCCATAAATTACCAGAGTACCCCTGAAAATAGTTTTATTTTAAATTTCGAAGCAAACTTGAAATCATAGGTAAATTGAAATGTCCAAACTTGAAATCAGGCATAAATTGAAATATTAAAACTTGAAATCAGGCCTAAATTGAAATATCAAAACTTGAAATGTGGACTAAATTGAAATTTTCCCTTTCTTCTTCTTCCTCTTCTTCTTCCTCAAATTAGATTTAGGTTTTTTTGTTTCTCTATTTTTCAGACCACATCGCCGGCGCACTTGAAGGACGGTTGGCCATGAAGGACGACTGGGCGAGAAGAACGACATGAAGGACGTCACGGCGCACGAAGGAACAATCGTGGAGGACTGTCGTCCGATCTCGAAGGGCTGCAGCACGGTCGTGAAGGACTGCCGCTACGCCTAGAAGCTCGTTGGCGCTCGACGAGAGAGAGATCGGGGAGAGAGAGGAGAGGAGAGAGAAAGAGAGAGAGAGAGAGAGAGCTGATTGTGATGTTTTTATATGATTTTCCAGTAATTTTACAAAAAAGTGGTTATAAACAATTAAAATTTTGTTTGTGGTTAAAAACGAATTTCTACTAATATTTGTGGTCATTTTGAGTAATTTCCACATGTTTACTCAAAAGTCTCAAATCTCCCATGCTCTTAAAATTGTATCAATAAAAAGACCGAATTGCCATTAGAATTTAATTTTAAATTTGAAGATAATGTTTTTATATATAAAAAAATACAATTAAATTAAATTAATTGGAGATAATCCTTTCATTGGAAAAATAAAAAAATCTATTTTCAAAATTTTAAATTATTTTCATTTTAAATTTAATTTTTTTACTATTCTTAAGGTAAATAAATTTTTTCTTTAATTTTCTTAATTCTTAAATAATTTTTTTTTGTTTGACAGTTTTAAAATATAAAATTTTAAAATAGTAAAAACAAATAGTATTTTATGAGTTATTAAATTATTTTCATTTTTAATAACTACCCTTTAAAAATAGTAAAAAATATAAATTTAAAAATGAAGATAATTTAAAATTTAAAATGTAGATTTTTATTTTTCCATTTTAAAATACTTTTTAATTTATATTACATTGAGAAGATTACCTTCAATTAATTTAATTTAATTGTTTTTATATAAAAAATTATCATCATTTTTAAATTTTGATAACTAAGGGTGATTCGGTTTTTTTATTGGTTCAATTTTAAGAGCATGAGAGATTTGAGTAGATAAATGAATACTTTTTCTCTAGTTTTATTTGTGTTAACATTCAAGGGAGGTCAGTGTATTTACCCATTGTTATTATTATCATGTAAATCAAGTGAAAGATCCTTCGACCTAGGAATGACAATATGTATTATCATGTTGTGTTTGTATATATCCAAGCATAACCCGTTAAGTTTATTGTGTCATAGGTCGAAACCCAAACACACCCCATTAATTAATGGATTACTCAATAATACCTATTTAGCCCATTAATTTATAGATTATGAATCTTATAATAAATTACAATTTTATTAAATCATTTCCATTTAAAATTTTAAAGTTATTTAAGTCTTTTAATTTTTTTTAAACATAATTTAATCCAATAAAACTCATTTAATAAATGAAAATAATCAAGAATAAGAAAAATGTTGATTCAAAATAAAATCCCATAAAAACATGAGTAATATGTCAAGACATTTTATTTTAAGTTCTTTAACTCTATGCGTTCTTAAAATTTTATTTTATTTTATTTTATTTTTTAAAAAAACCTTATTTTACACATGCAATATTATATTGTATACTACAAATATATGAACTAAATTTCTAAACAAAAGTCATACAATGATACGACACAGTATAACGTATAAACAGAAAAAATAAAATAAATAAAATAAAATAACAACATTAAAATAGTGGAGAGTCCCTTTTCATTTGAGACTTTGGCCTCGTTTGGGATAACTTTTATTTTTAGCTTTTGACAGTAGAAGAAGAGAAGTAAAAGCTTGAGCTTTTCAGATACCGTTTGGATAATGTATTTCAAAAGAGCTTTTATACTCAGAAGAGCTTTTAAGACTGTTTGGATGAAACATCTTAAAATATCTCAGAGTCAAAATATGCCCATAATGCCCCTAATTAGAATGACTAATAATACATGTAATTTTTTTAATTAAAATAATATAGGTAAAAAATAATGTATATTTCAATGTTTTAAGTTAAAATACTTGATAATAATAATAATTTTAAAATAAACTAAACATATAAAAAGTTAATGACCGTCAAATGTATTTCTTTAATAATAAATCATAAATATAATTACTATAAATGAAATAGTGAGTAGAAAGATAAAAATAAAACAAATGCTAAACCTAAACTCATCCCAATTCCCAAACTAAACTTATCCAAAATCCATCCGCCGACATCCAACACCCACCATTTCTTTCTTTCTTTTTTTCTCTGCAAATTTCACCATCTTTATTCTTCACTCTCAAGTTTTCCTCTTCATTCTCAATTTCTTATATTCTCTTATCATCACACATCTCTCTCTAGCAAACCCATCACTTTTGAATCCCCTTTCTTCTTCTATAATTCTTCAATTTTTTTTTTTTTTTTTTAATAGCAGATTTATTGATCAAAATAAAAACAAGTCACAAAGAAGACAAGAACACAAGCCATAGCTCATAGATGCAGGGCAAACACAACCAAGAGGAGAAATCTACTCATCCATTTCATGAATCAAAGTGTAGCTTTGATAAATCTACTCATGAGTTTTGATTATTTTTTGTGTTGTTTGAGTGTCATTTGCAAAAGATTCACGAAACCAAAACCCAAAAGCCAATTATTCGTGAATCTTTAAAAAAAAAAAATCTGAAGCTTGGATCTGCAGAGCACATTCAAGGAGAGAAAGATGGGATATGAGTGTAATTTTTGTTTTGCTTTTGTTTGATATAAGGGTAAAATGGTGAATATAAAAGTTTCATTAAACAAAAATGAGCTTCCCGTGTTTTTGATGAAAGCTCTTTCTAGAGAAGCCAGAATTTCTGGCTTCCGTTAGAAGAGTTTTCAAAATTGGAAAGCTCTTCCAATGAGACATCCAAACACCCATATAAGCTACTTTTAAGTCTCAAAAGCCAGAAGCACTCCTCCAAAAGCCCTGCCAAACAGGCCCATAATCTCGAAGAACTTGCACTATTAGATAAGTAAGTATAAATATGCTGTAAAATATATAATGAAGAATTTAAAGTATTTAGTGTTTTTTTTTAAAGAAATATTTAGGGTTTCTCATGTATTTGTAAATTACATATTTATTATTGATATTTAAATGTGTTAAATGTTATGGTGGCCGTTATAGGGGACCTTGAAGATTTGGTCCACAACTTGAAGTTCAATTCCTAGTTTGTTGCAGTTTATGGCATGTTTTAAGGAATAAGTTATTTGTTTTAGTTGTTTAGAAGTTATATCAAGCACCACTAAGTCCTATTTTCCTGCTTTTAAACATTGGACTTATTGTATAAATAAGCAAGTTATTCATCCAATAAAATCATCCAGTCAAATTGAATCAATTCAGTAGAGTTAAATCAGAGGTTCATGATTCCCTTAAAGTAATCCTATCTAGTTTGTTTCTTGTTAAATTATCTTCTCAGCACCACAAAATAGGTAAAACCAATGTCGCGATACAAAAGTGGTATCAGAGCCTTGGAATGGAGCAAAAAGTAGATAAACTAGAACAAAATGTGAGCTCTCTTGTATCTAGTCAGCAACGGATACTGGAGAAGATGACAAAAATGTTCGAAAAAATGTGGATGCAAATGGAGCAAGCGCTGCAACAACAGGGTGGCAATGATGAAGGAACTAGTACTCAAGCTCCATCAAAAGTCATCATGGGCAGACCTGGTGACAATGGTGGGCCATCTCTTCCATCATATACTCCAAAATTAGTGAAGTTGGATTTTCCGTGCTTCAATGGTTGAGAGGATCCAACGAGTTGGTTGTGCCGAGCCAATCAATTTTTCCAATTTCACGCAACACCTGAAGCAGAAAGAGTTGCTTTAGCATCATTCCATCTTGAAGGTGATGCTCAGTTATGGTACCAGCTTCTTAAACAAGAGTCTCCTACAATTACGTGGGATGTTTTCCAAGAAAGTCTCAACGCTCGATTCGGTCCTACTCAATTTTATGATTTCTTTGGTGAAATGACAAAACTCCAACAAGTTGGGCCTATTCGCGATTATCGGACACAATTTGAGAAATTATTGGCTAAAGCTGGGCAATTATTGTAACTACAACAAGTCAGTTGCTTCGTTAGTGGCCTCAAGGACAGCATAAAAAGCTGCTGTTTTGGTAGGAAAACCAGCCTCACTATCGGCTGCCATCAGTTTAGCTTGATTGTACGAAGCACGAAATATGTCTCAACGAAAGGTGGCTTCTATTGACAAATTGAATCTTTCGACTAAAGGTGATAGTGGCAACTATCAGCCATTTCTTCCAGTCAAAAAAAGTCACCAGCGGAGTTGAAGAAAAGGCGACAGAAGGGACTTTGCTACAATTGTAACGAAAAATTTAGCCCGGGACATTGTTGCAAAAAGTTTTTTGTAATCGAAGCATGTGTGGAAGAAAAAGATGGAGATGTCATCATGGAATTAGAAGAAGATGTAGAAGCTGTTGATGAAGGAGAGGTACCAGAAATTTCATTCCATGCCATTTCAGGCACTCGTGCACAAGAAACCATGCGAATCAGAGGCAGTATTGGCCATATAAATACCACCGTATTAGTGGACTCCGGAAGCACCCACAACTTTGCCAATGAATCATTGGCGAGGAAAGTCGGATTTCAACCAGTTATGGGTGGAAGATTCGAGGTGGTGGTCGTATCTGGTGAAAGATTATCAAGCTCGGGTAAGTGTGTGGCTGTCAAACTAAATTTACAAGGGGTTTCAATTGAGGTGGATTTTTATTTGCTTCCATTAGAAGGTTATGATATGGTCTTGGGTACACAATGGCTACGTACCCTTGGCCCTATCATTTGGGATTTTTCAAGACTACAAATGAAGTTTCATGTGAATGGAAAGGAAGTGGTCTTACAGGGTTTGTCTCTTCCGGAAAATAAAATTATTGGGGACTCAGAGCTTAGTCGAGAAGCCAAGAAAAGCAAATAGGGTGCATTACTCCAATTATTTGCAATAGGGGACCCGCGCTTGTCAATCAAGCAAACACCACCAGTTCATACTCACGTGCAACAAATTCTTAGCCAATTTAAGAGGCTGTTTGAGGAACCAAAAGGGTTGCCACCACCACGCTCACATGATCACAAAATTCCCTTAGTTCAAGGTTTGTATGTTAAACCATACCATTATCCGCATTGGCAAAAGATAGAGATTGAACGTGTGGTCGCTGAGATGCTTTAATCAGGTATCATACAACCAAGCAACAGTCCATACTCATCTCCAGTAATTTTGGTGAAGAAAAAGGATGGTTCTTGGCACATGTGCATCGATTATCGCTCCCTCAACAAAATGACAGTCAAGGATAAATTTCCAATTCCAGTAATTGATGAATTATTGGATGAGTTTTATGGTGCTAAATTCTTTAGCAAACTTGATTTGCGATCTGGCTACCATCAGATTAAAGTACACCATGATGATATTCCAAAAACAGCATTCAGAACACATCACGGGCACTACGAATTCTTAATGATGCCGTTTGGGCTCACTAATGCACCATCCACCTTCTAGGCATTGATGAATGATATTTTTAAAAAATATCTGAGAAAATGTATTCTTGTATTTTTTGACGATATTTTGATTTTTAGTAAATCATGGGAGGAACATTTGCAGCATTTGAAGATTGCCTTATCAATTCTCCAGTCTCATCAACTTTTTATTAAAATGGAGAAATGCGATTTTGGCCAAAAAGAAATCAAGTATCCGGGTTATGTCATCATAGAGAATGGGGTAGCAGTGGATCCTGAAAAAGTAGCAATTATGTTGGGGTGGCCTAAACCGAACACGCCTAAAGCTATGCATGGATTCCTAGGATTAACTGGGTACTACCGCAAATTCATCCAGAATTATGGAAAGATTGCTAGACCACTCAATCAAATGATAAAGAAAAATGGATTCACATGGTCCGCAGCAGCTGAGGAGGCATTTAGACGTTTGAAGGAAGCCATGACCAAGGCACCCATATTAGCCTTGCCTGATTTCTAAGAAAAAAAAATTCATTGTTGAGTGTGATGTATCGGGGCTTAGGAGTTGGAGCTGTTTTGATGCAAAAGTGACCCATCTCTTTTTATAGTCATGCTCTATAAGGCAAGCGTTTGTTGTTCTTAACATACGAAAAAGAAATATTGGCATTAGTGCTAGCTGTGCAGAAATGGAGACCATATTTATTGGGTCGTCAATTTGTTATATGAACTGATAAGAGGAGTCTCAAGTATTTTTGGTCCCAGCAATTTGCTATAAGTGCTCAACAAAGATGGTTGTACAAGCTTATGGGGTTTGATTTTGTCATTGAATACAAGAGGGGCAAGGAGAATATTGTTGTCGATGCGTTATCAAGAAGATATGAAGATCAAGGGAAAATGACTGATATTTCCTCACCAATTCTGAATTGGATTGAAGCTGTGAAGGAGGAAACTAAAAGCCATCCATCTTTGGTAAGGTTAGTGGGGCTAGTCAGCAAAGGAGAAGCCATGGGTCTATGGCATTATCAAGAAGGTGTGTTATTTTATAAAGGCAAAATTTATTTGGCAGAGGATTCTCTATTACTCCAAGAGATTGTTGCACAGTTTTACAATAGCTCCCATGAAGGCTATAACAAGATAGCCTACCGTATTCGAGCCAACTTCTACTGGAAGGGGATGCATAAGCAAATTAAAGAGTTTATCAAGAACTGTGACACTTGCCAACGCCATAAGATAGAAAATTTGGCACCTGCTGGACTTTTACAACCTTTGCCAATTCCTAATTAGGTATGGGAAGACATTTCCATGGATTTCATTGATGGGTTGCCTATATCAAATGGAAAATCTATTATATTGGTGGTTGTAGATAGATTTTCAAAATATACTCATTTCACTCCTCTATCGCATCCTTATACAGCCACTAAAGTTGCTCAAATTTTCTTTGATCAAATTCTTAAACTTCATGGCATGCCTAGAACTATTGTCAGTGATCGAGATGCTACTTTTTCTAGTGCTTTTTGGTCAGAATTATTTTAGTTGAATAGTACTAAGTTTAACTATAGTTATGCCTACCACACACAAACCGATGGCCAAACTGAGGTGGTGAACAAAACCTTGGAAATGTATTTACGGTGTCTCACAAGTTCAGAGCCTAAAAATTGGATTAAATGGTTGACTTGGGCAGAGTACTGCTATAACACAAGTTGGCATTCAGCATCTAAGAAAACACCATTTGAAGTTGTGTATGGTCAACAACCACCTACATTGTTGAGTTATGTTCCCGGTACGGCAAAGGTGGTTGATGTTGAACAAGAATTATTAGATCGTGACAAGGTTCTGAAGGATCTGCGTTTGAATCTCAAGGAAGCTCAAGAGAGAATGAAGCGGGTATATGATTCGCATCATTGAGAGGTAGAAATTGTTGAAGGTGATTGGATGTATTTAAAGCTCCAACCTTATAGACAAGCTTCAGTATCCTTTAGAAGGAATCTTAAGCTCTCTCCAAAAAATTTTGGCCCTTACAAGGTGCTTAAAAAAATTGGAGCAGTGGCTTATAAATTGGATTTGCTAGCTAAATCTCGGATTCATCCAGTGTTTCACGTATCCTTGCTCAAGAAAAAGCTTGGAGAAAAGGTAGCAAACCAAGTTCAGCTTCCCATAGTGAATGATGAAGATGGGAAATTACATCCTCGGGCACAAGCGAATTTGGACCATCGAATGAAGAGGCGTAGAGCAGAGATATTGGTTCATTGGCAAGGTCTTTCGCCTGCTGAAGCTACTTGGGAGAATTTGGAGTACATGAAGAAGTAATTTCCAGATTATATCCTTGAGGACAAGGACAAAAATTAAGGGTGGAGGATTGTTATGGTGACCGTTACAGGGGACCTTGAAGACTTGGTCCACTACTTGAAGTTCAATTCCTAGTTTGTTGCAGTTTATGGCATGCTTTAAGGAATAAGTTATTTGTTTTAGTTGTTCTATTTTCCAGCTTGTAGAAGTTATCTCAAGCACCACTAAGTCCTATTTTCCTACTTTTAAACGTTGGACTTATTGTATAAATAAGCAAGTTATTCATCCAATAAAATCATCCAGTCTAATTGAATCAACTCTGTAGAGTTAAATCGGAGGTTCAGGATTCCCTTGAAGTAATCCTATCTAGTTTGTTTCTTGTTAAATTATCTTCTCAGCACCACAAAATAGGTAAAACCAATATCGCGATACCATTAAATGGAAATATCTATATTAGTTCGGGACTATATATTTTTTTGAAAATTTTCGCCATTGGTAGGATTCGAGTCGCTAACTTGGGAGTCATTTGCCCAAATTTCAAGCTCATCCATTTATCAGCTGAGCTACCCCCTATTGGCTTTAAATGTGTTAAATGAGTTAGTGGGTTGGGTGGACCCAAACATGATCCATTTACTTTACGGGTATAACATGTTCACACATTAGTGACCCAAGTCCAATAAAACCTAACCAAAACCTGTAAATATCGTGTTATGTCATTGGGTTATGGCTCATATTGCCACCTTTACTTCGACCTTTAGGCTTTTTTATTTTTATTTTTATTTTATTTATTTTTTATTTTTAATGAAATTATATATATACTAAAACTCCAAATGAAATTGAACTGTTCACATGAATAGTAAATTTGAGAGGATTTCAATTTATTTACAAAAGTGCCATTGATGTGTTGTAAAAAAATAAAATAATAATAATAATAAATGATAGTAGGTGTATATGCTACCCACTATCACCACCTCCCTCACTCTCTTTTTCTCAACCCACCCACCGTCCTCTCTTTCTCTCAATCTCTCTCCATCTTTTTTAATACTAACCAACTTTAACATATTTCTTTGTAAATTGTTAATTAGTTATCATTTTTTTTTTCTTAATCATTTGAAAATAAATAACTAATGTAATATGAAAAATTATATATAAGATAAAATCTCAACCATCAAAACTTTCTAATATACCACCACCCAATGTGGCTTGGTGATTAGAATGCTCATTCAGCCTAACAATGTCTCAGATTTAAGTCATCTCACAGTATGTGATATATATATACATATATATATATATAATATAGCACATTTTAAAGATTGACTTTTGGAATTAGCATCGCTTTAATAACTCGAGTTTAAATAGCACCAAAGATTGATTTTGGACAAAAATACCCCCACTTTTGAATAATTATCTCTTATTAGTCCCTTTTTTTTGTTTTTTTTTTGTTTTTTTTCAAAAACCTCCATCGATGGAGTTCAAAGCTCCATCAATGGAGGAGCTCCAAAAATCAGAGCCTTCATTGTCTTTGTTGAGCAGCTTCAGAGTTTCCGTCATTGCCTAGAAACGGCATCATCTTCGTCGGTTCGCACAATAAAATCCGGTGACAAAATTAGCTTGAAACGAAGGCACGACGAAATTAGACAAGTAATCTCCAAAGACAAAATCGAGCCTTCGTCACGTCTTCTTGCTGGATTTCGTCGATTGAGTAGCTATTTTGGAGACAAAGGCTCGAGTAGGCGAGTAGCCTTCTCGCTGGACAAAATTTGAAATTATATATAATAAGAAACTATTCGACGAACACTCGAGAAGTTGAAATCTAGAGAAAAAATCAAGCCTTCATCATCGATCTGGAAACAGTGTCATCCTTCATTGATGGATGAAGAAGAAGACCTAAATTTTTTTTTTTAAAAAATTCTTATTTTTACTCTATAAATCTCAAATTTGTAAAAATACCCCATAAGTCTCGAATTATCAAAATAAGTATTGAATTTACCTAAGTAAGTCTCAAATTTACAGAATAAGTCTCGAATTTTACCCAATAAGTCTCAGATTTACAAAATAAGTCTCAATTTGCGAGAAAAAAAAATTATGAGGGAAAAAACGAAGTGAGGAAATTTTTGTCTCAAATCAAATGATGCTCACTTTCTTGGTGTTCCCATCCCTAAAGGTTTCCAACATTGTTGTCGAACCATACAATGCAACCCTCTTTATTCACCAGTTCGTTGAAAATGTAGATGAATGTATGGTTTTGGACAATAAAGTCCTATATGATATTTGCTTCCGGACACTAAAGCTCACAACTCCAAGTTGTAAGCTTATCATAAGCTGTAAGCTTATCATTATCTTTCTCTTTGTTACGAGACTTTTGTGGAATATTTTCATAGTTGTCAACTAATGGAGTGATTTTGATAGCGTTTGGATGTTTGATATTTTGATTTGCTGTTTACTGAGAATTTTTTGATATATATGGTGTGCTCATCTTAATTTGTTTATAGGGATAATTACCTTGGTGACCACCTATTTGGTTATTACCTATCAAAATGACTATTTTGACAAATAGTGTGATGGAAATGGTCATTGTTAGCCAAAATGGTCATTTTGAAACAAATTTCCAATCTAATGACCATTTTGATAGAGTTTAACTAAATAGATATCCACCAAAGTAATTATATCTTATTTATATTTGTCAAATCACATGATGTGTTCATAGAATTATTGTAACAGCGCCCTAGCGGTTGGTTGTTTCAAATGGTTTATTTACTTTTTCAATTTTCTTTAATGAATAGTTATTCTCTCACTGTCTGAAAGAAAAAATAAAGAAAGATAAAAAAGATGATTTAGATGAGAGATGAGTTGATTGTTGAGAGAAAAAATATTGTTTGGTAGAGATAGTTGATGGTCAAGAGTTGAAGAAGAGATAGAGGACGATGGATTTACATTTGAAAATATATTTGCATTTTATTTTTGATTAATATATTTTTTATATTTTAATTTTGTTTGTTTCATAATTTAGATCAATAAATTTATTAAAATTGAAAACAATATATAAAACGGTATAATACTCCTGCAGCAAAGCGCGGGCCATTTTTCTGGTTCTATCTATAATATGGACTATGGAGTATGGATATCTATTTACTTTTACTTTCAGTTATTATTTTAATCGATCTCAATTGTTTTTTTTTTCTTTTCTTTTTTTTTTTTACTTTTTTTCAATTTTTTAAAATATCTATTTTTAATTTTTTTTGAAACAAGTATTTTTAATTTCTTTTAACTTTTTGATTTTATTAAATTAGGGCATAGGGTTATTTAAATTTTTGAACTTCTTACAGAGGTGGTTAATGTCAGTTTTTAAATATAGTTCAAAAAAAAAAAAAAATGTTATACTTCAAAAACTACCCTATTATTTTTTACGAATTTAGCTACCATATAAATATATAATATATGCATAGATTTGGGGATAGTTGGTTTATTTTCTTTTAATTTTAAACCTATTTTTTTTTTTTTTTTTCTTTTTGTACCTCTACATTAGAATCTATGCAGTATTATTATTATAAATAAAAAAATTTTGACGTGATGAGGTTGTTTGGTAGTAAAATTCCTCTATGAGTTTGTTTGTTAGAGTCCTATCTCTCCACAGAAAAAACCCCAATACTTACATAATAATAATAATAATAATAATACTGTACGATGCATTTTGTGTGATGGGGTATGTTATAAAATCGAAACGACATGTCGTTTCCCTGGCACGGTAATGGTATGTCAGGTATATCATAATATCATATGATATGTGGCGCCAAGTTAACTGTATCTCAAAATGCTTCAAGCCTTCAACAGACTTGAGCGAATGCAATCAAATTCATTATTACAAAAACCTCTCAAAAATTCTCTTTACATGCTCACTTGAATACAAGAATTCATGTTTCTCAGACCATTCTCTCTTCGTGGCTCTCTCTCATATCCCTTCTCTTGTCGAATATTCAAATCCGAAATCTGTCTGAAACGCACTCAAAAGTTTGAAAAGGTAACACTCTATTGCTCGTTTATCGTTTATTGTCAACTTTGCATGAACCCCATGTTTTGATTCTCAATAACAACTCATTTTTTTTTATGCATTTTTTAAGGACGTGTTGGGGTGTTTTAGTGGGAATCGGAGGAGGTTGAGGTTTAATCGTTTTAGCAACACTGCGATTTGTCGTTCTCTTGATGAATTTGGTGTGCAAGAAAGTGAATGGATTTCGAAAGGAATCGAAATCGTGCATTTGATGGAAGATCAAGGGATTCGCGCTAACTGTCAGACCTTCATTTGGCTTTTAGATAGTTGTTTGAATTCTGGCACTTTTGTGGAAGCTAAAAAGATTCATGCGAATATTTTGAAGTTGGGTTTTGATAGAGAGCAAGTTTTGTGTGATAGAGTTTTTGATATTTATGTTGCAAGTGGTGATTTGGATGGTGCAGTCATGGTTTTTGATGATATGCCTCAAAGAAGTGTGTTTTCTTGGAATAGATCGATTTCTGGGTTTGTTGCTAAGAAGTTGTATAGTAGAGTATTGGGTCTATTTTTGCGAATGATAAACGAAAATGTGAATCCAAACGAAGCAACTTTTGCTGGTATTTTGAAGGCATGTAGTGGTAGCAATGATGTTGCTTTTGAGTATGTTAAGCAGATTCATGCTATGATCATTTTGCATGGCTTTGGTTCTAGTATGCGTGTTTGTAATCCTATAATAGATTTGTATGCCAAAAATGGGTTTATAGATTCTGCTAGAAAAGTTTTTGATCAGTTGTGTTTCAAGGATAGTGCATCTTGGGTTGCTATGATCTCAGGATTATCTCAAAATGGATATGAACAAGAAGCAATTCTTCTATTTTGCCAGATGTATATGTCGGGGATCATGCCTACACCTTATGCATTATCGAGTGCTTTGAGTGCCTGCACCAAAATAGAATTATATGGGGTGGGAGAGCAGTTTCATGGACTTGTTTTCAAGTGGGGATTTTCTTCTGAAACATATGTGAGTAATGCTCTTGTCACATTGTACTCCCGCTCTGGCAAATTGTTATCTGCTGAACAAATTTTTAGTAAAATGCAGCTAAGGGATGGGGTCTCATTTAACTCCCTCATATCTGGGCTAGCTCAGAGTGGATACAGTTATAGAGCTTTGGAATTATTTGAGAAAATGCAGCGTGATTGCTTGAAACCAGACTGTGTTACAGTTGCAAGTCTCCTGAGTGCTTGTGCATCAGCTGGGGCACTTCATAAGGGAGAACAACTCCACTCTTATGCAATAAAAGTGGGAATGTTTAAAGACATCATCATTGAGGGTTCCTTGCTTGATCTTTATGTGAAATGCGCTGATGTAGAAATTGCCCACAATTTTTTTCTAACTACGGAGACGGAAAATGTTGTTCTGTGGAACGTGATGCTGGTGGCTTATGGACAGTTAGACAACCTAACCGTGTCTTTCCAGATGTTTAGACAGATGCAGATTGAAGGTCTAATACCTAATCAATACACCTATCCAAGTATCTTGAGAACTTGTACCTCAGTGGGAGCTCTTGATCTGGGAGAGCAGATTCATACTCAAGTCATAAAGACTGGCTTTCAGTTTAATGTGTATGTGTGCAGTGTGCTTATAGATATGTATGCTAAGCTTGGAAAACTAAGTAATGCCCAGGGAATTCTCAGAAGATTTGCTCAGGATGACATGGTGTCCTGGACGGCTATGGTTGCAGGATATGTACAGCATGATATGTTCACTGAAGCACTTAAAACTTTTGAAGAAATGCAAAACCGAGGGATACAATCTGATAACATAGGATTTTCAAGTGCAATCAGTGCATGTGCTGGTATTCAAGCACTCAATCAAGGACGACAAATACATGCTCAATCTTATGTCTCTGGTTTCTCAGATGATCTTTCAATTGGAAATGCTCTTGTTAATCTCTATGCTAGATGCGGTAGAATCGAAGAAGCATATTTTGTGTTTGATAAAATTGATCCTAAAGATAATATCACTTGGAACGGACTGATATCAGGATTTGCACAAAGTGGACACTATGAGCAAGCCCTGCAGGTCTTTTCTCAGATGATTAAAGCAGCGGTAGAAGTTAATTTATACACATTTGGTTCTGCAGTTAGTGCTGCTGCCAACATGGCAAATATAAAACAAGGGAAGCAGATCCATGCCATGATTATAAAAAGAGGTTATGATTTAGAAACTGAAGCTTCTAATGTTTTAATTACATTGTATGCAAAGTGTGGTAGCATTGATGATGCCAAGAGGGAGTTTCTTGAAATGCCTGAGAAAAATGAGATTTCTTGGAATGCCATGATCACTGGCTATTCTCAACACGGATGTGGTACTGAGGCAATAAATCTTTTTGAGACGATGAAACAGCATGGTGTGATGCCAAACCATGTGACCTTTGTGGGAGTTTTATCAGCATGTAGCCATGTGGGTTTGGTGAATGAGGGCATTGGCTATTTCAAATCCATGAGTAAAGAATATGGCTTAGTGCCTAAACCAGAACATTATGCTTGTGTTGTGGATCTTCTTGGCCGGGCTGGTTTCGTGAGCCGTGCAAGGGAATTTATAGAGAAGATGCCAGTTGAACCTGATGCAATGATTTGGAGAACCCTTTTAAGTGCCTGTAGAGTGCATAAGAACATGGAAATAGGAGAGTTTGCTGCCAATCGTCTTCTAGAATTGGAACCTGATGACTCAGCAACATATGTTCTTCTATCAAATATGTATGCAGTAGCGGGGAAATGGGATTCTAGAGATCAGATAAGACAACTGATGAAAAACAGGGGCGTAAAGAAAGAGCCTGGTCAGAGCTGGATTGAGGTTAAAAACTCAGTACATGCATTCTTTGTTGGTGATCGACTCCATCCTCTAGCAGATAGGATATACGAATTCTTGGAGAATCTGAACGAAAGGGCAGCCAAAATCGGTTATGTACAAAGTCGTTATAACCTTTGGAGTGACATCGAGCAAGAACAGAAGGATCCAACTGTATATATTCACAGTGAGAAACTGGCTATTGCATTCGGTCTGCTTAGTTTGTCGAATACAGTTCCCATACGTGTAATTAAAAATCTTCGTGTCTGTAATGATTGCCATAATTGGATTAAGTTTGTGTCGAAGATATCAAATCGGGCTATTGTTGTACGAGATGCCTACCGCTTTCATCATTTTGAAGGCGGTGGTTGTTCATGTAGAGATTACTGGTAAATGAAAGTCCGCTAAGGTGATTGGGGATAATTGATTGGAACCTGGTGTCTGGATTTTGTACTGCTTCAAAAAACTTGGTCAGCTTGCTGTTTCTTAAGCTTCAAGTGGGTAGCTACATAAACTTTCCAATCTGATGAAAAGCCCTTTTATTCTGAGACTTTTTGGCTCAATTCTACCTACAAGAAGTTCCACGCCTCCAAGAGCCGTAGGGAAATTTCATATCATGCTATAATCCCAGGTTACAATCTTTACTGATTTTGCTTGACTGTACATTGTTTGAATTAATGCTGTTCATCTATTATTATGCATCATTATATAGGTTCCTAGCAATCTATTTAATTTTCAGATTCAAACCAGTTTCTATGTTTTATAGCTCGTCTGATAAGCTAGAGAATTACCAGCAAAACCCATTTATTTTTAATTATTCTTCGCACTAATTCTTCCTTAACAATATACAGTTTGAGCTCTGGCTATTACTTATTCCACAACATTAACCTTGGTTTCAGCCTATATTTTAACCTAGATATCCTGCCATCTTATGCGTAATTGTTTAAGCTTACGATATTTCTTCTATGCCTCAGGCTTTCCAATTGATCTCATTATTTAGCCTTGTATTGGTGGTCTTTCTCTATATTCATGGCTATCCAATCTCTTGTATTGGTACCTGGTAACTCTGTTGTGTTCGAGCATTCAATGACCCAGAACCAACCCCCCTTCTCATCCTCTCTTCCTCTTGAAGGTCGAGTAGCGATAGTAACAGGTGCTTTTGGTGGTATTGGCAAAGCCATCGCTAGTCATCTCCAATCTCTTGGTGCAAGAGTTGCAAAAGCTGATCTCCTTGTATCAGAGATTAATACATCAGGTACCTCTCCACAGCCTCAGAGCTGATATTTCCGATCCTGATCAGGTCATGCTCCTCTTTGATAGGACTGAACAAGAATTCTGCTCAAAAATCCATATCCTTGTAAATTGTGCTGGGGTGATGGATCCCAAGTATCCAGCTTTGGCCAATACAGCAGTGGAAGATTGGGATAAGACATTCAATGTCAACACCAGAGGTGCATTCTTGTGTTCTAAGGAAGCAGCTAATTGGCTGGCACGTGGCAGCGGTGGAAGAATTATTCTAATATCGACGTCTATTGTCGGGGGACTCTTTCCGGGATATGGAGCTTATGCTGCTTCCGAGGCAGCTGTGGAAACCATGGCAAAGATATCAGGCATAACCATCAACTGTGTAGCTCCGGGGCCTGTGGCAACAGAGTTGTTCTTTGCAGGTAAAACTGAGGAAACTGTCAAGAGGTTGGTGGATTCTTGCCTCTAGGCAGGCTTGGACAACCTGAGGATGTGAGAAAGATTGTTGGATTTTTGGCTGGTGATGATGGAGAGTGTATCAATGGTCAAATCATTAGAGCTAATGGTGGATCTGTTGTCTAACCAATTACATTTTTATATGTTTTTTTATTTTATTTTATTTATAAAATATAATCAGAAAATTTGAAGGTGTTCTTTCATGAATGGTTGAAGATTATAGCTTTTAACGGGTTGATAAGAAGAGGATTACACCACATGACCGTGACCTGATTAATTTAATTCTATCTTACATTTTACCAAAAAAAATAACTATTTTGTTCCAGGCCAATTTAATCCGTTCCCAATCACAAGGACTTCCATGTTTTGAAGTTGTTCGAATTTGTAGATAAATCAATAATATTGAACTTGTTATAAAAAAACTTTACAGTGGCAATCCACTGATTTTAATATCTTGGAACATCAATGTTCAATATATTACAAAAAAATCTAACGTCTAATAAAAAAATTTATAAACGCAAACACCTCAGTGACCTCACGTCTTTGACATCCACTGAGCTGTCGAAGAACAGTTCATGGACTCTTCTCAAAACTCTAAGAACTTTGAGCAGCTCCCCTTCACTCTCATTCTCATCGGTCTTCATCTCCACATGCGATTTGCCCGTCTGATTACGATTACTAAAATAGTTATATTTTTGAACCGTGATCAAATTGTCCAAGTGATCACACCATACACTTTCGGTGTCATCAACGATAACAGTACCGTACTCTTGTCCAAGAACGAAATCGAGGTTCTTTTTTGGTTTTCCCCCGAAATCTTCCAGTGCAATAATCCTAGTGTCGAAGTAGTTGCCTTCCAGGTCAAGAAACTCAGCAACCTTCTTCACATAGTGTCTGCTCCCCATGGAACAAACGTAAATCTCGAACATGGAGCTTGCTTCTTTCAAGAAAGTCCGGACAAATGGTCTCAACTTCACCAAGTAACCATCATCGAGCACGAACAGGTTCCTATTTGATGTATCCGAATCCGTCTGTTCCTTCAAATACAATTCGTCGGGTTTCAGTTTCTTGAAGGCTTTTGTGTGAAGAAGCGTGTGATCCAAGTCAAGAACCAAGTGGAGCTTCTTCTGGGCGAAAAGCTTGTCGGAGTTGGCCACCTTCAAACGAGCAATATCATGGAGGGTCAGAAACCCATTCTTTATCAATCCTCTCGGCACCGATGACCAATTTTGGCGCGTGGTGGTGAGTTTCTTGTGCATCACCAGAACAACATCATTACCCTTCATTCTCTCAATCTGATTCATCAACTCCAAACCCATTTCATGATCAGGATTCTTCTTCTTCTTCTCTAAATTATAAGTCTTCCTCCGCTTCTTCAGTGGAGGTTTCCGGGCAATCTCCTCCTCCCCATCTTCTTCTTCTTCTTCTTCAGTGTGTTGAGAGAAAAAGTGCCTCTTACGTTTTTTTGAGATTTTGCCAGACTTCTGAAAAGCTTCGTCTTCTTCTATAACAAGCAACAAAGTTCGACTTGTTTCATTCTGATTCATCAACTCCTCATCACCGGCTTGTTTGGTGGTTTCCACAGGCAGATCGAAACACGTGCTCATCATCTTCTTCAAGAAAACAAAAAGCAGAGAAAACAGAGCAAAAATAACAACAAAACAGTGAAAAAACAGGGCAGACAAAATATGAATGTGAGAGATGATGAACTGAGAACTAGTGTGTTTGTGATTCAAGAAAAGCCTTTAGACAAATCTGTTTGGCGGTGGCGCACATCAACGGTCATATTTTCTGCTTCAATTTCAAGTGGCAAATGAGACTATTCAATTACTGTCTTGCCCCTAACGGTCATATCTGTCAATTGTGGTAACTTGGGCCTCAATTATCCCTAATTTTATTATTATTTTTAATTATTAAGAAAAAATTAAAAATCTCAGTAAACATATATTGTTTTTTAATAGTAAAAATCTCAGTAAACATAAATCTGTCAATTGATGTATACTTTACATTACTTTTTTTTTTTTTTTTTGGGTTTTAAAGTTCGGATAATTTAATGGCAATATTCTTCTGGATATATATTTTTAGAATGTTATTCTTCTGGATATTCTAAATATATAAAAAACATTAACTTATAAATTTTCTCAAAAATACGTTTTTTTCTATGGAAAGTTTTTTCAAATCATTTGGCTTTTATAGATGGTTGTTTGAATTCTGGCACTTCTGTGTAAGCTAAAAGGATTCCCGGCAAGATTTTGAAGTTGGGTTTTGACAAAGAGCAAGTTTTGTGTGATAGAGTTTTTGATATTTAAGTTGCAAGTGGTGATTCGTGGTTTTTGATGATATGTTTCAAAGAAGTGTGTTTTCTTGGAATAAATTGATTTCTGGGTTTGTTGTGAAGAAGTTGCACGGTAGAGTATTAGATTGTAATAGAGGTTTCGGAGGACATGACCGTCCAACGAAGTTGCATGCTGCGTATGTTTGAGTTCTAGTTCTAGGTAACTTCTCCTTTTATATCGAACCCCTGTGATGCTCGTGTTGAGTAACTTGTCGTAAGTTAGAGTTCTTGTAAGACCATTAAGTAATTCAATTTGAAAGTCATTAGCTGAACTTGCTAAGTGGAGACACTGCAGTAATTGCTGAAACCGGAGACTCTTGGTTTAACCGTCAGAAGCTCCACCTTCTGCCATTTTTTCGTTATCAATTGCTTGCAGATACGAATTTCAGATGCAGTATGGATCTATTGGCTGGTCAGTTGGTGCCACTCTAGGATATGCTCAGGCTGCCAAAGATAAACGTGTGCTTGCTTGCATTGGAGATGGGAGTTTCCAGATTTTCAGGTGAGTCACATAATTCTGATATATAATGTGGACAAGACATTTACAATAGGAAGAGCCTCAGCGCTCCGTGTTACAATGAAAGCAATATAAAGAGATTTAAGTAGGTATGTAGCAGTCTTTGTTGATACAAACAACTTTTATCACTCAAATTGGCATTACATTACAATGTCCTAGCAGATTTCAGCATCTAGCAAGACAGAACTCCTGAAAAAAATTTCAATTCATTTTAGAGCATATGCGTCCGCTAATGTCCTTGAATTTGTAAATGTTGACTTTCTTTTAGAGCATATGCATCCATTAATGTCCTTGAATTTGTAACAATCTCAATATCTTGGAATCACTAACAATATCTCGACCAACCCAAAACTTCATTGGAGTCGAAGAGTTCACAAGCTTTATGTATTGCCAATAATTCAGCTGTATTAGAGTCATGCAACCCAGTTGACAGCGAAAAAAGGCACAACACCTTGGCTATTCTCAACATGGATGTGGTAATGGCAATATTCTTCTGGATATATTTTTCATTGTTATTCTTTTGGATATTCTAAATACATAATAAACATGAACTTCTTATAAATTTTATCAAAAATACGGTTTTTTTTTTTTTTGGTGTGAAGGTTTTTTCAAATCATTTGGCTTTTATAGATAGTTGTTTGAATTCTGGCACTTCTGTCATTTTGTGGAAGCTAAAAAGATTCATGAGAAGATTTTGAAGTTGGGTTTTGACAAAGAGCAAGTTTTATGCAGTAGAGTTTTTGATATTTATGTTGCAAGTGGTGATTTGGATGTTGCAGTCATGGTTTTTGATGATATGCCTCATAGAAGTGTGTTTTCTTGGAATAAATTGATTTCTGGGTTTGTTGCTAAGAAGTTGTATAGTAGAGTATTGGGTCTGTTTTTGCGAATGGTAAACGAAAATGCGAATCCAAATGAAGCAACTTTTGGTGGCAGTGTAGCTTTTGAGTATTTTTTTATAGATAAAATCAGACTAACTTGGAAGAAAAAAACATCACATTAGATCATATGCTGAAAAAAAAAAAAAAAACCTAGACAGAACAATATATAGATAAATAAAAAAAAGAAACAAAAGAAAAAACAAGAGAGGGAGAAGAAAAGCGAAAGTAGAGGGGCGTGCATGCCCTAAAACAATAAACAAAATAGGCACGCATTCCTCAACCAAAGGCAAAGAAATAGGAAATAAACTAGTTGTTTGATTTTAATTTAGTATAATGTAAAATTCTCATTAGTAGAATTTTAGTTGTTTAGTTTCATTGTATATGTTGAATTTAATACCGATTAAATTTACTTATTTGTATAAACTCACGTTTGTAGATAGAGATTTTTTAAGTGCCCAAGTCTACGTGCTTTCATATGTGTAAAATTAGGCTTGATTGCCTTGATTTCATTGATATGTATACTAACATATAATTTTAGAGGTGGCAAAACGGGTTGGCGGGTCGTGTTGAGCCCAACACGAACACGACCCGTTTATTTTGGACACGACACGAACACGACACGTTTAATAAACGGGTCAGACCTTCTAAACACGAACACGACACGAATATAAATGGGTCAACACGACACGACATGACTAACCTGTTTATTATAAGGGTCAAATTGTGTCGGGTCAACACGACACGTTTAAATAACCCGTTTAATAAAAAATGAAGTATGAACCCATTTAACTCATTTAATTGACACGTTTAAATGACCCGTTTAACCTGTTTAATACATTTCTCACAAAAATAAATAAATACTTAACAAAATACAAACATACATATAACTGATACGATCCAAAATAATCCAAATAATTAGCCAATAAACTTCAAAAGTCCAAATAACTTCTTGCATAATGCAAATTGAGAGTCTAAATTCTAAAACAAGTCCAAAAAAGCATAAACACAAGTCCAAAATTACATAAACAAAAGTCCGAAAGTGCATAGACAATTAAACATAATCCAAAAGTTCATAAAACAAGTCCAAAATTGCAATAACCAAATCCATCACAAGTCCAATCATCAACCATGTATCTCGGTATCTTTGTCCTCTGAAAAGTAGTAAAATGTAGACCAGCTGACCAATCCTAAAGATAACAAAAAAAAAATATATATATATATCATAAAGCAAAGAGGACAATTTTTATACCAAACATTTAATAAATATTAAGTTAATATTACCATTAAACTATTTAGAGGTGCCACTTTCCATTGTTCGACCCTCCTCCATGCTTAAGTTCAAAATATCTTCGGTAACTTCTTCAACTCTAATAGTTTCACTCACTACAAAAAAGAAATAATGTTATTAAATACAAATATTTATCAAATTCAAAACTAGGGTCGTGTTGAAAAAAAGATTACCTCCCTCTCCACCGTGTATCCAATCCCCGAGAGCAAACTATAGCCTCCACTACGTCTAGTTTGAGTGAACTTTGATACTGATCAAGGACTCGCCCGCCAACATTAAAGGCCTACTCAGATGCCACTGAGGATACAGGGATGCTTAAAACATCACGGGCCATCATAGAAAGTTCTGGAAAACGAACTTCATTTCCCCTCCAGAAGTTCAAAATGTCCAATTTCTTTGTCTTTTCAACTTTTGGTTCATCCAAGTACAACTCCAACTGTGTCTTTTGATTCAAAAGACTAGTGTTTTCATATCTTTCAAAAGATTCATACTCCTGTACATATAATTTTAAAACAAAAATAGCAATGTTAATTATTATAATAAAACTAAAACAACAATTATAAAACAAAAATAGCATTGTAATTATTATAACAAAACTAAACCTGCAATTATAAAACAAAAACAGTATTGTAATTATTATAATAAAACTAAAACAACAATTATAAAACAAAAACAGAAATTAATCAATTACCTCCAACAGATCCAAAGATGATATTGTAGAATGCATTGAACTAGTATTGGCGGGTTCACTTCCATGACTATTACTTCCACTAGGCAACGAGTTTGAAGTGACCCTCCTTCTAGACTGCATCATGTACTTATTGAACAAAGAAAACAACTTGTTTCGAACATTTTGAAACTCCACCGATTCAAAGCCATAGACTTTGTTGTAAGCAAATTCAACAAATGTCATCTTGTAACGAGGATCCAAAACCAAAGCTATTGCTAAGATAACGGAAAAATCACCCCAATACTTGTCATATTTGCTATACATTTTAGTGGCCATATTTTTCATGAAGGCATCACTACTTTCCAAGTTTTTTTTTCAAAAGCAAATAAGTCGATAACACATTAGGGAAATACAAATTTGAGGTGGGGTACTTGGATCCTGAGAAACTACAAGTAACATCATAGAAATGTTGCAAGAAAGATGCAATTTTCTCAACTTTCTCCCATTCGGTTGCCGAAGGGCAATGTTTATAATTACTATCAAGCATCTCCAAAGCACACCAAACACGACGATAATATAAAACACTTTGAAGCATAAGAAAAGTCGAATTCCATCTAGTTGGAACATCTTGCCTCATACCCATCTTAGAATCCAAACCAACACGACTGACACTTTCTACAAACTTTTGTTTCCTAACTTGTGACCCTTTAATATATCTAATACTCTCACGAATTTTCAAGACAACCTCATCTATTTCCTTCAATCCATCTTGAACTATCAAATTAAGAATGTGAGCACAACAATGTATGTGTAAAAACTCCCCATCACATACAAGTGTCTTATGTAAGTTCATCTGATTTTTCAAAATATCAACAAAAACTTTATTAGATGAGGCATTGTCCAAAGTTATTGAAAAAATCCTATTTCCAATTCCCCATTCATGTAACCAAGTATTTATATTTTGAGATAAGGAAACTCCATCATGTAGTGGGTACATGACACAAAAAGTTAACACTTTCTTTTGCAAAACCCAATTCCTATCAATAAAGTGTGCCGTGAGACATAAAAAACCATCAGTATTAATAGAAGTCCATAGGTCACAGGTCAAACAAATTCTACCAGGAGCATGTTCTAGCATTGTTTTTATCTTTGATTTCTCTCTAAGAAACATTTTCATCACATCTGCTTTCGCAGTGTTCCTAGAGACTAAAGTGACATCACTAGACAAGTATTCAATAATTCTCTTAATCCATGTCCACTCAACAAATTGAAAAGGTAAATCATGACAAACGATAGCATAAGATATCATATCTCGAAATACTTGGGGATCTTTACGATTAGCAAGTGACATAGAACCCCCATTACTTTTGGATAAAAACATTTGTTCTAAATCATAATGTGCAATCTTAGGGCAATTATCCAAGTTTCGTCTCATGTTACCTGTACCGTAGCAACTCTCACAACGATATGTCTTACCGCACATCTTACATTTGCAATGTAACTTTCCATCTTTGCTTCGTGGTAGCTTGACAAATACACTCCAAACCTTTGAAGTTGACTTCCTTTGGCGAGGATCCTTCTTTTCCAAGACCTTATCTTTCCTTTTACCCAAATCTTTGACCTCATTTACTTGAGTTTTACCATCATAATCCTCTTCCATACTTTCAGAATGAATATCTTCGACATCAAGGTTGTCGGGATCCATAGATTAACCTACATAAATAACACAAATTATTAGATCTAACTAGAAAGAAGAAAAAATAATTAACCGCAGCAAAACAAAAACAAACATAAGAAAAATCAAACCAGTAAGCTTTAGAAAAATCAAAAAGGAAAAACTTCAAATGAGAAATGTGTAGTTATGTACAGACTGCGAGTTAGTATAAAAGAGCACAACTATTGGTTTTTTATTTTTATTTTTATTTTTTATATAAATAGCCTATCTATACTTCACACACACACACACACATATATATAATGTGGATATATACTTCACCCAAATAAGACAAAAGCAATTTACAAAATCCAGACCAACCAAGTGAATAGTGACAGCACAAAGCCCATTGTCTATTTTTAATTTTTAGATAGCTGTCGGAAGTACTTAGATTTGCATAAATAACAGGAAAATTCAAATCCAAGGGAATACTTTTAAGCAGAGGGTAGAAAAATGTAGACATTAATTATTCTTATTCAAAGCTAAAAAATTTAGACAATAGCCATACCTAAGTACAGGGTAGGAAAAAAATGATATACCACTTTGGATGCCAAAGGGAAAAGTTAAGTGCACCAAGAAAATCCAGATAGGGATATTAGAACCATATACCTGGGCTAAACCATCTAAACTCATTAGGAACAATTCAGGGTCTCGGAAAACATTGGAATTCATTAACTTTATTGAAGAATTTACCATGTAACACCTCTAACAAGAAAATTTGCAAGATATGTAGTTAAACTAAAATCCTAACCATTTTATTCATACGGTTTAAGTCTCCTAACATAATACTATACGAGCCAAATATGTAGGTACCTCTCACATTCAACAAAAATGCATCCTAGAATACAAAATATTTATACTTTCTTCTGGAACAATTGAAATACCTTGCTTTGTTTACCGATAATACACTAGTATATCTACAAAGCGATTGGAGAAACTAAAAGACAAAAAAAAGAGTGGGAGCCAAAAGTTTTTGGCCAGAATTTAGGAGGACGCATACCAAATTGAAGATTTGCAAAAGAGTCATGTTAATGGAAACAAATTACTTAATTCATTGAAATGAGTGTGTGTATAAATAAATAATTAATTGTAACGAAAACAAACACACATGCATACTTACAAGCAAATTTAAGACATTGAGTTCCCAGTATGTCTAATCTGTCCCTTAACAAACTTAAAAATAAAGGATTTCTTTCATGCATAAACTAGGCACCGCAAATTGGCAAATGAACATTTCTTGGATCTGTAATTCAATAGCTAAAAAGCACAATCAATCAAGCACCCCCACATACACATAATATGAAAACAATTTTTTTTTTTTTTTTAAAAAAAACCACTATAGCAAACGCCATTAAAGCACAACCCCATCTCACTAAACAACGAAATCAATCAAAAGCACCCATTGATACAAGTACAAATATATACATTACCAAAATCCTAGAAAATTCCAACACAGATTGACACTAAACCAAAAACCCACCTCAGTATTCACAAAACCAACACCTCCAAAAAAAAAACCCCACAAAAATCACAAAAAAAATACTGGATGTATCATGTATGCGTGACATCTTTAGTTCTTCACAAAAATCAAAATAAAAAAAAAAACCCCCACAAAATAATGAAACCAAGATCTCTAGATTTCACATTTAGTCATTTAGACTTTAGAGAGAAGAGAATCATCACCTTTGAAGGATAGAGAGTGCCGATGTGTGCCTGAGAGAGTGATATATAGTCTACACAATTATATTTAAAATTAAAACATGAAAAATTGAAAACAAAACAAATCAAAGAAAACCCACCAACATTTACTAACCTTCCTCGTGAAGAAGGCTTGGCCGGTGTGGAATGAAGATGGATGAGGCAGCGGTTTTGAAAGAGAGAAGTGTAGGGTTTTCGAATTTGAAAGAGAGAAATTACCAGAGTCTGTGGGTGTGGTCTTGGCTGCTGAAAACAAGTGAATGACAGAATGAGAAAAGAAATACAGGTTTAGTGTTTTACGTTTAGGCCTTTAGGGTTTTTTTTTTTTTTTTTTTTTTTTTTTTTTTTTTTTTTACTTTTCTTTCCTATTTATATATAAATGTAAAATGACATAAAAATCCTTCAAAATAATGAAATTACAGTTATACCCCCAATAATCGTGTCAACCCGCAACACGGTGGGTCAACACGAACATGACCCGTTTATTAGACGGGTTAAAAGAGTTGACACGATTATTGACACGACCCGTTTATCCTCAACCCAAACCCACAATAATCGTGTTCGTGTCGTATCGACCCATCGTGTTGTGACCCATATTGCCACCCCTATATATATATAAGTAGTTAAGGACTACATCGGTACAAAACTATACAAGGAATCATATCCCATTAATCTAGGAAACAAAACAGGAAAGACAATAAAGGAGAATAAAAATGGAAACTATAATCTCTAGAAATCAGCATAATAACTAACACCCCCTTTAAGCTGGGTTGTAGATGTTGATCAATCTCAGCTAGACACTTAACTCTTCGTATATGTTCAGAGGTAGTGCCTTAGTTAATATGTTTGTTTCTTGTTAGTTAGTTGGATTGTAGGACAATTTTATAATTTCAGCTTCCAATTTCTCTTTAATAAAATGTCTGGCTATCTTGATGTGTTTGGTTTGATCATGATGAACCGGATTCTTAGCAATACTTATTGTTTCTTGATTATCATAAAACATGTTTATAGGCTTCTCTATAGGCACCCTAAGTTCGGTTAGAACTCTTTTGCTCTAAAGCTTCTCACATATTCCATGTGCCATAGCACGAAATTCTGCTTCAACACTACTCCTAGCCAATTGATTGTTTTTTGCTTCGCCTTGTGGTTAAATTCCCCGAAACAATTGTACAATACCCAGATGTAGACCTCCTATATGTGATAGATCCTGCCCAGTTAGCATCTCAGTATAGAGTTACTTCCATGTTTGCTATTTTTGCGAAAAATAGTCCTTTTCCAGGTGTGAATTTTAGGTATTGTAGGATTCTCTGTACAACTGTCATGTGTTCCTTAGTAGGATTGTTCATGAATTGATTTACTACACTTACTAGAAAAGCGATGTCTGACCTAGCGTGTGAGATATAAATGAGCTTTCTTACTAGCCGTTGGTATCTTCCTTTGTCTACCAGTGCACTTTCAGTGTCAGGTCCAAGTTTCATGGTTGTATCCATATGAGTTTCAACCGGCTTACGGTCGAGTATTCTTGTTACATGTAGTAGGTCTAACACATATTTTTGCTGTGAAATCATAACACCTTTCTTTGACTGAGCCACCTTCATACCAAGAAAGTAACTAAGATGTCCCAGGTCCTTGATTTCGAATTCCACACCAACCCTTTTATTCTTGGTATTTCATCAAGAAAATCTCCCGTTAAGATGATATCGTCTATGTAGACGATCAAAATTGCTCGCTGCCCTTTATGAGAGTATTTGATAAAAATGGTGTGATCCGATTGACTTTGGAAATACCTGTGTTTCTTCAACACGCAAGTGAATCTCTCAAACTAGGCCTAAGGGACTATTTGAGGCCATATTGTGATTTCTTGAGTCTATATACTTTATTAACAGTAGCAGTTGTCTTTAGTCCAGGTGGTACTTTCATGTAGACCTCTTCTTCAAATCCCCATTCAGGATAGCGTTCTTCACGTCCAGCTGATGCAATGGCCAATCGAGATTGGCAACAAGAGATAGTAAAACCCGAATAATGTTCAATTTTGCCACAGGTGCGAAAGTCTCCTAATAGTCAATTCTGAATGACTGTGTGAACTCCTTTGCCACCAACCTTGCGTTGAGTCTTTCAACACTTCCATCAGCTTGTGTTTTGATTGTAAATACCCACTTGCATCCTATAGGATTCTTTCCTTTTGGCAAATCCGTTAGTTTCCAAGTCCATTCTTCTCCAAGGCTTGAACTTTAATCATAACTGCTTTCTTCCATTCAAGGTTTTTTTGAGTCTCATGAATATTATTTGGAATTGGAATATCAGCAAGTCTGGTAACAAATGCCCGTAACTGAGGTGAGAGTCTTTCATATGAAACGTAATTGCTTAAGGGATACAACGGACGATCCCTGTATTCTCAGTATCCTTTTCTCACGGCAATAGGTTGATCCTGAACTCCTTCTGATAATTTTTCTTTTTTTATTTCATACGAGTCAGTTTCTAGGACTATACAATTTGGTTTAGACTCATGGATAGAGCTAAAATATGTATGATTTCTTGTTTCTCGCATATTTCCTCTTTTGTGATAGACAATTAGGTCTTTTTGCACGTGAAGTGGATTAGTAGGTTGACTGGACTTTATTTGACTTTCTAGAGGTTGCTGACTAGTAGGTAGACTGGACTGATTTTTAGTGTCTAGGGGCTTGGTTTGAATTATCCTCACAACTAGCTTGATTCTTAGAAGATTTAGGGCTGATTTTTGGCGGCTGGTTTTTTGGAAAATTGGTAACAAGATGCTGTAGCAGATTCCTAGGGAGACTAGGACTGATTGAGGTCTGATTTCTAGGAGAGGATTGAAGTCTTGTGGCTGATTTTTAGGAGATTGACTAGAATGATTTGGATTGAGAGATTGACAAGGATTAAGATTCCTATTATCATGGAGATGACCAATTTGAATAGGATAAGTAATAATTTGATCAGGATTTGTATCCCAAAACAGATATTTACAGTCTTGATTTTGTCTCCCCTCATGAATATCGATTTTGGAAAAAAAAAAAACAGCTTGTTTTCAAAAAAAACGTAACATTCATTGAATTGTAAATTTTCCTAGTTTCTAGGTAGTAGCACTTGTATCCCTTTTGAAGAGGAGAGTATCCAATAAAGATTCTCTTAATAGATTTAGGATCCAATTTACTATAGTGATATGGATACACATGAATGAAAACCATACACCCAAAAATCTTTAACGGGATATCAGTTACAAGTCGAGTATGAGGGAAATTGTTTTTAAAAACTTGACATGGTATGGAAAAATTAAAAATGCTTGAAGGAACTCTGTTAATTAAAAATACGGTAGTAAGAACTGCTTCACCCCAAAAGGTTTTAGGAACATTGCTGGAAAAAAGTAAAGATCGGGCAATTTTTAAAAAGTGAAGGTTTTTTCTCTCAGCAATTCCATTTTGTTGAGGAGTATCAACACATGTGCTTTTGTGAATGATACCCTTATCAGAAAGATAATTGTTGAAAGTTGAATTAAAAAATTCTTTCCCATTATCAATCCTTAAAATCTGAATACACGAGTTAAATTGATTTTGAATCATAGTTTTGAAAATATTAAAAGTACGTGTAACTTTAGATTTTTCTTTCATGTGATATACCCAAGTGATCCTAGTATGATCATCTACGAATATAGCAAACCATCTAGATCTTGTGATGTTTGGAACCTGTGAGGCTCGCCATACATCGCTATGACTCATTGAATTTTTTTAGAAGTTTGATAAGTTGAAATAGGATAAACATTGCAAGTATGATTTGCAAATTGGCTCACTTCACATTGAAACATATTGGGGTTTTTATTTTTGAATAATAAGGGAAACATTTTGGACAAATAGAAAAAATTTAGGTGACTTAAGCGATAATGCTAGATCATAACTTGCCTATCATCACTAGACCTAGACAAGAGACTTTGATAGCTAGAAAGCATCTCACAACCAGACCCACATGCTACTGGATCTAATTGCTTTTTCACGTAAGATTCTGCCTTGAGAAAGTAGAGTCCAAACAATACTTTAGCACTACCAATCGTTCTCCCCGAATCCGAGTCCTGAAAAATACATGCATAAGAAGAAAAATTAGCAGTACATTACTATTCATGGGTCTGCTTACTTACAAACAGTACAACAAATTATAATTTAATTTAGGAACAAACAAAACTGATTTTCAGGGCCAAATCCGTATTGACAGCCATTGAACCAATTCTAGTCACCTTCGATAATGTTCCATCCGCTATACGAACATTCAAATTATCAACACAGGGTAAGAATGTCTTAAATACACTGGAATCACCAGTCATATGGTCTGAGGCACCTTAATCAACTATCCAGGTTTGACTAAACACTTGTTTTGCATTCATGGCTAGTAGAAAATTACTTGAGTGAATCAAGGATCCAGTTGCTAAAGTGGAGGATGGTTGCTGACTTATCATCCATTGAAGGAGTTCAATTTGTTCTTTACTAAATAGTTTTGCCTGATCAGATGATTCTTCCCCAATCATGGTCATATTTCCATGTCTTTCCCTCTCTACCTTGGGTTTCCAGTTAGCTGGTTTCCCATGTAATTTCCAGCAGGTCTCTTTGAGACGATTGGGTTTCTTGCACTGTTCACACCAAGGGCGACCCTTTCATGGTTATCAAATGAGAGAGGTTGACTTCCTCGAATAGCCAACGCATGACTGTCAAACCGGGTGTTGCTACTGTCAGATTCGAGCATCACCTTCCTTCGACTTTCCTCACGAATGATTTCTAAGAAGGTATCTCGGAGAGTAGGCATAAGCTTTATTGCCATAATTCTACCTCACAGTTCATCGAGATTTCTATTTAGTCTGAGAAGGAATTTGAAGATCCTCTTTTTCTCGATTCTTTTCTTGTATGTAGCCTCATTCGTAGGATTCATGAAGGTATCTTTTTCAAAGGTATCTTTTTCAAAGGTATCAACCTGTTGCCATAGTTGGGTCAGTTTTGTAAAGTACTGCGTGACTGAGTCATCCCCTTACCGGAGATTATGCAAAATTCCTTCAACCGTGAACAATTCTGATATGTTGTCGGAAGTGGAAAATGTCTCCTTGGCTGTATCCCATATCTTTTTTGCTGTTTTGTACAACAAAAAATTCTCGCTAATATCATTGTTCATTGAGTTCAGCAACCAGGACATCACAAGATTATTCTCCATTTTCAATCGACAGTAACCAGCATCTTCTGTGGCAGGTTTGACAATGACCCCCGTCAAATAATCATCCTTCCCTTTGTTGCTGATGAAAATGAGGACAGACTTAGACCATTGAAAATAATTCTTACCAGTCAACTTGTGACTAGTTATGGGTAGGTTAGGGTGTGAGGAGTTTTGGTATGAACCTCCTCCACCATTGCTGTCAGTTTTAGAGAAATCTGAACCGGAAACAGCCTCTTTAGAGTTGTTTGACATGACTGATTTTTGGAGTGGGTTTAGGGTGGTTTACTGCTGGAAAGAGTAGTATAATAGAACAAAAATAAAAAATAAAAAAATTGTTTGGTGATTTGTTGCCAGAAAGAGCAGCAAGGGAATTAGGGTTTGCTTGGGTTCAGAGAGTGCTCTGATACCATGTAAAATTAGGCTTGATTGCCTTGATTTTGTTGATCTATAAACTAACATATATATATATATATATATACAAGCAGTCAAGGACTGTAGCTGTACAAAACTATACAAGAAATCATATCCCACTAACCTAGGAAACAAAATAGGAAAGACAATAAAGGAGAATAAAAATAGAAACTATTATCTCTAGAAATCAGCATAATAACTAATAATATGATATATAGGCTTGAGTTGTGGTGTTAAGCGGCCTAGATGGACAAACATTTGAAAATCGAATGTTTGGTCTAAGGGATTCATTATAGGCAAAGAACCTCTTCACCCCTTCTAGGTTAGCTTATAGTCTTTTAATTAAGGGTAATTATCATTCTCCGCCTTATAGTTTACCGTATTCTCCATTTTCCCCCTCTAATTTCAAAATTCTCCAATTCCCACCCCCCCATGCCTATTTTTATAAGATGAAATTGGTTGTATTTGTGCATGGGAGGGGGGAATTTAGAGAATTTTGAAACTAAAGGGGGGAAAATGGAGAATATGACAAACTATAGGGGGGAGAATAATAATTTCCCTTTAATTAACCTTGTAATTGGATTTTCAATTTGTATCAGAAAAGGTCGCTAGACGTACTTAGCGAGATTTGTGATATATACGGGATTTTCAAAGTCATGGTGATTATGGACAGGGCCGTCTCCAGACATTTTGGGGCCCAATCCATTTCATGATATTAACAAAAATTGGGGTCCCATATACCAAATACAATGTAATTATATCGTAACATGCATCGATGCACAATTCGTCAATTCATACAAGTTTCTCACAAATTCAACAAGTGGAGCAGCACAAACAAGTAATTAAATTCCAATTAAATATACCCGCAACAAAAAAATAAACAAGAGAGCCAAAAACACTACCTCTTCGAAGCAATTCGATGTCTGCTATTTTTTCCTTTCCTGGTTGTCTTGTGTTTCTCCTTTTGTTTTCCTTGTGCTTTGGTTGGGTTTTTTCTGGGTTGTTTTCTTTTCCTTGTTCATGTGTGTTTCTGCTGACCTTTTGAATCTTTGAATCAAGTTTCCTTTTAATGTTAAAAAAAAAAAAAAAAAAACAATGTCTGCTAATTATTTGGGCATTTTTTAAAATTAGAATTATAATTAGAATTAGTGGGCCTTTTTAAAAAAATCGATGTGGTTAGAAATTAGAAATAGTTGGGCCTTTTTTACATTTATATAATTGCATGTCTTGGATTGAGCCATTTTTTAAATATAAATAAATTGGATTTTGGGGTCCTTGATTTTACAGAAGATGAAGAGGTTAATTGGGCCAATTGGGGGCCCCAACGAGTTGCTGGGTTTGCTGATCTTATGGGCCGGCCCTGATTATGGAGGAAGTAATGACCAAACGAGCTTCGAACTCAAGGCCTCATCTTCTTAAAGGGCGTAACTATGGATTTTGGAAGACACAAATGAAAGCTTATATCCGTTCCATTGATGAGCATGCTTGGATGGTAGTGGAGGAAGGATACTTTCCACCAAAAAAGATGCTCGAAGATGGATCTATAGTACTGAAGCCTAGATCGGAGTAGACTTCAAATGAGTTCGATCTTGCTCGTTGGCATCATCAGACGGTAAATGCCATCTTCGGTGAAGTTGATAGTAACCAATACTCCTATATACAAAACTATGGCCATGGTCATCCAATCTTTTATCCGATCCACTGTTTTATGTAGATCTTCTTTCACTGGGATACATTTCGGCAACTTAAATCATTTTAATATTGGCTATTGCTTTTGTAAGCAATACAATTTTGGTTCATTAATTTGGTACTCAAGGCAGTAGTTGGTAAGTGGGTATTCCTCCTCTCCCTCTCTTTGATGATAAGCTGTTTTAATTATAATGTTGCTTGCATCACTGATTACGTAATAACACTTCATGATTTTTTTTTTCCCATTATTTTATTGTGAATCACACTAACTCGATACATCTTTACTTTTTTGACATTTCTAGAATGCATTTATTATTTAAAGAAGAAGACAAGAAAAAAAAAGATTTTTAATTAATGGAGTAATTAAAAGAGTTTGTTCAAACATTGACTTCTGTGATAACTTATTTTGATCAGGTGCAAAGACTGTTTTGCTATTCTTAGATTGTGTACTATCACATTAGCAAAGAAGGGCAATTATGGGATTGTCACTGCGTAGTTACGTGAGGATGCATCTTCTTCTATACAAGATTATTGTATACAAATTCATTGGGATTCAAATCAGTTGTCAATTAAATGTAGATACGTGTCCCAATTTAATTGGTTAGACACAAATTGAAGATATTATTTTTAGACAATTAATTGAGTGCATTTTTGCTCACCCCCTTTCAAGGGGTAATCTTTGAGAGATGCTTCAATACCTCTGGCTTAAGAGCTGAGTTGGCACGTCAAACCAGTAAAATTATACCATGTCATTATATTTGACAAAACCCACACAAAAACTGCCACATCAGACAAATTTTTTTTCCAGCAAACCTCTTCTCTTCTGTTCATGGCTGTCCTCTTCTTTTCTTCTATTTATGGCTGCTATCCAAATCTGCAAATCTTTCTCTTACAATCTTCATCTCCAATTTTTAAAACCCACCAAACTATATATTTTGGGTATTAGGATTTTTCATTTATATAAATCTGTTTTGTTTTTGATTTAGTGATTTAAACATAACTTTTTCTTAAAAAAAAGAAAAGAAAAAGAAATTAATCATCGGAGGGGGGAGCGGTTCTTCCTTTAGATCGGAGGAAGGCGAGTTCCTCCAGATCGGAAAGCTGAGTTCCTCCAGGCTTCATCACCTAAGCCTTTTCAATTTTAAATTGATAAGGAAAATAAATAAATAAATGGATTGAAAGTAAATTTCTTTGTAAAAGAAAGAAGAAAACGAAGCATGTGGGTTGTTGTATTTAAGAGATCCCATTTTTATTATTTTTGTTGATTATTGGAAGCGGAAGAGATAATTGGAAGTGGAAGACGAGCTGTGAAATTGAAAAGAGGAGAGCAGGAAAGGTTTGCAGATGGAGGCGTGAACTTGAAAGAAAAAGACCAATGTCCATGGCATTTTTTTTTTTTTTAATGACATGGCAGTTCTGTGTTGGGTTTATAAAATATTAGGATGTGGTGAAATTTCATTGGTTAGGTGTGACAACTCAGCTTTTAAGCCGGAGGTACAGAAGCACCTCTCGTAATCTTTTCCCCTCTCCCATACACATGGCATATATCTACGAAGGAGTAAAATTGTATAAAAGTTTACTCCCCTTTGACACATATATAAAAATTAGACACGTGTCCTAATTTGATTGGTAAGATATAAATTAGGATATCATTTTTGGACACCTAATTTAAATCCAATCCTAATTATTCAAGTCACCATTTCTGAAGATTCTTCTGGTATGTAAACTCTTCATCAATAAATATAGTCTTCATCCAACCCTTTTTCGATCCCAAAATACTTAGCGTATCTTTTCATCAGTACTTGTATACTAATTGAATCTCTATCATGGCTGGGGAAACTACGAAGGTGCAAAAATCATCTTCTCTTCCTCTTGAAGGTCGAGTAGCGATAGTAACAGGAGCTTCTCGTGGTATTGGCAAAGCCATCGCAAGTCACCTCCACTCTCTTGGTGCAAGAGTTACAATCAACTATGCTTCAAACTCCACCGAAGCAGATCTCCTTGTATCAAAGCTTAATACATCAGGTACCTCTCCTCAGCCTCAAGCAATTGCTGTCAGAGCTGATATTTCCGATCCTGATCAGGTCAAGCTCCTCTTCGATAGGACCGAACAAGAATTCTGCTCAAAAATCCATATCCTTGTAAATTGTGCAGGGGTGATGGATCCCAAGTATCCAGCTTTGGCCAATACATCAGTGGAAGATTGGGATAAGACATTCAATGTCAACACCAGAGGTGCATTCTTGTGTTCTAAGGAAGCAGCTAATCGGCTGGTACATGGGGGCGGTGGAAGAATTATTCTAATATCGACATCTGTTGTTGGGGGACTCTATCCGGGATACGGAGCTTATGCTGCTTCCAAGGCAGCTGTGGAAACCATGGCAAAGATAATGGCAAAGGAGCTGAAGGGGTCAGGCATAACCGTCAACTGTGTAGCTCCGGGGCCAGTGGCAACAGAGTTGTTCTTTGCAGGTAAAACTGAGGAAACTGTCAAAAGGTTGGTGGATTCTTGCCCTCTAGGCAGGCTTGGACAACCTGAGGATGTGAGCAAGATTGTGGGATTTTTGGCTGGTGATGATGGAGAGTGGATCAATGGTCAAATCATTAGAGCTAATGGTGGATCTGTTGTCTAACCAATTACATTTTTATATGATTTTTTATTTTTATTTTATTATAAATAATAAGTAAATGAAAGTCAAATTCTTCACTTCATTGTATGGATTTGTGCAAAACAAGTTGAAGATGTTCTTTCTCCATACAAAACAAGTTGAAGATATTCTTTCTTTGAACATTGAAATGGGGGAGAAAATTTGAAGGTGTTCTTTCGTGAATGGTTCAAGATTATAGCTTTCATGTACATGATAAAATTTTATGAGATAAAAATATATAAATCCGACGTAAGAGAATACTTTTTTGAAAAATAATCTTCAGCACGTTGCAAGAATTTTTCTCTCTAAAGCTTCAGCCTTCAGTTATTAAAAGGATTTGAAAGGAGAGAAATTTAGTCCATCCATGCTTAGCTTTTGCAAACTGCTATTTTGTTACTAGTTTTCCTTATTTTGTTGGCTTTATGTGTTAAGCTGATTACTACAAAAGTTCAATATGTAGTCGTGTAGGTGTTTTAATCAGTTTATTATATTTAACGGGTTGCTAATGTAGTGAATTTTTACTTTTCAATATTTGTATGTCCAGAGCCTTTAGTGGGATTTGTAAGATATTTGATTAACACATAATCAACATGTATAGGCACATAAATTAATCCAAAGTTTAACCTAAACATGTTTCTATATCATGCTTTAATCAAAACCTAAATACATATTACTAATCCATGTCAATTAAAGAGAAAGGGTGATAAGAGAATGCAGAAGTGTACCTGAATCCATAGCCGGAGGATGGTGGACGGGTTGTGACCTTCCAAATTATCACGATCTTTATGAAACCTAAATTGTTCTCTCTTATTCTGTTGATGGGGATGCAGACCAGTGAAAAGTATTGTGTAATTTGGGGACCATAACCCTAATATATAATAATCAGATTATTATAAGGTTTGCTATTTCTAATTTGGCCATTTATCAAATTAGATATAGCACTATGATATCTACACATTAATTCTATGACAATTACACCCTTAAGCCTTAAAATATTAAATCTTAATTAGATCACTTTAATTTAGGCTTAACCAAAGATAGCATAATACATTTAATATTCACACGTGTGGCCCCACATGTTGGAATTTTCCAACAATCTCTCACTAGGCTACATATGTAACTATACAAATGTGTATGACTTTATAAGCTCCAAAATTTTGCTATCACAATTTTAGGGTATATCCGAACAATCTCGTCCATTGATTATGCCGTTATAGGATCAAAGCGGTTTTCGTCACATTTAGCGTGACTAAATCTATCAGTGGTCACATACAGCAACATAACCAAATGACATAGACCAATCATGGATGCGTAGCATGGAAATTACATGCAATGTGATCTATACATGTCTATTTCCAACTGGTCCTACTTTATTCTTAAGTGAGATCAATATTTAACACAATGCAACAAAGTGAAATAAATTGAATACTTTATTTCTGATCAGAAAAATATCTAAATACATAAATGTATAAGAATGTCCTAAACCAAACATAAAGCAATAAAATACAAAATAATACAAACTCTCACTATAATATGGTATCCTCAAACAAAATAACACCCATATGAGCAGTGTGCTCATGAAAGACCTTGGGTGGTAATCTCTTTGTAAACGGATCTGCTATCATGGAGTTTATCCCATTGTGCTCTATGGATATTTATCCACTTTGCACTCTCTCCTTCACAACTAGGAACTTAATGTCAATATGCTTTGACCTAGATGAGCTCATGTTGTTGTTGGAATATAGCACTACTGACTTATTGTCACAATATAGTTTGAGTGGTCTTTCAATACCCTCCAGAATGCGCAGCCAAGTGACAAAATTCCGCAATCATATCCCATGATTGGATGCCTCATAGCATGCTACAAACTCTGCTGCCATGGTGAAAGAAGCTACGAGTGTCTGTTTGGCAATCCTCCAAGAAATAGCTCTACTAACCAATATGTATATGTAGCCTGATGTGGATCTCCTACTATCTTGGCATCTAGCATAATCAGAGTCGGAATACCCTATGATCTCTAACTGATCTGATCTCCTATATGTGAGCATGTGATCTTTTGTTCTTTACAAATACCTCATAACCCGCTTGGCTGCCTTTCCAATGATCCATCCTAGGGTTACTTAAGTATCTGCCTAACATATCAACAATGTACGCAATATCTGGACGCATACACACTTGAGCATACATTAGACTCCTTACAGCTGATACATAGGGAATCTTCTACATTTCCTTAACTTCAAGGTTATCTTTAGGGCACTGATTGAGACTGAACTTGTCTCCTTTAGCGACAGGGGTGTCACCTGGTTTGCTGTCCTGTATACCAAACCTTTTTAGCACTTTATCGATATAGCTTCTTTGTGATAATCCAAGAATACCACGAGAGCGATCTCGTTGTATCAGAATCCCTAATACAAAGGAGGCGTCACCAAGATCTTTTATCTCAAAATTCTTTGATAGAAATCTCTTGGTTTCGTGCAACATATCTACATCATTTGTGGTAATCAATATGTCATCAACATACAAAACTAGGAATATGTGCTTACTCCCACTGAACTTGTGATATACACAATTATCAACAGCGTTTATCTCAAAACCAAACGAGATAATCACTTGATGAAACTTATGGTACCACCGACGAGAAGCTTGCTTGAGTCCATAGATAGACTTTGTCAATTTATATAACATATTCTTTGGGTCTCCCGACTCAAAGTTTTCTGGATGCACCATATAAATTATTTCGTCAATGTCACCATTGAGAAACGCCGTCTTGACATCCATCTGATGAAGCTCAAGGTCAAAATGTGCAACAAGTGCCATGATTGTCCTAAAAGAGTCTTTCGTTGAAACCGGAGAGAAAATCTCTTTAAAGTCAATCCCTTCCTTTTAGGTAAAGCCTTTAGCTACAAGACGAATCTTATACCTCTCCACATTACCTTTCGAATCCCTTTTGATTTTAAAAATCCATTTGCAACTAATGAGCTTCGCACCTTCTAGTAATGGGACAAGTTCCCAAACCTTATTGTCTTGCATAGACTTCTACTCCTTATTCATGGCATCAATCCACTTTTGAGATTTGGAACTCTGCATGGCTTGATGGAAGTTGATTGGATCATCTTCCACCATTCCAATGTCTTCCTCATGTTCTTGGAGAAATACGAAAAAATCGTCCAGAATAGCATTTCTCCTTTCTCTAGTGGATCGCCTTAATGGCATTGGTTCTTGAGATTGTTGAGTTTGTTCCTCATGAACAATTACCTCATCTTGAATTGGGGGTTGATCAAAATTGTTTGGTTGAGGATCCAGATTCTCTTTTTGATTAATTATAGGTATTGTTGGAAAATTTCATCATGTGGGGCCACACATGTAAATATTAAATATGTTATGCTATCTTTAGTTAAGCCTAAATTAAAGTGATCTAATTAAGATTTAAAGTTTTAAGGCTTAAGGGTAAAATTATTGTGGAATTAATGTGTAGATATCAGAGTGCTATATCTAACTTGATGAGGGGCCAAATTAGAAATAGCAAACCTTGTAATAATTTGATTATTATATATTAGGGTTATGGTCCCAAAATTACACGATACTTTTTGCTTGTTTGCATCCCCATCAACAGAACAAGAGAGAACACTTTAGGGTTCACAAAGATCGTGATAATTTGGAAGGTCATAACCCGTCCACCAACCTCCGGCAATGGATTCAGGTACGCTTCCGCTTTCTATTATCTCCCTCTTCTCTTGAATTGACATGGGTTAATAACATGTATTTATGGTTTGATTATATCATGATATATAAACATGTTTAGGTTAAACTTTCAGATTAATTATGTGCCACATGTTGATTGTGTGATAATCGAATTTCTTACAAGTGGTATAAGAGCATCTACGATCCGAATACCTACTCCGAAAAGAATTTTGCCTACACATATCGGTAAATATATATATATATATATAAATCGAGATTTCAACCTCCATCACAAACATGGAAGAAGAGGAGTACACCATATAATCATTACCTATGACGTTCCAGGCGCTTCAAAGGTGTTGACATGGAGCTTCGTTGGCGGTTTGAGTCACTCTGATTGGTCGAAGATGCTTTTAGTTGGTGAAGCCTGTTGCTTTTGCTGTTCCGCCAGCAGGGGACAACATTTCCGTCTATCACGCTGCACCTATCTCTTCACCACCACGATTTCCTTTCTTTGCTTAGAGACCTTCTATATCTTTTTTGTTGGGAAAATACAGCTTTCTTCTTCGTGTATAGGGTAGTTAACTCTGGTTAGGGTTTAAGTGGGGTCTTGGCACTCATTAGGGTTGGTCATATCGTTTCTCATTTGGTTGTCAATTAAAAAAGAGTTTTTTTTATTATTATAGAATTACCAAAATACACTAGTAAATATTAAATTATAGGGTTATATTGGAGATTTTAGTGTTATTAAAAAAACTCTAAAAGATCTACTTGGAAAAACTTTAAATTTGGGCTTCTCCAAGTAGACGTAAAACAACTTTTTTAATCATCCAAAAGCTCTACTGAGTGACAACCAAACGATACAAAAAAATTTGAAAAGAGCTTTTTAAATTAAAAAAGCTCATTTAGCCAGTAGACAAGCTCTTCCAAATGGACACTTAGGTTCGTCCATAATTGATTTTTTTTCCCTTTCTTTTCTTCTCCATCTAACAAAAATAGTTCCCAGACACCGTCTGCCTTCCCACATTTTACCTCACACCAAGAAGGCGGAGCAAGAAGAATAATTTTAGTCATTATCCCTGGTTAATTTACAATATTGTCCCTGATCAAAGTCATTATCTTTAATGCATATGAGTTAAAACTGTGGTAAATTGGTAAACAATGTTAATTTTCTTCCCATTTAAATAAGTGAAAATTGCAAAAAATAACCTAACCACAAAATGAATTATTGTTTCTAACCGAATTCTAATTTTTTATTGTTTGTAACCAATCACCATAATACATTATTGTTTGTAGTCAATAAATTTCAAAATTACCATTTTATCCTCTTTTTCCCTTTAATTTTTTTTCTCTCCATTACTCCTCTCTCTCTATCACTCATCTCTATCACCTATCTTTTTATCATTTATATCTTTATCAAATCTTAGTTCTCAACTAATTTTTGTCAAGAAATTAAAGTTATTTTTGAAGGAAAATCGTAAATAAACCAAGATTTGGGAAGAGTTTTTTTGAAATTTCGAGTTTGTGGTTGAATCTCTGCTCAAAACTTCAAGGCTTGTAAATCTTCAATTTTAATAGCATTATTATGTTTTTTTAGATGATATTGTTGATGGGTCTTTGTTATTTTGTTTTAATTTTGAAGTTTTTTTTTGTTGACAATGGAAGAAAATTCGATTTCGGTTTGAAATTATATTTCACGTAATGTGTCACGGTAAAAGTGATTTAAGTTGGTTATTTCATGTTTAACGTGACACATCAGCTAATATTGTGTAATCATATATTTTTGAAGTACATGAGATATTTCATGTCTAACATGACATATACGGGATATTTCATGCTCAACATGACATATATGAGATATTTTATACACAACATGATATACATGGGATATTTCATGCTTTACATGAAATATTGCATAAATAGGATATTTCATACCCAACATGACATTTCATACCCAACATGACATACATAGGATATTTGTATAATATGATATACATGAGATATTTCATGCCTTATATGAAATACTGCATTTTGATGATATTTCATACCCAACATGACATACGTAGGATATTTCATGCCCAACATGACATACATGAGATATTTCATGTACAACATGATATACAAGGGATATTTCATGCCTTGTATGAAATACTGCATAATAGGGATATTTCATACCCAACATGACATACATAGAATATTTCATGCCTAACATGACACACATTTGATATTTCATGCATAACATGATATACATGGGATATTTCATGCCTTGTATGAAATACTGCATAATGGGGATATTTCATACCCAACATGACATATATATGATATTTCATGCACAACATGATATACATGGGATATTTCATACCTTGTATGAAATATTGCACAATGGGGATATTTCATACCCAATATAACATATATAAAATATTTTATGACCAACATGACATACATGAGATAGCAAAACGTGACCCCAAACAAAGCAAAAACAACCAGAAATAGCAGAAACAACAAAACGAAAGCAGTTATAAAAAGAATTAATTAAACTCCCAGACAATCAGCTTATAATTTTATCTAATCTTGTTCGAAACACCAAAAATAAAAATAAAAAATCAAACTAATCAACCTCAAAATTCTCTATACCTCAATAAATTCAGGATTCATATGATCAAACCATTAAAAAACCAAAATCCTCAATTTTTCATACAAAAAATTACAAATAAAAAAAAAAAAAAAGAAAGAAAGAAAAGAAAACACAACAAGTCGAGAAACGTAAATTGATACACAATCAAGGGTGATTAGAATTATCTGATCCGAGGATTAGGGTTTGCGATTTGAAGAAGTCTAATCAGATAAAAAAAAACCCTAAATCAGATAAGTCTAAGCTACGCGTCTAGCGAGAGATAGATAGATGGAGAGAGAGAGAGAGAGAGAGAGTCAAAAGCTTTGATTCTTTTTTTTTTTATTTATTATTATTGATAATCATGTTAAACTGATTTAGATTTAGGTTTGTAAATATATATATATATATAATTTCAGATTATTTTAACAAACAAACTTGATTTATTTAAAAAAAAGAAAGAAAGAGTATTTTAGACTTTACAACTTCCACCTGGTTAAAAACAATAACTTTTTTTTTTTTGATTAAAAACAATAATCCGTTTCTTAATTTGACTACTTTTACAAATGTCTCTTTAAATAATCAATATTATTTATAACGGATTAAAACTTATAAACATTGTAATCAATATAAAAAATAAATGACATCTTCTTCTTATTAGTCATTTTGGCTTGTGGAATATAGTTTTGTTTTCCGGTATATAAATAAAAAAAATTATCTAATCTAATTGACTTTATTGTTAATCCTTTAGTCTTATCTGATAAAACTTTATTGCCAAAAAATTAATGCATTCAATCAAACAATAAGAGTACTAGTAATGGAATTTGTTTCAAGTCCCAGGTCCATTACAATAGCTTGCTATTGGGATCCTCTAGTGTCGCCCATGTGTTACACTATTGCAAGGGCCTGGCGCACCCCACCAAACCATAGTTAAAGTTAGTCATGCCTTATCTAGTTGCACACTAAGAAGTCCAATAATGTGTTAAATGTCACATATTTAATCAAGTATGATTAATATATTCTTGATTTTACTTGATTGAACCACAGCTTTAATCCCAGTTTATTCTATGAATTGTTTTCGCCTTTCAGCGGCCCTGATATTTGATCTTCACCGCTCGTCGGCTTGATTTTGGTGGGGTGGGGGTGATTCTAAACGGAAGCTCCATTGGTGTTCTCGAGAGAAGTTGTGTAAGGCTCGGTCTGAGGGGAGGTTGGGTTTTCGTGATTTGGGTGCTTTTAATAAGGCTTTACTGGTGAAACAATGCTGGAAAATTTTAACAAATCCTAATTCCTTGATTTCTCGTGTCCTTAAAGGTTGTTATTTTCCTGATTCTTCCTTTTGGGAGGCTAAGAAAAATTCAGCCGGCTCCTTTTTATGGAATAGTTTGATTTGGAGGAGGGATTTGGTCTCCAAGGGATCTAGATGGAGTGTGGGGGTGGGGGATTATATTAAGATTTATAAGGACAGATGGATTCCTCGGTTGTCTACTTTTCAGATTGCTTCGCCTCCGTTTTTGGGTGCAGAAGCAACGGTAGATTGTCTGAAGAGTCAGGGCGGGGTTTGGAATACTGATTTGGTGTATCAGAATTTTTCGGAAGAGGAGGCTACGGCCATTTTAAGTATTCCCTACAGTAAATTTGGTGTTAGTGATAGTATTCTTTGGAATTATGATAAGAATGGTAATTACACTGTGCGGAGTGGCTATTGGGTGGCTAAGAATTCTGAGATGAATCTGAATGGTTCAGGTTTGAGCCTTTCGGAATCGTGGTGGAAATTCCTTTGGAGGATTCATGTTCCAGCGAAGGTTAAAATTTTTATGTGGAAAGCTTGTAACGATTGGATCCCTTTGATGTTCAATCTTTCGGTGCATGGTATGAAGATTGATCCTTTTTGTCCTGTGTGTTTCCAGAATGTGGAGTCTACTTTACATGCTCTGTGGATGTGCCCGTCATTGAAGTTGGTGCGGAATGTCTGCCCTGTTGATGACAAGAGTAAGGTTGTGGCAGCTGGGTCCTTCCTAGATTTTGTGCTGTTGTTAAAAGACAAGAGTAAGGTTGCATAGTCTTTGTTTGAGGTTCTATGTGTGACATGGTGGAGGATATGGTTTAGGCGCAATAAGCAGGTGCATTTCTTAGATTATGATATCAGTGGATGAGGTGTTGGACTGGGTGGATGGCTTCCTTCAGGAGTTTTGTGATACTAACAGTAAGCTGACTCCTACTTCGATTGGGAATATAGTGGCTACAAGCTAGAAGGCTCCCTCAGATGGTGTTTTTAAAATTAATTTAGATGCTGCCTTATGTTCTCGAAGGAAAGTGACTGGTATTGGGGTTGTTATTAGAGATAGCAAAGGTTTTGTGATGGCTTCTCTTTGTCAAAGAGTTGAGGCTGTTTTATCTCCCCAAGTTGCTGAGGAGATGGCCATTCGGAGGGGACTTCTTTTGGCTACTGAGTCGGGTCTGCTTCTTGTGGTGCTGTATTCAGATGTTCTTGAGGCTGTGAAGGAAATTGAGTCGTTGGCGATCTCTTCTGCGGATATTGGTTTGATTATCTATGATATTAGATGTCTTTTACGTTTTCCCTATTTTATTTCGGTTAATTTTTTCCCTAGATTAGAGAATAAGGTTTCTCATAGACTTGCTCGAATGGCTCTTGATTATAAGGGTGAATTTGTGTGGTTGGAAGATTGTCCATTGGCGGTGGAAAGTTTGGTGTTGGGCGATAGCCCTGGTCCTGTTTAGCCGTTTGGCTTCATTTTTATCTATAATATTTTCCTTCAAAAAATATATATATATATATTCTTGATGAGATACGGTGATAAACCTTTTATACCTATATATTACTTAAACGAATAAAAAAATTAAAACAATAAAAAGAAAATTATAATTTCCTAACTAAATAAATATTAGTAAAAATTACTTTCTTAATTTTGGTTTTGAAAGTTTGGATTATCTATCGAAGAAAGTCAAAATATAACATGTTCATGGTAATGGCAATATTCTTCTTGCTATTTTAAATGGCTACCAATAAAGGTAATGGCAATATTCCATAAAGGTAAAGACAATATTCTTTTTGATATTTTAAGTAGATTTCGATATTGTCATCGATAATTACAAATTAAATAATGTAAAAAAAAAAAAAAAATCCGATTTAAACACTCATTTTTTATTAAAAAATTAATTATAAAAATATTCTTACTTTTTTTTTTTTTTTTTTTTGAAAAGGTAAAAATATTCTTACTTAAAATGACTAATAAGGATAAATTATTTTAATTAAAAATCAATCAAATACCATGCACAACTATTATGACAGATATTAAACCCTTTTATTGTTTTAAAGAAATAAACTTATGATAATTAAACCCAAATTCTATTATTAATTTTTTGTATATAATCATAATTATTCTTAGAATCAAATTTTCCCTTATATAACTATTTCGAATAACTAAACTTCATCCCCCACATGGTGTGCAATTAGCAGTGTTGATTGTGCAATTACCATACCACCTGTGGTGAACGGCTCAAGCAAATATTGTGCGGACACGGGACACATGAATGTACTTTCGTAAATGATTTGTCATTAAATATTCAAGAATTTAAGGAATCGTATGTGAGTTTCGATTAAAATATAGATGAATCAGACTAGATTAAAATTAATATAGTGCAAAAGCAGCATCCAAGCTGCAGTACTGGCGACAATATTGGTGAAGATACTAGCTAAGGAGCTAAAGGGAACTGGAATATCCGCAAATTATGTGGCACCAGAGATATTCTTCGATGGGAAGACAGAAGAGATGGTGAAGAAGGTGATTGAACAATGCCCGCATAATCGGCTTGGAGAGACCAAGAGTGTGGCACCAGTTGTGAATGGATTAATGGGCAAGTGATTTGAGGAAATAGGGAAGGATGTGGATGTAGGGGTGGGCATCAACCAGCCAACCCAACCCAACCCGACCAACCTGACCCAACCCGACTAGATTGGATTGGGTTGCTTTTAAGATTGGGTTGGATTGGGTTAATAAAATATAACCCAACCCAACCCGACAACCCGACATAGTTAATAAAAATAAATTAAATAACTTTATTTATGATTATATTTATTATGAAATCTCATATTTTAAAATATTTAAAAAATTTACTCATGCACCATTTATAATATTATAAATGACAAATATAAATACATAATTTTAAATATTTTATACGATAATATATAATACATTTATTAAAAATATGCAATTATATTGTCTTCATCTTTTATATTAATTGGTCACATCCTTGATTATACTTTAAAATACTTTTTTTTTCTTCTTAGGATTCGATTAATAATTTGGTAGAAAAAAAGTCTAATAATTGTATAGAAGCTCAAACTATTATGTTGATTGAAATAAATAATAGATTATCCAACCACGAGATATTCAACGGAGTGATTATAATTGTAAAATGAATGAGAGACTTAGATGGAGACTTTCCAAGTTGGATAAATTGTTATATATATATATATATATTTAATTATGCAACAGTATTATATGTTGTGATTTGGTTTTAATGCATTTAAGAAATCTAAACTCTATGTAATATTATATTATGGTGAAAAAAATTATTTTAAATTTAAATTTTCATATAACAAAATTTGAATTCGAATATATTTTTTCTATTAGGCTTAAAAGCCCAACTCGATCAACCCAACCCAACCCAACCCAACCCGACAAATATTGGGTTGGGTTGGGTTGGGTTGGGTTAAAATTTACATTGGGTTGGAATTTTCAACCCAACCCAACCCGAAAACGCCCACCCCTATGTGGATGAATTTCATCCCCGAATTGAAATGATTTTTCCATTTTTCTCGATTTTTTTTTATTTTTTTTATTTTTTATTTTTTATTTATTTTTTTTGAAATGGCCATCCCTATTTCCTTCAAAACCTTTATATATATATATATATATATAAATATATATATTTTGATATTTTTCCTATTTCTCCACTTTCCTAATTTAATCCCTAACTATAAATACTTTATTGATTTTACATTTAAAGCCTTAACCTAAATCTAAATTATGTATTGTTTGTTTTTTTAGTATGTAAATTTTAGTCAAATATGATTAAACAGGGAAACGAGGGAAATGGAGGAAACAAAGGAAACAAGGAATCGGGGAAAATGGGGATATTGGCATCCCCCCAAACTCTCCCATCCCTATTTTCCCCAAACAGGGAAATGAGGGGATTGGGGGACTAATATCCATCCCATTTCCCTCATTTCCCCAATACCATCCCTAGCTGCATGGTAGTTGTGTTTAATTTTTCATATTTTTAACAGTTAGCCGCATCTTCCAAGCATGCATCTTTTTACAGTTTCAATGTATTGATTGTTCATGGTATTCTTTAATTAAACACTTATTCAAAAATTGTCAAACAAAAATCGAAAAATCAGTGTTCATCTTGTTCTGCAATACTCATAATACTTGTAACCCGCGCATCTTGCTCATCTTGTTCTTTGGGGATTGCTGGGATCACTACCGCTACAACAGAGACCGGAGCTGGTGGCTCCATCGCTACTGCCGGGACTGCTGGTGGCCAATTGCGTACCTAGATATTCATGTTAGATGGGACACTTCAATAAAATAAGGATAATGTTAAAAACAATTATACTAAAATTATATATAAAAAAACAAATAATGATTGTACATTAAGAAATTGGATATAATTACAATTTAAAATTTTAGGGTTCATTGATTATATTTTCAGATCAAATTAGAGATATTCTATTTAATACACAATATAATAAAAACCCAAAATTCAACTCAATTGATGTGGTAAGATAATTTTTCCTACCATATAATAATTCATAGATGATGTGGTTAATGACATGGCAATGACTTATCACTTGCTACCTTATTTTGGTTAGTTTTTATTTTTTAAACTAATTTTTTTTGGATTATTGTCTAGCTTTTGTTTAATACTATTATACTAACATTTGAATAAAAATCATAAGTATATATTATAGTCATAGATATATTAATAAATAGAAAATAAATGTATGAATAAAGAAAAAGAAAATAATAGAAATTAAAGAGTTATATGGATAAAAAATATAAAATTAATTAAATTATAAATCCAACATCATTACACAAACTTAAGAGAAGTTTTGAAATCACGGCGCTATTACTACTGTTGTACCGTTAGCTGCGCATACTCAAAATTAACTCAAGATTAACTCTTGGTTTCTACGGGGACTGCCGGTGCTGCTACCGTTGGGACTAGTACTGTTGGCGGCGTTTCCTCTATTACAGCTGGATAGAGACATAGAGTCCTTCTCTGTTTTAAAGGGCTGAAGGCGTTCTTCACTAATTCCTCCATGATAGACCGATAGAGCCCCGCCATCAATAGTGATCTATCGCGTGCAGATGTTGTTTGGTTTCCTCCAACATTTCAAACTTCTCAATGAAATTTGTCAGTTCTTTTGTTACAAATTCATGATTGTAGAACCAACAATTTATATACACAATACTTAAAAGTTACATTAAATAATCATTCTCACAATGTTTATTTTGTGTTCATTCATTCACCAAATACTGTAGTTGAAATATAAATAGTGAATGTTAATTTATTCATGATCCTAACCAACCAGAAATAAGAAAAATGTGAAATAATTTTTTAAATAAAAAAAAAAAAAGTTTGTCTTGAAACAATTATGAATATATCAGATTTGATATATAAAATAAGTTTCATCTTATCAAAAACGTCAATAAAAATTAAAGGAATTAAAATTATTATGCATTTTTGAGTCATATATAAACTTAAAATTAATATATTTATATATAAAATGGATATATATATATATATATGAATTATTTAAAATAATAATAATAATAATAATAATAATGAAGATTAATTTGGAGATTCTTGTTGAAAATATAGAATAGTTTTTAAGTAATAAGATAAATGTAATGAATATAGCACCAATTACACTAGCCAATTAATGTGGCATAGTGGTAATAAAGATTGTAAAATAGACATTTGTACGATAAAGATTAACCAAACTAATTTACGGATCTTTACTTCATGACTTTGCAATCCACTTTAAACAAAGTTTGCATTAAATATTGTGCGATTACCAAATAAGTTCCAATTACTTACAAATATTATTTCTTAATTTCAAATATGGCAATTACCAAGTTAGTCTCGGATTTTTTTTTTTTTTTTTCTTAATTCCATCTTATTTGTGAATTTTTCATTCTTGACCAAATTGGTCCCCATACTTTTCATATGTACCAAATTAGTCATGCACTTTTTAGAAATATCAAATTAGTCCTTATAGACTGTTAATTTAAATCTTTGACTTTAAAAGAAATGATGAAATTACTTTATTCGCCCTATTTAAAATTGAAATGTATATTTTTTTATTCAAGATGACTGTTTTACCCATTACATCTCATATTTAAAGTCAAATTCACCCTTCATCACCAATATAATTAAAACATAATAATCTAATTAAAAAAATATTAATTGAACAAACTTAAATAAAAATTATTAAGTAAAATAAATATTATGTTCAAAACTAAAATAAAAATGTTTTTTTTTTTTAATAAAAAAAAATAGTTTCCGGAGGCCACACTAATGTCCTTTGATTGTGATTGACCTCCACCACCCAAAACCCAAATGGTTTAAGTTCATGGAGGAGTCTTCCATGAAGAACTAGCTAGTTCGTGGAAGACCTCTACAACCCAAAACATAGATCACGATTTGAGTTCAACTTTGTGGAGGAGTTCCTTCATGAAAAACGGGTTCATGGAGGACCTCCATAACTTAGAACCTAGGTCATAATCTGCGTTCAAGTCTGTGGATGAGCTCTCCATGGATTGGCTCGTGGAAGGACTAGATCGTGGAAGCGCTCCTCCACTATCTAGGGATTTGGAACCCAAATCGTATTTGTAATTTTATCAACTCATTTGTTTGTTTTTTTTTTTTAAATATATATAAAAAATCTTCATATATTTAATTTCAACAGACCAATTAAATTGTATGGATATTGATGAAAATGTGTAAATAAAAAAGACAAATTATATATATATGAGTAATTGCATAAACATCCTAATTTAGGCATAATTACACAGATATAGAACTTTTACCTATACACAAACGTCCCCTACCGTTACTCGACTTCTGTCAATTTTAACCTTTGACCACAATTTTAAGTAGAAATGACCGAAATACCCTAATCACTTATTTTATCTTTTATTTTATTATTTTAATATATTAAAACATTAAAAAAAAAAATCGATGCACTTTGTTTTCTTCCAATTTTGTTCTTTATTTTCTTTCTTCCATTTTCTTGGATTTTCTCAATTCCCAAACACCAATTTCATCACCAAACATTCAATTTCATCACCCATCACACATCACACATCTACCTACAAACAATTTTACTTAATCAACCCAATCAAAAACTCATCAACACAAATTATTTTATTTAATCAACAAAATCAAAACCCTCAAAATTTAATCAAGTAATTATTTCTAATCTCTAACTATTTTCTCTACCAACTCCTACAAAAAGAATGAAAATTTTCTCCTTTTTTACATGAACAAATCAATAAAACTTTGATGCGTCTTCTAGGTCAACCCAGACTGTTGCGTCGCTTCTGGATTTGACAATCTGCTCCTCATGTCGCTCAATCTTGATGATCTAAATCCTCACGACCTCGCCTTGACGACTTGGATTTGCGTCCATTTGCATTCCATGTGGAGCGGTTTGGTCCGGGTTGGGCATTCTTCACTTTTGTCGATCGATGATTTCTACATTCTGCACTTGGTTGGAAGATCAAAAGAAGAAGAAGATTGAGGGGGAAAAGATGAAGAAGATTGATATCCAGTTTAGTTTGTTTTTTTTTTGAATGATTTGTAGTATTCAAACAAAAATGGAGGACTGTGATTTTCTTGAAATTGATTGAAGATGAAAGTTGCATTCATTGAAAAATTGTTTAGGTTTAGGTTTTTTGTTTTGTTTTTTTTTTTTGCAGACCACATTGCCAGCGAATGGGGGATCGATTTTGTTGCCCATCGCCATCCCGTCGCGGGCGAAGCAGCAATGCACGAACTAGTGTCATCCCGTTGCATGAACCATCGTCGGACGTGGCCCAGACGCACGTCGGCGTTCGGTGACCCTCAAACCATACCGGCGAGAGAGAGAGAGAGCAAAGGAGAGAGAAAGAAAAAAGAGAAAAAGAGAGAGAGTTGATTTGGGATTGTTTTTATATGAGGGCATTCAAGTAATTTTATAAAAACATAGTTATTAACAATTAAAATTTCGTTTGTGGTTAAAAACAAAATTTCCATATTATATGTGGTCATTATTAGCAATTTCCATAAATAAAAATCTAATAAAGATCGATAAGAACAATGATAGAAAAAAACAAAAGAAAAAAAAATGGAGAAAAATAAAAAGTCACATGTGGGGTCCTGATGCTGAGATGTATCCCACCAAATCCAAGTTAGTAGAGTTTAATTTTGCTTACCCCCTCAAAGAGGGGTGAGTATTACCCCCCTCATAAAAATATGACATGAATCCATGGAGGGGGTAAATTTATTCAAACTCTGTTATATTTTTAGAATTTTACCCTTTCACAAATACATGTCATATGTTTGGAAGAGGGTAATGTTTACCCTCTTTAAAAGATGTGAGTAAAAATGGACTCAAGTTAGTGAAGTCCGCCTAACATCCACTAGAACGATGCTTTTTTAGCATTTCTATAAAGCATTTATTATTTAAAGAAGAAGACAAAAGAAAGAAAGGTTTTTAATTCATGGAGTAATTATCAAACATGGCTGCTTTGATCCTCTTAGAGCATCTCTAAAAGGCTTTTCAAATGAGATATTTGTTAAAGTCAAAAGAGCCACATCAGCATATTTTGCTCCAACATACTCTTCAAATGAGATTCTTCAAATGAGATTTTGCTTCTCTCTCTTCTATATTGAAGAGCAACTTCTTCCTCTTCAATTATTATTATATTATTTTTATATCATATCATCATTAATATTTGACATCTATATTTTTTTTTATCTTTTTAATTAAATTCAATTAATATATATAATAAGTTTTAATTTATAAATTTTATCATCATAAAAATTATACCATTAGAAAGATCTCATTTAAATCTTTAAAATGAGACTAATATTGAATATTTAATAATAACATATTATTATATTTAACTTGAAAAAAATTGAAGGGTAATTAGATTTGTTGGGGGAGGAATTTGAGTGCTTTCATTAAAATAATATAAACCTATTTCTAATTGAATAGTCTTTTGAAAGGGCTTCTTTTTTTTCACTCTTCAAATTGCTACATAGGTAAGCAAATAAACATTTGAAGAGTGAAAATAGAAGAGTCTTTTGAAGATGCTTTTAGATTGTGTTTCATAATAGCAAAGAAGGGTAATTATGGGACTGTCACTATATAGTTATGTGAGGATGAATCTTCTTCTAATTATTTTAGTCTCACCCATTTCTGAAGATTCTTCTGGTATGTAAACTCTTCATCTATAAATTTAGTCTCCATCCAACCCTTTTTCGATCCCAAAATACTTAGCATATCTTTTCATCAGTACTTGTACACTAATTGAATCTCTATCATGGCTGGGGAAACTTCCAAGGTGCAAAAATCATCCTCTCTTCCTCTTGAAGGTCGAGTAGCGATAGTAACAGGTGCTTCTGGTGGTATTGGCAAAGCCATAGCTAGTCATCTCCAATCTCTTGGTGCAAGAGTTGCAAAAGCAGATATCCTTGTATCAGAGATTAATACATCAGATACCTCTCCACAGCCTCAAGCAATTGCTGTCAGAGCTGATATTTCCGATCCTGATCAGGTCAAGCTCCTCTTTGATAGGACCGAACAAGAATTCTGCTCAAAAATCCATATCCTTGTAAATTGTGCTGGGGTGATGGATCCCAAGTATCCAGCTTTGGCCAATACATCAGTGGAAGATTGGGATAAGACATTCACTGTCAACACCAGAGGCGCATTCTTGTGTTCTAAGGAAGCAGCTAATCGGTTGGCACGTGGGGGCGGTGGAAGAATTATTCTAATATCGACATCTATTGTCGGAGGACTCTTTCCGGGATATGGAGCTTATGCTGCTTCCAAGGCAGCTGTGGAAACCATGGCTAAGATAATGGCTAAGGAGCTGAAGGGTTCAGGCATAACCGTCAACTGTGTTGCTCCGGGGTCTGTGGCAACAGAGTTGTTCTTTGCAGGTAAAACTGAGGAAACTATCAAAAGGTTGGTGGATTCTTGCCCTCTAGGCAGGCTTGGACAACCTGAGGATGTGAGAAAGATTGTTGGATTTTTGGCTGGTGATGATGGAGAATGGATCAATGGTCAAATTATTAGGGCTAATGGTGGATCTGTTGTGTAACCAATTACATTTTTATATGTTTTTATTTTATTTTATTTTAATGGTGGCTTTCGTTTTAATGTGTACATGTGTAGTGTGTTTATAGATATGTATGTTAAGCTTGGAAAACTAAGTAATGCCCCAGGGAATTCTCAGAAGATTTGCTTAGGATGACATTGTGTCCTGGACGGCTATGGTTGCAGGATATGTACATCATGATATGTTTGCTGAAGCACTTAAAACTTTTGGAGAAATACAAAACCGAGGGATCCGATCTGATAACATAGGATTTTCAACTGCAATCAGTGCATGTGCTGGTATTAAAGCACTCAGTCAAGGACGACAAATACATGCTCAATCTTATGTCTCTGGTTTCTCCGATGATCTTTCATTCGGAAATGCTCTTGTTAACCTCCAATTCTCCATGCTAGATGTAGTAGAATCGAGGAAGCATATTTTGTGTTTGAGAAAATTGATCCTAAAGATAATATAACTTGGAACGGACTGATATCAGGATTTGCAACTATGAGCTTACAATGTGGAATGGACTGATATATCAGGACTTGACAAGGCCGACAATGTTTATATATAAAACTCTCACAAAGAGTCATGTATGTTAGTTGATGAAAAATTCACTTGTTATATGTTAGCATGATATGTTTTTCTATGTTTCTATTCTTAAATTCACTTTATGAAAAATGGAATTTAAGGAAAACTTAATTGTGTACTTTTCACTAAAAGAAAAAGTGATATTTACAAGTTTTTAAAAATGCTACAAAATCTTTTTATTGCATTTAGTAAAATGTTATTACGAAGGAAGTCGTAAAGATGTCAATCTACTATGGCATGTCCCCAATGCCATAAAAAATGCCGTATAAAACCTTTTTTGAGGCAATAAAAAAATGCTGTATAAAAGATGTTTTGAAGAGTAATCAAAAAATGCCATATAAGAAAAGTTTTGGGATAGATAAAATATATCGTACAAGAGATGTTTTGGGAGTCAAAAAATGTCATATAATACTTGTTTTGGGCCAGCCAAAAAAGGCCATGTAAATTGAGTTTGAAATCAAACAAATGCCGCAAATGTAACAATTATTCCAATTGAAAAGTTATTTAAATTGGGCAAAAATAAAATGAAAACAAGGAACATATCATTGGAATAACATCAAATTGAGTATCCAAAAAATAATAACATCAAATCGTTTCAAATGTACTATTTATGTGAATCTGTTTATTTTATTTTTTAATACCAAGAAATTACCAAACTCTAATCGAAGGACTAATGCAGAATCTTACCATCTTATTAGTCAAGAAACTCATCCAATATCACAAGGTATGGACTAGTTGACTTCAAATCCAATTAAATGCCCAACTCCACCTCAATTAGAATGCTCACCTTGATTTTGTGGAACATTTATGGACAATGCAGTAACAGCAGCTGCTTGAACAGATGAAGAAGCAGAAGCTTTAGCCATCCGACCTGCTAAAGTCAAATGTAACTAGGGTTCTATCTAAGCTTAGATAGATCAAATGTATTGTTTTTATCATGATATGATTGGAGAATTTTCTCTTTTTAATTAGAGATGCTCACATGCAGTAGAATCATGTATGTTAGTTAATTTCATGATAATCCATACAAGGATTGGTCTCTTTTGATATTAGTTTTTCTGTGTGGTTCATCATAATTTTTGATGAATTCTGATTTTGGTAATGATACTTCTAAGTGTTTATACACACAGCACAGACAAGTAGTTATCTGAAATCAGATACTGAAAATGTTTCATTTGTTATAGTAACTTATTCAGAATTGTCGATGGCTGATAATTTCTTTTGTTGTTCATCTTCATATCCCCGAGTGGCTATGTGATTTAATCGGAACAGGTGCTTCTCGTGGTATTGGCAAAGCCATCGCAAGTTGCGATCAACTATGCTTCAAACTCCACCGAAGCAGATCTCCTTGTATCAGAGCATAATACATCAGATACCTCTCCTCAGCCCCAAGCAATTGCTGTCAGAGCTGATATTTCCGATCCTGGTTAGGTCTAGCTCCTCTTCTATAGGACTGAACAAGAATTCTGCTCAAAAATCCATATCCTTGTAAATTGTGCTGGGGTGATGGATCCCAAGTATCCAGCTTTGGCCAATACAGCAGTGGAAGATTGGGATAAGACATTCAATGTCAACACCAGAGGGGCATTCTTGTGTTCTAAGGAAGCAGCTAATCGGCTGCACGTGGGGGCGGTGGAAGAATCATTCTAATATCGACATCTATTGTCGGGGGACTCTTTCTAGGATACGGAGCTTATGCTGCTTCCAAGGCAGCTGTGGAAACCATGGCAAAGATAATGGCTAAGGAGCTGAAGGGTTCAGGCATAACTGTCAACTGTGTAGCTCCGGGGCCTGTGGCTGTGGCAACAGAGTTGTTCTTTGCAGGTAAAACTGAGGCAACTGTCAATAGGTTGGTGGATTCTTGCCCTCTAGGCAGGCTTGGACAACCTGAGGATGTGACGAGGATTGTGGGATTTTTGGCCGGTGATGATGGAGAGTGGATCAATGGTCAAATCATTAGAGCTAATGGTGGATATATCTGTTGTCTAACCAATTACATTTTTGTATGTTTTTATTTTATTTATAAAATATTATAATCAAAGTCAAATTCTTCAGCTTCATTGTGCGGATTTGTGCAAAAATTGTCAAACAAAATGATATTAGATGTAAATGTGTAATTTTTTATTATTCAAAAATACGAATAACCAAATAACCAATCAATCATATTCGATAAGATATACATTGATTGTCACAAATTTCAACTTGATTCTCTTGTTTTCTGGAAAAGAAGAACAAAGATCATATGCCTACTGGAAGCACCCTACTTCCCCACTGAGCATCCAACTCTAGCTGCAGTCCGAACCACCGAACCAACACCACTGTTAAAACGAGACATCTTTCTGGTTTCTTAGGCCTGCGGACAAGCCACCATTGGCTTCACCCACCACTGAGCAGTCTCCAGTTGCGGTCAAACCATCACTCACATTTTCATATAAAAAATTATCTGGATACATGTATTGAACCGTTGAACTCAAATAAATCACGGCCTCAATTTTCTTTTTATAGTTTTTTGTTGTTTGGTATTTTATATTCACAACGTTATTCAGCAATCAAATCTCTTATCATAAATATTTGTATATGTATAAATTAAATTGTTTAGTTTCCTCCAACATTTCAAACTCTCAATAAAAGTTGTCATTTTCTTTTATTCTAAATTGATGATTGTAAAGCTAGAAATTTAATACTAAGAGTTCCATTAATAAAATCATTCCCTTATTTTATGTTCATTCATGCACCAAATCGTTGAGATTTGAATAATGAATGTGAATTTTTTCATGATCCTAACCAACTACAGAGTAGAAAAGTGTGAAATAATTTTTTAAATGAATAAAAACGTTTTCCTTGAAACAATTGATGAAAATATCAAATTTGATATATGATAGGTTGTCTCATATTAAAAATGTTATAAGAAATCAATGGAATTAAAATCGTTATGGACTTTAGAGTTATAGATGAATTAAAATTAATATATTATATATAAAATGGAAATATAGATGAAAAATCGTTATGGACTTTAGAGTTATAGCTGAATTAAAATTAATATATTATATATAAAATGGAAATATAGATGATTTTTTTAAAAAAGCAAAAACGGACAACAACTGATTAAAAGTTTTCTGGTGGAAAAGATATAAACTAGTTTTTAACTTATAATAAGATTTCATCAAAAGAAACTTATAATAAGACAAAATGTAATGAATAATTGAATATACTGAAATAATGGGGAATGAATTCATTGATATAGCACCAATTATTCGGTGAAAAAAAAAATTATAAATGAACCAAAAGCATTGAAAATGAGTATTTACTTGGATTTAAAAAAAAAAAGACAAATAAATACATACATAAATACATATTCTGGTTTATTTTCAATGCTTTTGGTTAATTTGTAATTTTATTTTTATTTTTAGGGATAAAATTATCCACAAAATAACTTCTCTTTTGCAAGTTAACATTCTCACCTTTTGTATCATTTTATTAATTTATTTGGTAAGAGTATAAGGGTATAATGGTCAATTCATACAATTGAAGTTTAAATAGAGACATTTTAGACTTTTTAATAGTCAAACTCAGTCAACACAAACGGAATACTAACGGTGTTAGTCCATAGCAGATGTTTCCAAAATAAAAGCATTTGTAACTATATATCCAATAATAATTCAAAGGTGATGAGAGGTTCTTAATATTAAACCATTATTTTATTATAATTTTGGATTAATTTGTTAGAAATATAAATTTTTATTTGCTTGTAACTTTTTTTTTTTTTCAAAATATTAATGTTATTTTATTATTTATTTCAATTAATGTTTTTTAATCAATTTTACTCAAAATAAGACGTCCAAATCAAAGGTATTAATATTACTATATTTTCACAAATTCTTTTAAAATCAAACATTAGGTTTGACCGTGTAAGGGGCCAATTTAGTCATTTCTGAAAACTCGAAGACTTGTTTGGTATGTGTGAAAAAAAAAATTGAAAAAATTGCATACTACTTGGAATTAATCGGGACTTAGTCCTTAAATATTTATATGTCGAAGAAACATAAATAAAAATTAGAACATGAACTTGCTATATATATATTTTTTTAAATTTTATCAAAACTTATTTTTATATAAAGTTTCTTCAAATCATTTGTATAAATGAAAATGTTATGATTAACGATTTCTTGAAAAATAAAAAGTTAGATAAAATAAGTATATTAACTCTATTTAATACCCCTGATTTTCCCTAAATTGCTATCCGGACAATGATATATATGTGTGAAAATTCAGGAGTGAACATGTTGATACAACAGAAATTCACAAAACATTTGTCAGGATTATGATGAAGGGCTTTGTGAGATATTGACATCATTCTTGAGGAACTTAAAAGCATTTTTATCTTGAGAAGTCACGTAGGGATGTCAAGGAACATTACGACGCCCTCGTACATGATATCTACGAGATTGATTCGGGTTGTGTCAAGTTGCCGAGTTATGCCGATGATTTGTGGGACTTCACCAATCCGATCTTGCTTGACAACCATTACAACAACAACAAGAAGCACAATGAATCTAAGAGACAAAAGGGTATGCTTTGGACCCAAGAAGAAGGAGTATGATTTTAAATTTTATATTTGGTTTAGTTATCTGGATACGAGTATTGAACAACAATAGTTTTTGGTATTTTGTATTGATGTCATTCTTCAGGAATTATGTTTCTTATTGCTATAGTGGTTAGGGGAACAGCAAGTATAAAATTTTGTTTCCTAACCCCAATGGTCAATGCATACAGGCATGGTTGTTTAGTTTCCTCCAACACTTCAAATCCTCAACAAAATTTTGTCATTTTGTTTTCTTACAAATTCATGATTGTAAAGCTAGAAAATCAATACTAGGAGTTACATTAATAAAATCATTCTCAGAATGTTTATTCATGCACAAATCGTTGAAATTTGAATAATGAACGTGAATTTATTCATGATCCTAACAAACCAAAAAGAAGAAAAGTGTGAAATAATTTTTTAAATAATAATAAATAAATAAAAGTTTGCCTTGAAACAATTGATGAATATATCATATTTAATATATAAAATAGGTTCTCTTATCAAAAACGTTATAAAAAGTTAATGGAATTAAAATTATTATGGATTTTAGAGTTATATATATATTATTGTCAGTTCGTCCTGGCAATAGATATATCAGAACGAAAAATGTGGACCATAGATTATAGAGAAATTTTGATAAATACATACACTTTGAGTTAAAGTATATAAATCTAGTAGTCCACATTCTTCGCCTTAATATATTTATTGTCAGGACGAACTGATAATAGAAAATCTATATATATATATGAACTTAAAATTATTGAATAATGCAAATATATATGATTTTTTTTAATATAATAATAATAATAAAAAAAAAGAACAGCAAAGATTAAATTAGAGCTTCTTGTAGAAATATAAACTAGTTTTTAACTAATAAGACAAAATGTAATGAGTATACTGATATAATGGGGATGAGTGAATTCATTGATATAGCACCAATTATTTGGTAAAATCAGCAAACTAATTAAATTATGTTTACCGATTTACGTTGTATAGACGGTAAAATTCACGCTAATGGTTTTTAATTTTTTTTATTGTATTACAAGAAATATTACAATAACTTTTGATACATAAGGGTTGGATAATGAAGTAAGTGTGATCCGAATATGTACTTCCATAACAGTAGGAAGAACACTTCACACACATACTTATAAAATTAATGTTAATTATTATTATTTTTAAATAAAATTAAAGTTAAATTTGTTTTATAAAAAAGTTATTACATTAATTCGGGATTTATTAGTGGGGGACAGACTCGAACTCACAACCTCAGTATAGGTGAGAGGGGCAATCAACCTCATTTTGTCTAATTATCATTAATTGTTAAGTGAGAGGATTCATAGATAAGTAATATTTCCGTTAAACATTCAAATCAAATACATACAAGTGTATGTTTTAAATTTAATTGATGTTAATTATATAAACAAACCCAAATAAGAATCTTTTCTAGATTTATTATAAATTTTATGAAGTTTATAATTAAAAGATCGTTTATTAAATAACGTTAATTACGGTTAATGACGTTAGGTTGAATGGAACGATTTCTTAGTCTTGCAAATATTCTTAATTCTTAAGGGAATTATGTCAAATTTTATAGAAAACAACACATTTTTACGCAAGATTTCTTAAAATCATTCAACTAAAGTCTAGGACAACACATACAATAAAATCTCAATAAATGAATATTCGATAAATTAATAACCCACCCCACTTAAATAATAAAATCTTTCGGTTCCGACTCGGGCATGTGTACTAAATTAATAACCTCGCTAAATGCATAAGAAAATAATTTTTTTTGAAATCCTTTAGGTCCCAACGAATATATAAATTAATAATTGATTAAATACATAAAAAATATATAACACATAAAAATTCATAATACATATCAATAAACTTTTAACTTAACAATTTCCTTTCAACCAAAAAAAAAAAAAAAGACCCTTCTATTTTCTCAATTCAAATCTTTTTTAAAATATGCATCTAAAGTCATTTGCCTTTGTACTAAAACCGAACTCAATTCGATCCTTAATTTTTTTTGCAAATCATACACCATATTGGTGTATATATATATATATTCATTTTGTAGTAAGAAGTTATTTAATGTTACTATTGCTGTTTGTCACGGCCCGCAAGATCCAAAATCCGGATTCCAGCCAAGGAGCCGAACAAGTCCACAACAAGGCCAAGTTGCTGGAAGGATCTAGAGATTTCCACACACTAATGGAAGTCTCTAGTTGACGGAACATTCTAGAGAACTCCGGAGAGGCCTAACAATGGATGCTTCCGGAAGTCTCTAGCCACAAAGTTTTCTAGATCAATCTTACACATATATGTAGGAAAGATCTAGACCATTGTACATACTAGAGATATCTAGATAGATGTAGATATTTCTAAAGGCATGTAAATACAAGTAGAGAAATCTAGACTTGTATAGAACATTCTGGAGGACAAACCTCCACCATTGGATCAAATTGATCCCAACCGTCCATTGAGGAGGTGGACAACTATAAATAGGCAACTCCTCTCATTTGTAAGGCATCCAAGCCTATCCAAGCCAAGCCAAGCAAATTGTAATCAAAGCCTTGTAAAGCTTTCTTACTAGCAATACAAGCTTTCCATTTTCCCAACCAAGCTCTTCCAACACCTTTCTCTAGTCTCTCTTTTGCCTTAGAGAGTGACAAGCAAGCATTTTAGGCTTACTTAGCAACCTTGCCCACAAAGTTGCCTAAGTGCCGCACGGGATTTCCGCTGCGTAATTCTAAGCCCGTGACAGTTGGTATCAGAGCCTTGTCAAAGCAACCACAGCTAGTTCGCGAAGCTATGGCGTCCGACAGCGAAGTTGCTGCTAGAGTGGAGGAGCAAACGCGTGGTCGTGGCGAGCAACCCTCCCACACCAAGCGAAGCAAGTCCAAGGGTCCATCCAAGGATGCCTTGGAAGCTCGGATGGTTGGCTTGGAGGACACCCTCTCCGGCATGCAGGCCACCTTGTGTGACACAGTCGATCGTCTCGACGGCCTAGAGACGGACTATGGCGAAATCACCCAAGCGACCAAGGCCACCATCCGAGAGTTCCAAAAGGGTGTCAAGGAGGATACGTGTTTCCTCACCCTAGAGCTCCGCAACCTTCGCACCTTCGTAGAGCAAGAGTTGCGAGCTATCCGTGCGGAAGTGGAGGAAATCCGCACCGAATGGACTTCACATCGGAATAGCCCACCCGTCAGCTTTGGTGCCACCACTAGCACCAACACTATCCAAGTCCCTAAGCCATCCACTTACAGCGGCAACAGGAAAGCCATGGAGGTGGAGAATTTTCTCTTCGGCTTAGAACAGTACTTCGAAGCCAAGGGAGTAAGGGACGACGCAACCCGGATCACCAATGCTCCCACCTTCCTACGGGAATCCGCCCAACTATGGTGGCGACGCAAGCATGGTGACTCCATTAATCCCATCACCACTTGGGATGAGTTCAAGAGGGAACTCAAGAAGCAGTTCTCTCCCACCAACGCCGAGAAGGAGGCCCGTGGCCGCCTCCGTCGCCTCAAGCAGTCGGGGTCTATCCACGACTATGTCAAGGAATTCACAACCTTGACCCTTGAGATCGAAGACATGTCCGACAAGGACCAGCTCTTCTTCTTCATGGACGGCCTCAAAGATTGGTCCAGGGTGGAGCTAGAAAGGCGGAACGTGCAAGACCTTGGCACCGCCATTGCTGCAGCCGAGTCACTTGCCGACTATAGCCGACCCAAGGAGAAAAACGACCACCATGATGAAGGAGAGGACAAGCCGAATGACAAAGATCGCAAGGACAAAGGGCGCTCCAAGTCCCCTAATGGCGACAATCGGCGTGAATCACAAGGAGGCAAGCCCGTGGTTATCAAACCAAAGAGTCCATGCTTTATATGTGACGGGCCACATTGGGTACGCGATTGCCCAAAGCGGAAGATGCTCAACGCCATGGTCACCCAACTCGAGGATACCAAGGCAACCGAGGGCCAAGCAAGCATGGGTTCTATCCAACAGATCTACGCGATCAACGGGCGAGCCATGCCTCCGACGCTTGCCAAGAAAGGCCTTATGTTCGTGGAGGCCATCATCAGAGGCAAGCAAGTTCGTGCGATGCTGGACACCGGGGCAACGCACAACTTTGTATCGGTGGACGAAGCCAAACGACTTGGCCTTCGTATCACCCCCGAGGATGGTGCCATCAAAGCCGCCAACTCTCCGGTCAAGCTAATTGATGGCATCGCGAAGGGCGTCACTGTCCACCTAGGGCCATGGAGTGGAAAACTGGATCTCTCCGTAGTCCCCTTAGACGACTACGAAATGGTTCTAGGCATGGCGTTCTTCGACCAAGCCAATGCTTTCCCCCAACCTGCTTCTTGCTCACTTGGCATCCTCGACGGGGGCAAAGCAATCACCATCCAGGCGGAGCGCTTGACCAAGCCAGAAGTCAAGACGCTAACCGCCATTCAGCTTGTGGAGAAGCCAAGTTCTCCCACCTCTTCTAAGGACATCAAGCCAACCGAGGGCATTCCAAAGAAGAGGAATCGTGCAAGCCATGGGAAGCGACGATCAAAGAAGGCGGAAGGAGGCGCCACAAATGCCAAACTACCGTTCCAACAACGCAAGCCCACTTGCACCCAGCCAAAGGAGTCGACGCAGCGCGATGCACGTCCTACTCCAAAGATGAAGGCAAGCCTTCACGAGAGGCTATCCAGGCCCAAACCCTCTCGCCCGAAGGAGCCAACTCGTGGCAAACTCCAGCATGCATGGCGCCCACGCGACGAGGACGTCGCGAAATCAGGTGGGGGAGGATGTCACGGCCCGCAAGATCCAAAATCCGGATTCCAGCCAAGGAGCCGAACAAGTCCACAACAAGGCCAAGTTGCTGGAAGGATCTAGAGATTTCCACACACTAATGGAAGTCTCTAGTTGACGGAACATTCTAGAGAACTCCGGAGAGGCCTAACAATGGATGCTTCCGGAAGTCTCTAGCCACAAAGTTTTCTAGATCAATCTTACACATATATGTAGGAAAGATCTAGACCATTGTACATACTAGAGATATCTAGATAGATGTAGATATTTCTAAAGGCATGTAAATACAAGTAGAGAAATCTAGACTTGTATAGAACATTCTGGAGGACAAGCCTCCACCATTGGATCAAATTGATCCCAACCGTCCATTGAGGAGGTGGACAACTATAAATAGGCAACTCCTCTCATTTGTAAGGCATCCAAGCCTATCCAAGCCAAGCCAAGCAAATTGTAATCAAAGCCTTGTAAAGCTTTCTTACTAGCAATACAAGCTTTCCATTTTCCCAACCAAGCTCTTCCAACACCTTTCTCTAGTCTCTCTTTTGCCTTAGAGAGTGACAAGCAAGCATTTTAGGCTTACTTAGCAACCTTGCCCACAAAGTTGCCTAAGTGCCGCACGGGATTTCCGCTGCGTAATTCTAAGCCCGTGACATGTTGCTTGAAAGACCTCTTTTGGAGAAACGCTTGGTAAAAACATTGATGCCACTATATCATTTTCACTAGGATAATTCAAAAGGTGATCAACATCCATCACATTTCTATAGTGTAGACCAGAAATGGCTTCACGTAATCCATCGATGCTTTCATCTTCACCAACTTATGGTTCATAAGCCATATCAGTGACATACCTTCATCTAAACGGATCTTGTAATGTCGAAAACAATTTGTAAAGGTTATTGTTTTCATATCAATGATCGAAGCCTCATTAATAAATCTCATAGCATTCAATATGTTAAATTTTTCGGGATTTGTTGCTCCTACCTTGTAGCCCTCCAAGATGCTAGAGTAAAAACAACACCGATAATGAATTTTTAATGCTCGAATAATCCCTGCATCACATGGTTAAATCCTTGATATTGTATTAGGGGGCAAGAAAAATAGTACAAACCTTCAATAACCTTTAATATATAAGTACTTTTTAACTTCTATGTATTTATGTATCTTAGTTGAAAATATATATAATACATGTACAAGTAATTACATAAAACTTAAAACAAAAAACTCCTTTATAAATTTATAAATATTAATTTATCGATAACTTAATAAATTATTCATTTATCGATAAATAAATAACCCCTCTAAAATAATAATTGTCCCCAGTCCTAACAGTATTATCTTATTGGGGTTTTACCGTAGTTAAATAAGCCGTCAGCCGTGGGACTCATCATTAATCCAATTTCTAAGAGTGCATTATTATCAAAACATTGAGCTAGGTTCATTCATAATCCATCAGAAAGTGCCGGGCGCTTCAAATTTTGTTTGAACAAGTCCAAACTCAGTATAAGGCTTTACAAAGGGAAAAATCACAAACAAATAAGCCATCCAAACAATGTTTTGTTTTCTTCTCCATCTAACAAAAATAGTTCCCAGATACTGTCTGCCTTCCCACATCTTACCCTCCTATTACTCTCTCTGCTTTTGTTACCTGCAATTCACTCCAATGGGGGGCAGGCAGGGACATCAAGGGTCGTTCCAGCTTGAATCTGGCCCCATCCAATCAGACGCCAGTGCTTCTCAACTCGCCGACTCAGTGCAATCTTCTCCCCCTTGCTGGTGCACACTGGAGATGTCAGCTGCAGTTTGGCCAAATCGTTCTTCACAGCAACAACTCTAGCTCCTGTCGACATGGACCCTATGTTCAACATTAGAATCTCTCCCTTGGTAAGTTTCGAGACTTTTCCCTGCCTCTCTGAGCCCTTTGTCCTCACACCAAGAAGGCGACGGAGCAAGAAGAAGTTCACCTGTAAGATCAGACATCATACTAACTAATCAGCACCAGTGGGCTCTCACATTTTGCCAACATCTGTATGTTGTGCAAATTTGTATCTCATGTGACCAATCCAAGCAAATCATCACACCCAACCGAACCAAATTTGAAACCACAAGACATAATGGTAAAACGTTAAAGATAAAGCATTAAACAAGATGTACTAGTACAACATATAGCATGACATCCCACATTGATGTATAGACTGACCTAAGCATATTAACTTAGGTGACAAGCTTTAATCAATTCAAAAGTCATAAAAGCTTCAAGAAGGCTCAGCTTCTTACCTCAAGCTCAACAAAAACTTCAGGTAGTGACCCAACTTCCCCAAGAACCTGACCCACTAACCTATCTGCACGTGTCAAAGTAGGATCCATGGTTGTGCCAACCCCAATGAGACCTCCTGGCACAGCAAATTGTAGCTCATTTTGCTCAGCATACAATGAAACTATTCTAGAATATATTGGGGTGCACTTGATGTTTCCACTCTCATCTTTAACAACAATACCAGGACGAACCTCAATAAATTGGTTAACCTTCAAAACACCCTGCAGAGAAAAATTACCAATTAGAAAAATATCATACATACGTCTTTTTTGCTTTCAGCCTTCAAAAATTGTACAGCTCAAAACCAAGCATCTTCCACCAATATGTATTCAAAAGGAAACATACCCTAAGGATGCTTCCACCAGCCACACCACCTCTTATATCGTCCACCTCAAAGCCAGGCTTGTTGACATCAAAAGACCGAATCACAATCATATTAGGTGGCGAGGTGAAGTTCCTCTCTGGAATGGGAATCTTCTTCACAATATACTCACAAACAACATCAATGTTATACTTCAATTGTGCAGAAATTGGCACAACTGGAGCACCATCAGCAACAGTTCCCTGGTAAAAAGTGTTACAATTCAGCAAAATGAATCCTGATCATGACTAGTAGTGAAACTCAGTACCAAAAGATGATACAAACATTCCAGGATATATTTGTTAATAACGGTCTAAGATCAATTCACCTGTATAAATTTCTGAATTGCTTCATGTTGATTGATGGCTACATTTTCCTGAATAAGATCAACTTTGTTTTGAAGAATTATGATATGTTGGAGCCGCATGATTTCGACAGCAGCAAGGTGCTCAGATGTTTGTGGTTGTGGACAGCTTTCATTAGCAGCAATGAGAAGTAATGCACCATCCATAATAGCTGCTCCGTTAAGCATTGTAGCCATGAGAATATCATGACCCTGTTCAAAGAAAGAAGAAGGCTTCATTATCGGAACAAATTTAACCTAGAATGATTGACACAAATAAATATTATGGGGGAAAATACGAGGCCACTCAACTCATTGAGTGAAGAACAATTATTTGATGTAAAGAACATTTGGACCTTCACAGTAGGACAGTTAAGAGGCAACTTGACGGGTATTAAAAGTTAAAACCAAATAACCCATTCAATGAAAAACAAAGTAGCATTGCAAATTGAGTGAATTGACTTCCAATAGCAGAATCAATGTTATGGTTTAGGCAACACAAAATAACAGTAATGTAAAACTGATTTTTTTATTAACATATGCTTATTATATACACACATAATTAAAAGCATAAAACGCTCTGGAAGCAATATATTTTTTCCATTATTCCAATCCATGTCCTGATCAAACATAATGTACATTAAACAAGAAAATTTCTACTTACTGGGCAATCTACAAAAGATACATGTCTCAGCAACTTCATCCTGCTATTTTCAAACCCAGGCACATCGCACAGGGGAGTATCTTCCTTCCCACTTCCATAAGCCCTAAAAAAGGAAATATTTTGCAATTAGCGTATATAACAAAGAAAACTATTAGAAAAGAGAGCGATTATCATATAATGCACATAATTATTAGAAAACAGAACTGCATCTATTATATGCCACTCACTTGTAGCACATAGGTCGAGGGCACCGATCATCTTCACATTTGTATATCTTCGCATTTGCATATCCAAGCTTGATAGTAATATTGCGCTCCAACTCATTTTTAAAACGAACAGTCTATGGATAAGAGGCCAAAAATAAGAACAATTGGTCAGATTATACATGTAAACAGCTAAACGAAATTAAAGTAATATCAAGATTATTGTCTTGTTAGGGACTGTCTAATTCTAATCTAAACACCAAATAATGGCAATAAATTAACATTACAATAAAACTTAATTTAGAATAAATAAACTTAGTTGAAGTGGATAGAGCACATGATACCAATAAAAACTCTAGTTTGCAAAATTATAACACCTTTTTTTAGCACACACTGCAATCTGCCTATCAAAGCAAAAAGTAGTCGCAACCTTCAAATGCTTCACTTATGTGGAGACACCCCCTTCTTGGCAACAAAAGGGGATTAATAAAGACACTCAATTCAGAAGTCGTCTGATTATAAACAAGTCTTGTTTAAAGAATCTAAAAAAATTAACTCTAAACAAATCTCATTCCATTTTTCTTTTATCAAGCTATATTACTATTTTGTATTTAAATTTAAATTGATATTAGATTGTCTTGCACATGTCCTGAGAGAATTTAAACGGACTTAAAACAAAAAGGAATAATTATATCCACGACTCCACACTTTTCTCTTTCCCTCAAGTTCAACAGATTTTTATGTAACTTCAAATATAATGAAAATAAAAGAAAACAAAATACTTGAATCCATAATATAGTCTTATAATTGGGTAAGAACCTTTGCAAACAATTCAACTGAGACACTAATGACCATACAAAAGAATACAAGATATATAAAGCATGATGCTTGAGTAAGTTGCAAACCAATAAACATAAAAGGATATAATTACCTGAACACCAGATATTGCCTTCACAACAGTTGATTTACCATGTGCCACATGACCTATAGTGCCTGGAAAAATAAATCAGACCACAAATCATCAATTTCAAATGTTAAATCAAAATCCAAAAAGGAGCAACAACCGTAAATCATTGAATCTAACATTGCAAATCAATTCATCATACAAAGCAAATTTGGTGTAAAGCAGTCTAAGCATTTCATGGGTGCAAAAGAGCGTTACCAATATTTATAGTAGCCTGGCGAGATATGACTTCCGGAGAGAGCGGATGCAACTTTGTTACATCCAGCTTACTCAAGTCTTGCTCCATCAAACCTTTCCGCGACATCTTGACTGTTACTCAAAAGTTACTTCTATAATTTCTATTGGTAATCTTTTCGTTCAACACCCAATGAGCTGAAAGGGCAAAAAACTAACTATAATTATATATTCAAAGTTCAAACACTGTCTTAAATAAAGATAACAAATAAAAAACTAATCAGGGACACGAAATATCGACATGGTTGGGCACTAATTGCAGCAACAATACCTTCAATGAATTACTCAGTTGTCATATCCGTTCAAACTATACATTAATATAATTGTTTTGAAATCATTAAGGTGAATTGCTCATGAACTCTCACAATATATATAAAAAAAATAAAAAATAAATAAAAAACCCTAGAACTGAGAACAAGATACCACTCTTACTTGCAAGATTGAAATATAAGGAGTAGAGTCAGACAAACAAAAAAGAAATATGTTGTTAAATTTTTACCAAAAATTAAAAATTGAATAAAACAATTTGCAGAAATATCAGGCGCTAGAGCTGAATCCTGTGTTAGAGATAAAGATAAGAGGGAGGTGGATATGAACTGACCTGATTGAGTGGCAGTGCCAGCCGACCTGATTGAGTGTTGCGCGATCAGACGGCGACGGCTGAGAGAGTCGAGAAAGAGAGAGAGAGAGTGTGTGTTGTGGTAGAGAGGGTGCGTCTGAGAGGGTATTAGAGAGCAGAGATAATAGGCTAGGGTTTTTTATTGGGAAAATTTAACAAATACCCCGGACGTTTAATATAATTGCATGCATAAGAGATATTCGACCATATAATACAAACACCCCTATCGTTAGCCGATAGCCATTAAATCTTAATGGGAGGGTAAAATGGTCAAAATTCTATTAATGTGTCGTCTGATGTAATAAGCAATGTTTTTTTTTTTTTAAGAGTTTCTCCTTACGATCCAAAATTTTCTTTTTATATGTCTTTTCTAAAGATACTTTATTTTAAATTTTTAAAATTAAAACAATTCTAAAGACACTTCCCATTGTTCCAAAATTATCCTTTTATCTTTTGACACTCTTATTCTAAAAACACTCAATTTAAAAAATTCAATTTCTAAAGATACTCCATTTTAATATTACCCATTGGTGCCGGACAGCTCTAAACAATCTTCACTGTCGTCAAACACATTCACGGACAGCCTACGCATAAAAGAAACACAAATCAGTCTGTCTCACACAAGAACAAATAAAGATAGATTAACTAATTTTCCAATGGATACAGATATTACCATCCTTAGTAAACTAGCAGAAACAGCTCACCACCAAGACTAATCAAAAGGGATACAGAAACACCACCCTCTCAACTAACCAAGGATACATAACCAAAGTGAAACTCACTAATCAATGGAAATCCACCAAAGAGATACAGAGTTGAAAGATAAAATCTTAAAGAGATAATATTCTGAAATGCAATATTCATTAACTTACTTTTTACAAGGATAAAGGCTCATTATATAGCCTAATCATGGAACAACCCTCCATACATAGGAAAGGGACGAAAATAAAAGATAACAACACATTTCAAAACATTTTAAACAAAGAAATTGAAGATATTAAGGCTGGACTCTTCAAATCCCATAATTGTTAACTGCTGAACCTTGAAAGTAAAAAAAGTGATAACTACTTCTAGGAAACCTTAAACGATGCAATTCAATAGTGGAAATTGTAGTTAAGACGTTGAACTTTCCAAAGAAATAAAGCATATCAGTTAACTTTTTCGGAATCAAAAGTTATGAAGTCTCAAAAATACCCCTGCGAGCTGAATCAGATGCTTAACAAACCATAGTGAGAATTTGAAATCCCTTTGTGTCTTGAACCGAGGTCATGCAATGGGACACTCCCGTGTCAATCTCCCCAGGTTGGAAAAGACTTGTCCTCAAGTCTGAAATGCTAGCATCACCATGATAAGGAGACAAATCAGCTACATTGAAAGTTGGTGACACACCAAAAAAATCTAGTAGCTCGATCTTGTATACATTCTCTCCAATGCGTTGAAGTACTTTGAATGGACCATCAGCTCTAGGCTTTAGCTTACCATATTTCCCCTTTGGGAAACAATCTTTGCTAAGATGAATCCATACCAGGTCTCCTTCCTTGAACTCTACATGCTTGCGACACTTATTCTTAGTTTTCTTGTACCTCTCATTCTGCTTCACAATCTTCTCTAGAACTTAAGCATGCAACTTCTTGATCTCACCAGCTCTAACATCATCATCTCCACTAAAATCCTTGTTTGAACTAATGGGAACCAAATCCAAAGGGCTTATAGGATTCTTACCATACACCACCTCAAACGGGCTATGATTGGTGCTTTGGCTTTTTGAGCAATTGTAAGCAAACTCGATCTGAGGTAAGATCAAATCCCATTGCCTAATATTCTTCCCCACATAACACCTCAAAAGATTTCCCAAGTTGCGATTAACAACCTTTGTTTGTCCATCGGATTGTGGATGATAAGATGAGCTGAAATTGAGGCTAGTAGCAAGCTTCTTCCAAAGTGTACGCCAAAAATGACTCAAAAACTTTGAATTGCGATCTGAAACAATTGTCTTTGGAATACCATGAAGCTTCACAATCTCTTTGAAGTACAAATTTGAAATATAAGAAGCATCGTTAGTCTTGTTGTAAGGAACAAAATGAGCCATCATTGAAAATCTATCAACAACCACCATAATAGAGTCTTTGTTCCTTTGAGTTCTAGGTAAACCCATCACAAAATCCAAACCAACATCTTCCCAAGGAGCATGAGCTACTGCCAGCGGTGTGTACAACCCCGTATTTTGTCCATGAGACTTCGCCACATGACATACCTTACATTGCTGCACATGTCTAGCTACATCCCTCATCTTTTTAGGCCAATAAAACTTTTTTTTCACAAGAGCAAGAGTCTTGTCTCTCCTAAAATGACCACCTATCCCACTGTCATGAGCTTCCATAATAATGGATTGCCGAAGTGAACATTGAGGCACACACAAACGATTGGCCTTGAATAAACACCCATCATGCTTCAAGAACTACTCAAACGGACCCTTTTCACACTCTTGCCAAATGCTACCAAAGTATAGACCAGTTGCATATAATTCTTTCAAGATCTCAAACCCCACCACTTTAACTTCCATTGTGGATAGCAATGAATGATTTCTACTCAAAGCATCAGCCATTACATTTTGAACACCCGCTTTGTGCTTAATTGTGAAGTTGTAACCTTGAAGAAATTCCACCCATACTGCATGTCTTCGATTGAGCTTGTGTTGGCTGTTAATGAACTTCAATGCTGCATGATCTGAATAAAGAACAAATATATTGACTCTAATGACTCAAAGCTTTATAGATTGCATAGAACTCCTTGTCATAAGTAGAATATTTCTTGCGAGAATCATTCAGCTTCTCACTAAAGAATGCAATCGACTTCCCTTCTTGACTTAGAACAGCATCAATACCCCCATTTGAAGCATCACACTCAACCTTAAACACCTTTGCAAAGTCTGGAAGTGATAGGATTGGAGCTTTAGTTACCTTTCTTTTGATCAGCTCAAAGCTTCTTTTAGCCTCTTCTATCTACTTGAAACCATTCCCTTTCAAGCACTCAATTATAGGAGCCACAATAGAAATGAACCCTTTGATAAAACGTCAATAAAAAGACGTAAGTCCATGAAAACTTTAAGAATTGCTTCCACCTTGCTAGGATCCATCTCAATTCCATATTTAGACACAACATAGCCTAAGAAAATAAGGTTGCTAGTAAAGAACTTACACTTCTTCAAATTAGCATAAAGCTTTTGCTCCCCAAGCCTAAATCACAATGGAGTGCTTAAGAGTTCAAAGCCTCCAAGTGGAACAACAAGGTGATGCATGCCATCCTCTATGCTATGGATGGCAATAAGTTCAAATTGATTCAAACCACTAAGATTGCAAAGGAGGCGTAGGAGATCCTAGAGACGGCACATGAAGGAACCGAGGTGGTTAAGGACTCCAAACTTCAAGTCCTCAAAACTCAATTTGGCGCCATTAGGATGGAGGAGCATAAGTGCTTCAATGACTTCTAAGTAAAGTTGATGGACATAGTGAACCAAAGTCATCAACTTGGTGACCATTACTAGGATAAAAGGATCAAGAAAAAGATTATGAGATCACTTCCCGAGAGGTTCAAGTCCAAAGTGATGGCTTTAGAAGAAAATAATGACTATAAGAATATGAAGCCGAGTGAAGTAATTGGAAGGCTTCTTACCTATGAGTCAAGAAAGGCTCCCACTTCCAAACCTTCCAAGAAGCAAAAAGAAATTGCTTTAAAGACCTCTAAGCATGATAACAAGGAGGATGACTCTGATGAGGACATGGCACTAATTGTGAAGAGATTTAAGCAATTCACGAAGCTACAAAAGAATGACTATAGCCCTAGGGGATGGCTTTAAGAAGAAGACCATGTACAAGAACGGTGAGCTAAACTAAGAGAAGACTTCAAGAAAAGACATTCAATACTTTAAATGTGCAGGATTCAAACACATCTCTCCGGATTGTGGTAACTTGAAGGATAAGAGAAAAGGAAAGGTGATGGCCGCCTCATGGAGTGAGAATGAGAGTGAAGAAGATTCTTTGGGTGATGAAAAACTTGCACTTAACTTCATGGCTTTTAGAGCCCCATATGTGGAAGTTGAAGAAGATAGCAAAGATGCCTTGAATTGTGACCTTAAAGAAGGAATATATGAAGAAGTAACTAAAGATGTGGTTGGTGCAGCTATTCATTAGGATGTTGCTTGTATAACATCAAGCGACCAAGGTAAAGGTCTTAATGAGGAAGTTGACTCAGTTGGTGATCAAAGGCAAAGTGTAGAAAATGACTCTAGTAACGAGAGTTCTTTATCTCACTCTAATAAATGATTTGATGAAGATATGGATCTTGAAGACTACATTGAAAGATTTGATAGATCTAGAATGAAGAATAAAAAGGAGATTCGAAGATTAAATGAGGAAAATCTTGAGCTTTCAAGCAAGGTGACTCACTTAAGTGAAAAGGTAGTAAGCTCCAAATAAGTTGAAGACAACTTGAGAGAAGAATTAGCTAAAGTTAGAAGTCTTCTTATAAATATGACCTTGAGTAAGTAGAAGCTAGATGCCCTGATAAATGACATGAAGATTCCTAATGACAAGAGGGGTCTTGGCTTTGAAAATAACAATAAGATCTCTTCCTCAAGCAAGATCATGTTTGTCAATGGAAATGGCATTAAGGAAGCCTTACCTCCACAGCATCCTAGTAGGAAGATTGAACTTGGAAAGTCATCCAATAATGGCTAAATAAAGATGCCAACAAAGAGTAAAGCTCAACCTCAACATCCAAGAGCTCCACCTCTATGCTTTCTTCAACGAAGGGTTCCTCAACCAAGGGTTCACCAACCAAGAAGGCAAGCCATGCAAACTCAACCAAGTAGGCATCCCAATCCGGTTCAACAACAAAGAAGGAGAGAACCGGCTCCACCAAAGGAGACATCAAATGCATGACAAGTCTCAAATGACCTCACAAGGATATGGTTTGACTCCTCACTTTATACCATCTTGTCATTATTGTGGTGTTGATGGGCATATTAGGCCAAATTGCTTTAAGTACATTTAGAAATGTAGGGTTGAAAGCATGATAAAAAAAAAAAAAAAAAAAGGCTTAGAAGAGCTAATATGTATGTGCTTGGGAAATCTAGAGTCAATAATCCTAGGAATTCAAGTAACATGCTAACTATGACTACTAGGAATGAAAATGTGTCACCTAGGTGGATGAGAAAAGATGAACCCACATGCTATTGTGCTAAATGTCTCCCATAAGTTCAACTAGGTCCAATGGACTTGGTAGGTCTATAGGGCCTCATGCCCTTCATTGATGTGGTATGGTGATTGACCCCATAAAGGGAACTCACACAAAGAGAGCAAACTTGCATACTTATCACATGCAAAAATTTGATAAACATTATGCATCTTCATTACTTGCTTGAGTGTCTTGGTTGCACATATGCTTATATAATATTTTCTTCAATAAGTATGAACATTTGCTTTGTTGGTAATCCATGTCATATTTATGTTCAAACATGCATTTTTGGACTAGGAGATCTACTTTGGAAGTACTCTTTGAATGACCTATAATTGATCTCCATATTATGATGATTCTCTTTTAATAACATGCTTAAGATGAAAAGCATGAAATGTTGATTGCAAATCTTTAAATGAAAAATTATGTGTGAAAAGTAAAGTATGAGACTCAAATGAATAAATGATCTTGTATCAATTCTAAGGATTTTAAAATCCAAAGTCTCTCTTTCTTTATTATTTAAACATGGCTACTGTCATACGGGTATTTACTTGGAAAAATCGAATAGGGTGTAAAAGTCGCTCATGCCTTGTTTTGCTTATAAAAGTTGGATATAGTTGCTTCTTAAAGTGAATTCCTTGTAAAATCTATATCCTTGCTTTAATTCATGACAAATGGTGAAATTGGTTTGAATTATTTTGGAAACCTTTGTTGTTTGCTTTGCTAAATACCATTGTTTTTGGACTTGAATGCAACATGTTTTGCAGCAAAGCATCATTTTCACACATTTTCATAAAATGAATCTCCTTGCTTCTCTCCTAATTAATTAAGTTGCATAAAGTTCTTGTATATGACTATGCAAATGTCTTGTATGCTACTATCTCTCTTTGCTAAAAATGACCCAGTTGGGGGATACTCCTTTGCCTATCTCATCACAAAAAAAGGGAGTAGTGTGTGATAAGGGAGTTGTAGTAGTTGATTGGCATGTTGGGGAGATTTCTTATTTAGGGGGAGTAACTCGTTGAGGGGGAGCATTGCATTGCACTTCATTGCAAAATGTTGCTTGTTTTCTTTAATGCAAATGCTTATTATTATTATTATTATTATTGCTTTGTTTTGATCTCACTTGATCACCTTACATACACTTGTCTTGGAAAGTGTAGTCATTTTGTTTTAAAGGATTGATTGTTCTACAAGAGATTGAAGACTTAAAGTTCTAGCTTTTGGATATCTCTTTTTGATGTAGAAAAACTTTGTTGACCTTTAGTTTCCTTTTTTGTGAGGATCAATTGTGAGTGGTGGTTTTGTCACGAAATAGCCAAAGAGGGAGATTGTAAGTTCCTCATTTTTTATTGGTTTATTTCGTTGACAAATCACATTTGGTGTTATGATGTAAGGATAGTTTAGGCGCTTTAGTGTTAGTAATCAAGCTCAAAGGCCCTCTCAAGTCCTCAAGATAATAAGCACTTCAAAGGTAAATCACTTGTGTTTAATTCCATTGAAGAGACTAGTTGCACACACACACACACTTCTCATGCATGACTTGTCTTCTTGTATTTGTGATTATTGCTTAATGTGTACATTCTCTTCACACTTTACACTTGAACCTCTTTGTTGAATTTTGTTGTGTGATAGTGTGTCTTTTAATTCATTTCTTGAAGTCTGTTCTGAAACGTTTGCACGTGCACGTTGGTGTGCTTGGTTTAGCGTGAGGATCACCGTCAGAGAAAACTCTTGTCTTCTCCTTTGGTTTCACCATAATTGGTGAAACGACGGTTGTGATCGGCGGCCTTGACCGTCGAATGAAACCGTCATTTGATTCCAGTGGGATCTGGAATAGATCTGCAGTTATTATCGGCGGCCAGGCCGCCGAATGAAACCGTCGTTTGATACCTGATGCTCTCGAGTTCAAATCTGTGGTTTGAGATCGGCGTCCTGACCACTGAATGAAACTGCCGATGGCGCATTTCTTGGGCAAAATTGTCTTTTCGCCCAACTTGTTTTTGCTCTCTATAAATACATCATTATCTCATCTTCTTTAATTCAACTCTTGAACACCAAGAACCCTAAAGATAGAAAGAGAGATACTTGATAGAAAAGACACCAAGTTTGCTTCTTTAATTCTCCAAACTTATTTCCATGTGCATCAAACATCATTTAAGCATCATCTAGCTTCATCTAGGATGTGCTCTTGCATGGGTTTTCTTCAACACACATGACTTGGTAAGTTGAATACCATCTTCATCCATTTTAGTGTTCTTATTTAGCAAGAAATCTCATTTATGACTTGTTTGTATCTAGATTAAGATTTATCTACAAGTTGAGATTTTTGTGTTAATTGATTGAGTTGTTTTTGTGATAGCTAGCATTTTAGGTTTATATAACATCTAGCTAAATCATCTCATTTTTTCATTGAGTTTGTTTGTGATAGTTGCTATACTAGGTTTTGCATTTACTGATTGATTAAATGCATTGTCTCTACCACGTGAATATATGCTAATTATATGTTGAATATATTGTGAAGCATTACATTGATTGATTATAGTTGATTTGTGATAGCTAGCATATTAAGTGATTTATGCCATCTAGCTAAGTCTTTGTGAACTCTCACTTAGATATTGATAATTTTGATTTATTGACTTGTTCATTAAATTCCTAATTAAGCAATTTATGTTGTTGTCTAGCATATATTGCATTTGAGCATTCATACATGTTCACATAGGCTTGTGGCTACGGGTTGTAGCTGACAAACATTAGTCTAGGATCATTATTAAAGGCCCTTTTGGTAAAGTGGAAGAGTTAGTGACCAAGAATGGATGAGGTCAGTCTATGTTGTAAACTTTCATTCAGGTAGTGGATTTGAGGATTGTGTGTGGCTAGTACAAAAGCCTGTAAGTTTTTCCCAGTTGTGGGTTTCTCACGTAAATCAATCAACGTGCAATTTATTATTTTCTGTACTTAGATTTAATTGATTGTATTTTGCTTAGATTTGGTGTTTATTGAATATTGACTAACTTGATTAAAACCTATTCACCCCCCTTATATGTATAATTCGACACACGTTAATAGTTTCAATATCGTTCTCTATCAGTTCCCAATCAAGAAAAACTATAAAATATTTGAAAAAAAAAAGAGAAGATACTGAGGGTTTGTAAAAGAGGGGGAAAAACAGAAAAGGGGGAAAAACTAAAGATGGAGAAAAGCATTGTTTTATAATAAAATGAACTAGTTTGGAATGTTTTTAGATTTTTTTTATTCAGTAATTTTAATTTTAATTTTAATTTTCATTAATAAAAAAATAAAATGGAGTGTAAACAGATAACTTATGGATTTTCAACGGCATGTCGTTTTTTTTATAAATAATAATCTTTTTGAGTTATAATTTTTTTAAAATTATATATATATATCGAAAAAATAAATTAATTAAGAACAATATTTGGGAACTACTCCATCTCAATGAATTTTCTTGTCAATGAAATTTTGAATTTTTTCAAGCACTATAACTATATTTTAACTATATTTTACTGATTTTGTTGAACATGAAGCATCACAAAAAGAGACAAAAAAAAAAAAAAAACAAAAACAAAAAAAAGGAAAAAACAAATAATTATAGTTCTCGAAAAAATTTCAAATTTTATTTACAAATAGATTCTAGTCATTATAAAAATTCAAATAAAGGATTTCTAAGGAGAAAATAATTTAATAATAATAATAAAAAAAAATTATTATTATTATTATCAAGTGCAAACCATTTTATGTCCAAACCATTCACATTATAATATTGAAATTTAATGAATTTTGATGAGATTTTTCACAAGGATGATAAGAAAAATAAAAAAATTATAGAAAAAAAATCAATTTTTTATTTTATTTTAGGAACTATTTTTTTAAAGGTAAAACGTTAAAAAATGGGAAACATATTAAAAATTGAGAATATATATATATATATATATAGGAAACACTACCATCCTGAATGAACACCATTTACCATCAAAGCATATTGAGTAATGGTAAATTGGTAATAATATATATGTAATTTTTAAATAGTCATTTGTCTCACGCTTATCTAATAATAAGATATTTTCAAATTTATTGTTGAATATATATGTCATCACTCATCAATATTAAATATTACTCATTTTTATAATTAAATCAAATTAATGCTTCTAAATTCAAAAATGTTTTGGAGAAAATTCATCAACAAAATTAATGAATTTTTGTTTTCCAAAATTTTTAGATATATATATATATATATAGCCCAGCCAAGCTCCCATGAAGAGCTCCGCCATTGAGCACATTCAAGCTAAAGTAATTCTCAATCTGTTTGGGTTTTGATTATAGTCTGAGTATATGGATTTTTTAATTTTTAAGTCAAATGATCTAACCGTCAGCAACATTTTTGTCAAATGATCAGATGAAGTTAAAGATTGATTTGTCTCATGGAGAAAACGATCGCGACAAGGGCTGGGTGGTGGGGTGGTAACAATGGGCCTAATTCGGAGTAGCCCAGCCCCGCTCGTCCGGCCAGGTTTGTTGTGTATGATAAAAAGTTTCTTGGGTTTCTCTACACTCTTCCTCTATATAAACCCTAATCATATATATACCAAATCAATTTTTCTCCATAGTTTTAATTCATTTTAGCATTTGCTTGTTATGGAGCTTGAAATTGTTTCTTTTTCGTGTGAAAGATTTTGATCAAAATTTGATTAGAATAAATCAACCGATAGAGGCTACCGGATTTATTTGTGCAATTTAGTTTATAGACAATATCTCATCGGTAGCACTCTTGTAAAAATACAAGGAAAATGTTGATATTTATGCCGTCAGTATATACAAAGAAGGAAATAATTTTGTATATATTAGCGGCTTAATATTTCCTTCTTTGTATAGATTAACGGTTTAAGTATCAACATTTTCCTTATATTTTTCGCATGGTGCTACTCGTGAGATATTGTCTATCAACATAAATGCATAAATAAACCTGATAGCCTCTATCAGTTGATTTCTTCTAATCCTATTTTGAACAAAATTTGTCACAACGAAAAAGAAACAATTTCAAGCACTATAACATGCAAATGCTAAAATGAATTACAAATTATGGAGAATGTTACTGTATGCGCTGTAAAATATTCAGTTTCCCAAAAGAAAGGTACAACAATACAACTAGTTTGCAACACTCTAATTTTATCGACAGATCTGAGCCCTCCATTCTCCATCCAAAATGAAATATATATATATATATAAATTAAAGAGGAAATAACACTTTCTAACCAAATAATTAAAGGGGTTTATATTATTATCATGAATTAGTGCTTTTATTGTTTTTAATCAAACAATTCACTAAAGAGAAAAAAATTACCCCCGCTTTTTCTTTTTAGAACTAATTTTCTTTAAAAAAAAACTTTTTTTTTTTAATTATTGGATGTCATACAAACCTCCATCTACGTGACCTCCAATGAAAGTCGCAATCTCCATTGGAGGTCACACATACCAATGGAGGTCTAGGTGACCTCTAGCCAAACAAAAAAAAAAAAAATTTAAAAAAAATTGGGAAGAAGGGATAAAAATGTATGTGAAGATGAAGGAGATTAAACATGCTAGATTAAATCATTAAAAACACTGAGAATTAAACACACTAGGAATTAAAACACTTTATGAATTAAACATACGTAGATTAAACACGTTGGGAATTAAACACACATAGATTAAACACGCTAGGAATTAAACACACTAAGAATTAAACACACAGATTTTTCTTCTTCCCATTGGAGGTATGCGAAACCTCCATTTTCTTCTTCTTCTTCTTTATTGTTTTTTAGATTGGAGGCTTGACCTCCATTCTTCTTTTTCTTCTTCTTCTAATTTTTTTTTTAAATAAAAATAAATCATAAGGTTATATTAGACATTTTAGTGTTATTAAAAAATCTCATAAAGGTCTAATTGGAAAAGCTTTAAATTAGAGCTTCTCCCACTAGACGTCATAAGGACCTCATATTTTGATTGGCTTATTTCATTGACAAACCATATATGAGGATGATTTTGTAATGGGTAGCTTAGGTTATCATTGGCAAGCTTCCAAGCATCCCCGGTGACTTCAAAAGCAAGAGCGAAAGGTAAATCATTTGATTTGCCTCTTGAAGAGATTAGTTGCACACACATACACACACATCTTCATGCATGTTTTATTCATCTTGCATTTGTGCTTCAATTATTATGTTTGCATTCTTCACATCCCACACTTGCACTTCATGTCTTGTTAGTTTTAAGTGTGGTGTAATTCGTTTCCATTTGTGTGATCAGAAACGTCCGCACTTGCATGATGGTGTGCATGTCTTAGTGTGATGGTTGACCACTTGAAAATGCCTCATTTTTCTCTTGGATAAGTGTTAGATTTGATTTGGTTGTTTAGAGTAAAGTGTCTAGTTTCAAAAGATTGGATTTTAATGTTTTAAATGTTTTCAAAACTGACGTTTGCATGGTCTTGTGATCATAGCGTTTTATACAAAGTTTTAAAATGTGTTTTGAAAATTTCTGTACAAACTAGACACCATACATTTCCAACAGTATATTATTCGTAATATTTCATGACCGTTTGAATTGGTTTTGATATCTCCAAAGTGACCACTAAAACAGGGCATCTCTGTTGTTTTTCAAATCTGACCTTTGGACACAAATGATCATATCTCTTTCTACAAAAATTGAAATGTCATTCCGTAAAAAAGGGTAGAAAGTAGACATCCATACCTTTCCAACAGTATATTATACAAAAGGTTTTGATATCGTTTGGTCATATCTTGGGGTGCTTGAATCTTGAGCTGGTGCATTGTTAGTGCTTTACCGCCCCCTGTGCACATGCTTGGGCTGTGGTCTAGCCTGCGTTAATTTCCAGCACTTTTGCGCTCCTTGTGCAATTGCCTAGGCACTTTCTTGTGTCGTAGTATGCGTAGCGGTCCGACGCGTTTTTGCAACCTGTTTTGGCAAAACGATTTCATTTCATCTAGGGCAGCATATATATTGACCTCTTACCTCTCTAGGCCTTTGAAGAGCTTCAAACATCATATTTTAGAGTGAGAAAGAGCTCCCCTAGTGAGAGAAAGCAAAAGCTTGCTACTTTAACTATCTAAACACTCAAAGTCATTTTAATATGCATCAAACTTCATCTAGCATCATCTAGCTTATCTAGAATGCTTTCTTGCATATGTTTTACTCAACACAATGCTTTGGTAAGTTTTTCACTAATTTCATCTAGTCTTAGTGTTTTACTTAACAAGAAATCTCTTTAATTACTTGTATGTTCTTAGATCATATTCTATTATACAAGATAGAGATTATTGTGTTGTTTTGATTGAGAGTTGTATTGTGATACCTATACCTAGGATTGTTTAATCTAAGTTAGCTAAGCTTTATGCCATGTCATATCGCATTTGATATCTAGGATTGATTTAATTGACATCATATAATCCTAGATAAGCATTTGGTGTAACCTAGCATTACTTGCATATTTGGATATCTTTACATATTCACATAGGTTGTATAATCTCTTCATTGAGAAGTAAGATTTGTGGCTAAGGTTGCTTAGCCCGCAAGAAAATTGGACTAAGTTCACTTTTAAAGGCCCGCGGGTAGTAGTGATGGGTTATAGGCCGAGAATGGTTGAGGTCAACCTATGATGTAAACACCACACAATTAATGGATTCGAGATTCATGTGTGGCGCACATAACAGCCTGTGGTTTTTCCTTGTTGAGGGTTTCCACGTAAAAATCAAACATCTTTTAATTTCCACACTATTATGCTTGATTTATTAAATTGACTAGATTGGGGTATTTTCGTAAAATAGACTAATCGCGAAAATTTGGTAATAGCCAGTTAAAATCTATTCACCCCCATCTAGATAATATTATAATACACCGTTATTTGTTTCAGTTGGTATCAGAACGGGTTCTTAAATATACTTGATGATCCTTTGCTCATTTTGGTGTGTTGTGCATTTTGTGTGATTTTTGGTCATTCATACATTTGCATTATTTTGCATCCATTTTGCATCCATTTTGCTCAAACACTATGAGTGGATTTGAGAGGCTAGAGGGTGCGTTACTCTCTGTACCGCCATTGCTCACCAAAGAAAACTATTCCTCTTGGAAAGTAAGAATGGAAGTCTTTTTGATGGACTTCGATGAGCATGTGTGGATGTGAGTGGAAGAGGGATACTCGTCTCCTACAGAGAGATTAGAAAATGGGGCATCTATGCCTAAGCCCATGTCCAAGTGGACAAATGACGAACTCAAGGCTGTAGAATGGAACTCAACGGGCATCCGTGCCTTATTTTATGCAGTGGATGAGATTCAAGCCAAATTCATCTGAACCACTCGAGATGTTCGAGAAGCTTGGGAGATTCTAAGAGTCACCCACGAAGGTACCATGAAAGAAGAAGATAAGAATGTGGGTACCTTGAAGATGAAGCTTCAATGTTTTGTTTATGGCAACTATGGGTACATCTCTACGGATTGTGGTGACTCGAAGACCAAGAGTCGAAGAGGCAAATCAAAGGCCAACTCTTGTAGTGAGAGTAAAGAGAGCTCTTCGGGTTCCGAGAGATGTGATAGGAATGACATAGCATTTCCTACCTTAAATGATGACAACCTAAAGGCGATCACATGACACCCATCACATAAGGTTAACAACAAAGAAGCTAGTTCGGATAATGATCACAATAAGAGCACAAGTGGTGGAAGCTTCTATGAAGAAAGTTCAAGTTCTATGAACTTAAGTGATGAGGGTTTGACCTCCAAAGTTAAGGAGGAGAAAAAAATGACCTCTAAGGTGAAAGAGGAGAAGAAGATGGCCCATTCTAAGAAGAAAGAGGAAGCTATGATCGTTACTTGGAGAGATAGCGAAGTTGAAGTTGTTGAAGAATGTTCCACAAGCTCGGTTGAGTGTGAGAACAATTACTTGACATTTTTGGTTTCCTACCAAGAAGAAACTCAAGACGTCACTAAATGTTTGTCTCTTGAAGATTTCAAGATTGGTGACTTGAAGATTGGAAATCGACGTGGAGCATGCTTAAGAGAAGCAAGCCTTGATGAAATGACTCTCACATGCACAAGTGAGAGATGCTTCAATCATGGAAGTTCATGCCCTGGGAACTCCTGTGGCAATATGGTGGACAATTAAGAGTTCATTGACTTTCTTCAAAAGTCTTTGAAGGAGAAAGAAAATGATATCCTTCAATTAGAAAAGGATAATCTTCAACTACATGCCAAGATGACTCACTTGAATGATGAAGTGAGGTATGTAAAAGAAATTTAAGGCAAGTTGAAGATGGAACTTGAAGAGGCAAGAACTTCTCTTGCTAAGATGACTTCGGGTTCGAACATGGATGACTCCTTGAAGGTAGACATAGTGGATGTGTCCAAGCATGAACAGGAGATTGAAGATTGTCATCAAAGGATGAAGGCAATGAAGGATGAGATTGCTAGCAAAGAAAATTCCTTGAGAATTGTTAGGGATAAAGAGATGAGACACCTTTAAGACTTAAAGAAGGGTAAGATCTTGCAACCTCAAGCTCAAGGCAAGTGCAAAACTTCACCTCCTCATTATCCTAGGAGGAAGATTATCTTGAAAAGTCTTTCAAGAATGGCCAAGTGAAGATGTCAATAAAGGATGTTGCTCAAACTCAACATCCAAGAGCTCCATGCCCAAGCCTTCCTCAATTTAGGTTTAACCAACCTAGAAGGCAACCCATACTACCTCAACCAAGGAGGCAACCCAATTCGGTTCAACAACAAAGAAAATGTGAACCGGTTCAACACCAAAGAAGACATCAATTGCATGATAAGTCTCCAACGACCTCACAAGGACATGGTATGAATTCTCACTTTATACCAACTTGTCATTATTGTGGTGTTTATAGGCATATTTATTGCTTCAAGTACATTAAGTTTTGTAGGGTTGAAAGCATGATGGAAGAAAAGAGGCTTAGAAGAGCCAATTTGCATGTGCCTAAGAATCCTTAATCAATAATCCTAGGAACTTAAATAACATGCAAACTTTGATCACTAGGATTGAAAATGTGTCACCTAAGTGGATAAGAAAAGATGAACCCACCTGCTATGATACTAACTTGTCTCTCATAGGTTCAACTGAGTCCAATGGACTTGGTAGGTCTATAAGACATCATGCCCTTCATTGATGAGGTGTGGTAATTGACCCCATATGGGGAACTCAAGCAAAGAGAGCAATTGAATACTTGTCGCATGTAAAAATTTGATATACATTATGCTTCTTTATTAATTGCTTGAGTAGCTTGGTTGCACATATACTTATATGATATTTCCTTCAATAAGTGTGAACCTTGCTTTGATTGCAATTAATGTCATATTTATGTTCAAACATGCATTTTTAGACTAAGAGATATACTTAGGAAGTACTCATTGAATGACCTATAATTATCTTCATGACATGATGATTTTTAAATGACTTGTTTAAAATGAAAAGCATGATTTAAAATGACACGCTCAAAAATGAAAAGCATGATTGTTGATTGAAAATTTCAAAATGCCAAATTATATGTGAAAAGCAAATTATGAGACTTAACTGAATAAAGGATCTTGTATCCGTTCTAAGGATTATAAAATCCAAATGTCTCTATTTCTTTATTTATTGAACATGGCTACTATCATACGGGTTTCATATCCGGAAAAATCGAATAGGGTGCCAAAAGTCGCTCATGCCATGTTTTGCTTATAAAGTTGGATATAGTTGCTCATTAAAATTGAAATGATTGTTAACTCTATATCCTTGCTTTGATTCATGATAAATGGTGAAATTGGTTTGAATTCTTTAAGGAAACCTTTGTCATTTGCTTTGCCAAATACCATTGATTTTTGGACTTGAATGCAATATGTCTTGCATGCAAAGCATTTTAATCACACATTTTCATAAAATAAATCTCCTTGTTTCTCACCAATTAATTGCGTTGTATAAAGTGCATTATATAATTATGCAAATATCTTGTATGCTACTATCTCTCTTTGCTACAAGTGACCCTGTTGGGGATACTCCTTTGCCTATATCATGACAAAAATGGAGAGTAGTATGTGGTTAGGGAGAGTGCTAATTGAGAGTAGTTAATTCGCACATTAGGGAGAGTGCTTAATTAAGGGGGAGTAACCCGTTGAGGAGGAGCATTGCATTGCACATTCATAGCATGTTATTACTTATTTTCTTCAATGCCAATGCTTGTTTTTATCTCACTTGATCACCTCAAATACACTTGTCTATGAAAGAGTAGTTCTTATTTTGTAGGGATGTTTATTCTACAAGAGATGGAATGCTTGAAGATCTAGTTGATTAGGCTTTTCTTTGTAATGTGGAATTAACTTGTTGGCCCTTATCTTTTACTTTTTGTGAGGATCAAATGTGAGTGGTGATTTTGTCACGAAATAGCTAAAGGGGGAGATTGTAAGGACCTCATATTTTGATTGGCTTATTTCGTTGACAAACCACATATGTGGATGATTTTGTAATGGGTAGCTTAGGTCCTTGTTGGCAAGCTTCCAAGCATCCCCGGTGACTTCAAGAGCAAGAGTGAAAGGTAAATCACTTGACTTGCCTCTTGAAGAGATTAGTTGCACACACACACATCTTCATGCATGTTTTATTCATCTTGCATTTGTGCTTCAATTATTATGTGTGCATTCTTCAGATCCCACACTTGAACTTCATGTCTTGTTAGTCTTAAGTGTGGTGTAATTCGTTTCTGTTTGTGTGATCAGAAACATCCGTGCTTGTACGATGGTGTGCATGTCTTAGCGCGATGGTTGACCACTTGATAATGTCTCATTGTTCTCTTGGATAAGTGTTAGATTTGGTTTTGTTGTTTGGAGTGAAGTGTCCAGTTTCAAAAGATTGGATTTTAATGTTTTAAATGTTTTCAAAACTGACTTTTGCATGGTCTTGTGACCTTAGCATTTTATACAAAGTTTCAAAATGTGTTTTGAAAATTTATGTATAAACTAGACACCCATACCTTTCTAACGGTATATTATTCATAATATTTTATGACTGTTTGGATTGGTTTTGATATATCCAAAGTGATCACTAAAATAGGGCATCTCTGCTATTTTTCAAATCTGACATTTGGTCACTCAAATGACTATATCTCTTTTTATAGATATTGAAATGTCATTCTGTAAAAAAGAGTAGAAATTAGACATCCATACCTTTCCAACGGTATATTATACGAAAGGTTTCGATATTGTTTGGTCATGTTTTGGGGCGCTTGAATCTTGAGCTGGTGCACTGTCAGTGCTTTACTACCCCTTGTATTGCCCCTTGTGCACATGCTTGGGCTACAGTCCAGCCTGCGCTAATTTCCAGTGCTTTTGCACTCCCCGTGCAGCTGCCTAGGCACTTGCCCGTGTAGCGGTACGCATAGCAGTCCGACGCATTTTTGCAACCTGTTTTGGCAAAACGTTGTCATTTCATCTAGGGCAGCATATATATTAACCTCTTACCTCTCTTGGCCTTTGAAGAGCTTCAAACATCATATTTTAGAGTGAGGAAGAGCTCCCCTAGTGAGAGAAAGCAAAAGCTTGCTACTTTAACTCTCTAAACACTTAAAGCCATTTTCATATGCATCAAACTTCATCTAGCATCATCTAGCTTATCTAGGATGCTTTCTTACATGGGTTTTACTCAACACAATGCCTTAGTAAGTTTTTCACTAATTTCATCTAATCTTAGTGCTTTACTTAACAAGAAATCTCTTTAATTACTTGTATGTTCTTATATCATATTCTATTATACAAGATATAGATTATTGTGTTGTTTTGATTGAGTGTTGTATTGTGATAGCTATACCTAAAATTGTTTAATCTAAGTTAGCTTAGCTTTATGCTGTTTGGATTATACTCAATAGCAAGAGTATAATATTGTATTTGACAATCTTATCATATTAATAAAGTGATTTCTGTTTTTTAACAAAATCTTATAGCATTTATAATTATAATTGTCAAAGTAAATAATTATAAGGTCAAAAGACTATGAGAAAAGAAGAATTGTTTATACATCTGGATATGTATGAGGTAGACACAATTCTTTAGTTAGTCTTGAATAATGTTCACAACTTAAGTTAAAGGTTAGACACCTTTATCTTGTTAAAGTTGTAGAATTCTTTAGCTAGCATTTGAGTGGGATCAAATGTGTTATGATGAGTCTAAAATCATCGAAAGGTCTTCGAGTAAAAGAATCTAGTGCACTGGGTGCATTGAACTGGATCACAATGAAATACTTTATCTAGAACCGTCAATAGATAAAAGTCTTTTCATTATCAGGACAATCAGAGAGTCTATCTTAATCCTGAGATAAATGATGGACTTATGGTTACAAGTGTTATCATTTGAGCTATCAATGAGTACGATTATATAGCATAGTCTATCCTCGATAGTTTGGTGGTATTCATTTGCTAATCGATAGAGAACTTCATTTATAGATATGGACATCGTGGCTCCATTTATTAAATGTGAGTAGAATATCATCATATGGATGTTTTGAGGTTTTGAATATTAAATCTTAACGTTGAGTTTTCAATAGTGACTATTGAAAGATGACTTCTGGACAAGTCATAACATATATCCAAGTTCAAAGTGTGGTCATATGAGTAAATATGGTAACTTGGAGAGCTATAGGCGGTCTATGAGCTATTGGCGATTACTGATATTCTTCACGAGGATTCACTATCTCCTATAAGATTGTCTAGGGTATGAATGAGAATCATTTACTTATTCCATCTTTATTTAAGAGTGCAATTTTAGTTCTTTAATGGAATGAACTAAAATTAATAGATTGAACCTAAGTGAATCATTTGTTGATTGTGATTGGGTTATGTTTATTGGAGCTTAAATTTAGATAGGCCCGCCAAGATCCCCAATCCACACGGACTTGCATGAATCACTTGATATATTCTACCGGATTAATTATGGGTCCATCTAGAAATTTATTAAGACATGTGGACTTATTTCTTTTAGTAAGAATGAGCCTAGTTCACATATGGGTCTTTTTTATTAAGGTCCAATGGATTTAATAAAATAGAAAAACAATATAGAGATATATAATTATTATATATGGCACATGGCCGAGATATATATGAATTATATATGGCACATGACCAAGATATATATGATATTATAATGTTTTATTTTTATTATTTGATTAAATAGGAATTAATTAATTGATTGATTAATTATTTAATTAAAAATCAAAATTTTTTTCTGACTAGGAAATATGTTTCTTAGTGTTATACTATTGGTAGTAGTATATTAAATATAAAAGACTTTATTTGATAAGTAGATAAATAAGAGATTTATTTATCTAGTCAGATTAGGAAGTCTTTGATGTAGTTACAAATACACTAAATAGTTGGATTAGAGTTTGAATTCTAAAAGATTGATTGAAGTCTTTTGTGGAAACACAAATCCTTTTTTGGTAGAGGATTTCGGTCACCACCTTGTTAACACAAGATAGAATTCGGAACCATAGTTTTTTTGGGAAATAGAATTCGGAACCATAGTTTTGAAAAGAATTCGGCACCATAGTTTCTTTGGAAAGAATTCGGTACCATAGTTTTTGTAACTATGGGTTCGGCCACCATAGTTTTTATAACTTTGGATTCGGCCACCCAAGATCTTGGTTTTGAGAGTTATTTTCTTTTGCTAGAGAAAAATAAAAAATCCAACTCTTAGACTAGTGTGATTTTTGGCCAAGAGGAATAGAGAGAAAAGTTTGTTCTTATTTCGATAGTGCACTAGTTACTTTTACATCAAAAGGTTTTGTGCACAATTTCGAATAAGGTTCACGCGAGTTTCGATCTAACGATTGTGAATTCAAAAGTGACCGGAACATTCTTTATTGTCTCTTGGAACTTTTTGTGACTAACGAAAAAGAAAAGGTTTTGTTAATCCATCCTCAGGTACACAATTCAAAGAGAAGGGAGACCATACTTCTAGGTGATTCACATTCGTGATTGGATTGGAAGATCTTACGAATTACCATCAACGCAACGTCAATCGGATCACGCTACAAATGTATGATATCTTTAGTATTATATGTTAATTAATTAGAGGGTTAAGGTTCAAATATGGAAAAATTTTAAACTATACTAAACTCTTTTTTACGCTTCCACTGCGTGTATTTTTCCCTGCATATGCCATGTCATATAGCATTTGATATCTATGATTGAATTATTTGACATCATATTATCCTAGATAAGCATTTAGTGTAACCTAGCATTACTTGCATATTTGGATATCTTTTCATATTCTCATAAGTTGCATAATCTCTTCATTGAGAAGCAAGATTTGTGGCTAAGGTTGCTTAGGCCATAAGCAAATTTGACTAGGTTCCCTTTTAAAGGCCTACCGGTAGTAGTGGTGGGTTACAATTAGTGGATTCTAGGTTCGTGTGTAGTGCACATAATAGCCCGTGGTTTTCCCTGTTGAGGGTTTCCATGTAAAAATCAAGCGTCTTTTAATTTCCGCACTATTATGCTTGATTTATTAAATTGACTAGATTGGGGTATTTTCGTAAAATTGACTAATCGCGAAAATTTGGTAATAGCTGGTTAAAATTTATTCACCCCCGCCCCCCCTAGATAATATTAGAACACACCATTATTTGTTTCAGACGTAAATCAACTTTTTTAATCATCCAAAATCTCTACTGAGTGACAACAAAACGACAATTTTTTTTAGAAAAAAGCTTATTTAATCATCCAAAATCTCTAATTAAAAAAACTCTTTTATCCGGTAGAGAAGCTCTTCGAAACGAGCACTTCTACTTCTTCTTCTTCTTTTAATAGAGCTCAGACCTCCATTGGCGACCTACATTGGAGGTCTTGCTTGGAGGTCCATTGGAGGTCGGTGAGACCTCCAATGGAGGTCCAAATAGTGGATTGTTGTTGTTATTGTTGTATTTTTTTCAAAAACTATTAAGGGCTCATTTGGTGTGTGGGATATAATGTGATTATTTTCATGGGATTGGATTATATTGGATTGGATGGGATAGAACTGGACTAAATTTTGGGGGTCATTTGTTTTTTCCACTTAAAACTTAATGGGTCTAAATTGAATTCATTAAGTTGTTTTGTTTTTTTGTTTGTTTTTTTGTTTTTTTGTTTTTTTTTGTTTTTTTTTTAAGTGGTCAAACAACTTAAAAATATCAAAAAACAACTTAAAAAATAAAGTAAGAAATCCTGACTTTTAAATTAATATCAAATCATTGTATTACAATTAAAATATTCTCTTCCAAGTCTATCCTCTCACAGAAAATATATTTCCAAATTTATTCTAATTTGATATGGTGTATAATTCTTTCTTTTAGTATATTTCTTATTTTAAACGTCTTTTAGAAAGGGGAAAAAAAAAACTCTAATCACTTTTCATAGAGACCAGTGCATATAATTAAAGAACCTATATATATATATATATATAATTATTTGGTTTCCGGTGCATTTGATCTAGGAAACCAAAAAACAAAAATGGTTTCCTCAATTATATACATTGGAAATGTGAACAACATGTGACTATTCTCTTAGTGACACTCGCAATTGTACAAGGTCAGAGAGTAGTACAAAAGTAAGTAGAATTCGTTCCCTCGAAGATTGAGTAATTAATTACCGAAATTGATTAGCCTAAGTGCTATTCAAACAAGTAATACAAGATGATTTTCATACTTGAATATTTAAAGTAAGCTAAATTAAACTAATAACAAAGATTTAAACTATTGTAATAAAGAAATAACAAGTAATAAACTCGAACGTAGTAATGAAGGAAATGATGTTAGAACTTGACTACACCCCACCCTCTCCTAACTTCCTCTCTAGACTCAATTGTATACCCAAAATACACTCATGTAATTCATAGATTTACGCACCCAAATGTTAACCTATAATCTCAGTTGAGTAGAATAGGTTACACTCAAAACGTACACAAGCCTATCTCTCGATTACTCAGAATATATGCATAAATTCATTAAGGACATTGGCACAATAAGGAATCCTATACGCTAGCCTAAGTAGGTATACTTTTCTAGACATGCATAGAAGACATATCGTTGAACACGTTGTGTGTGTCTCCGGTCGGTTTATAACACACAATCGAAAATCAGTCAATAGTAGATCAATCTATTGAAAGCTTTAAGCATACTTAAACATCCATACAAACTACAATTGCACATAATGAATAAAACAAAGATCAATATAAATATATAGTCATGGGTGAGGTTTCATCAAATCCTAGCACTAGATATTTAGCTCATATTACAAAAGGTAGTCATACAATATATATGCTCAAATGAATACATGTCTATAATAAAGAAAATGAAAGAGATAAAGTTGTAGAGAAAACTATGTGGAGAGCTTTCTCGTCTTGGATGGCTCTTCTTCTCCTTTGATCTTCTTCTACTCTCTTGTGCCCCAAAAACAAGAAGTGATGATGTATGTGGTTAATGGATGTGTAAGAATTTAGGAAAGGTGAAGTCTTGGTGAATGTTTTTGAGTAGAGAGTTGGTGTTTTGGTCTAAAAATATCAAAGGTTATATAGGAGAATGAATTAGGTCAAAGTCAAGGAGGTAAATTCTTGAATTTTAACATTTTTTTGGGTAAAAAGGCGACCTTAGGGCGACCTGGGGGCGACTTGAATGCTCTTTGGTGGAAGAAAACTGTTGAAAACCTAAGAGGAAAGCGACCTTGAGGGTGAGCTTGGTAAGCTCGCCCTAAGGTCGCATCTCTCTCGGGTGAAGTTTTTTGGCTTCACTTACCGTTACAAAAATATCTGTAACTTCCTCTCGAGAACTCGGAATCGCGATCCGTAAAAAGCATTGGAAAGTAGACTCATGAAACGCTTTCCGGAAATAGGTTACAAGAAACATAGTTTGATCGGAGGACGGAGATATGGCCCTCAAAATTTGAATGTTCTGTACGAAGATTTCTAATTTCAGCCCTTTAACCTCTGAAACTCTTCAATTATGCTCAACACCTTATTTTAAGGCATATAACCTACACAATACTCACAAAACGCATTATATATAAAAACACGCTCGAAAATGAGTACAAAATCTTGGAAATGGGGACCTCAAATAGGTAGGTAAATCATCCGATCAACATGCAGAATAACTTGAACTTTTTTTTTTTTTTTTTGACAATAAATTGAACTTGAACATTGTTTGCAGAACATGTAAAATCTTATAAAGAATGGTAAATGTTAAATTACTTCTTTTAATTAGCATGAGTATAAATGTAAAATTACTTACTTCCAGATAATTTTATTTTTAAAAAACAAACATATTGACAGCACATTCAGATATAAGGAAAAAAAAATGTCTTTTAGGTTCAGATTTCAGTCCTTATTCAGTTTTTAGAGAAATTCAGGACTATTCAGTCGTCAGACAAAAAAAACAAACGACCCCTTAGTGATGTGATGTGATGTGATGTGATGTGTTTGGTGCTGTATGAGATTGGATTAAAATAATAATGTCTTTTTTTTGGTGTAGTATGAGATTGGATAAATAAAATAAGGTATGTGCGACCTCCAATGGTAGTGGAGGTTCAAATAGTGGATTGTTTCTTTTTTTTTTCAAAAACTATTTAGGGCTTATTTAGTGCATGGGATAGAATATGATTATTTTTATGAGATTAGATTAGATTGAATTAGATGGATAGGATTTGACTAAATTTAGTGATGTATGGGATTAGATTAAAATAATCATGTCTCTTGTTTGGTGTAGTATGAGATTGAATAAAAATAATAATTTTATCATATATTTAATACAGTTTGAAATTGATTAATATAAAATTAAATTAAATAATTTTTAAATAAACAAATTATTTAATTTTTTCAAAATAAATAAAAGATTAATTTTTAAAAAAAAATAAATAAAAGATTTAAAATTAATATTAAAGAAAATGACATTTTTTAATTAATATTTAATATTTAAAAAATATTTTAACATATTATAATAAGATATATTAAATAAATATTAAATATATAATTAAATTAAAAAAAATAAAAGAAGAAGAATTGTTTTATAAAAAACATGGGACTAAATAACCCCATCTCACTTGCATAAAATGGTTGTATAGAATGGAACTGGTTAAAATAATTATTTAAATTAAATTTTGAAAAAAAAATATTTATTTAAAAATAATTTAAATATTTAAAACCAATTCTAAACAAAATAATATTTATTTTTATTTGTCAATATTGAAAATTATTGTTTTTAAAATGTTTAAAATAAAATATTTTATTAATCATTAGAATATATTTATATTTTAATTACATAAATAATAAAATAAATTGAAAAGAAAAAAAAAATATAAAGTAGTGAGACTAAAATTAGTCCAACCAATGTGGGATAAGTTGGTTGCATGAGAATATTTTAATCACATCCCATGAAACCAACAAACATGGGACATGAGACTAAAATTAGTCATATCCTATGATTCCTATCTCATCACATGCACCAAACATACTCTAACTTGTTTGGCACACCAGATTGGACAATTTTAGATTCGATGTTTGGTGTTGTTTTGGAACATTGGATTAATAATCTCAAAAGCAAAATAGTCTCATACCGCTGAGATATAATTAACCCATATCCCCCCTGGCCCCCTATCTTTATTAGTCCTAGAACTATTTACACATGGGTCCACCATATTTAATTCATCTCTCTTTTTTACACCACTGTTAGGTTTTTGGTTAGTCTTGACATGTATTCCATATTAAAACGATGTTTTTTTTGTATTTGTTTAGTGGTCTTAGAGATGATTCAAAGTTTCAAAGAAAGACTTTGCCACAATTCTTGCAAGATGTTGTCTACGAAGAGAAATATGCTACATTGCTCTATTAAGGTATATTAGACCTCATTTCTCTTACAAGGATTAGGGGCACACACACATGACATTCATATGTGTCCCTACTTAGTTGTACACTATTTATGTAACACTTTCACACACTTAGTAATGTATGCACATGCATTATAATTTATTTTATAAACATTGTGAATTGGATGTTCTAGGACTATATCTAGGAAATGGAATACATGTGCGAATTTGTGTTTATTTGTTTCCGTTTTATTGTATTTGAACTTGAACATGATCTCATATGATTCCTTATTGAGTCCTGGTCATTTCGGTTTCTCATTCATTAGGTTTCGAGTCCAAACGATGTAGCTACGCTACTTTACTTTCTCATTCGTTAAGTTGTCTTCGTCATTATTTTCCGAGATGAATTCTCAACATTTTGTCAAAATTTCATAGTCGTCATTGTATGTGAGGGAGTCATGATTTGTAATCCAAAGATAGATTCAAAATCAGAGTTTGAAGGCTCGGATACGGCCGAAGAACGCGAATGGAGTACTAGAGGAGCAAGCTTGGCCAACGGCCAAGCAAGGAGGACGTGTTAGGAGGCCGTGAGCCTCACGGCCAGGCAAGCCCTCTGCCTCCGTGAGACTCACGCGCCTCTCACGGGCTTCTGAGGTGTCACATGCTGATTGGCTCATCTTTTCCCTCTTTTTATCTCATTTAAATCTCCTCCATTCCCTCCCATTCATTATAAGAAGAAAAATTAGAAATCCAATGTGCAAAATTTTCTCTTAACTTTTTCTCACCTTCCAAACACCATAACTTTCTCATATGAAGTCGGAATTGAGTGATTCAAGTTGAAGATTGTTCGTAATTAAGTCCTCTATCTTTTCCAAGTGATCTTATAGCTGTTTGATCAAGTTTTCTAGTGATTCTACCCAGAAAAATGAACCAGCTCGTGAACTTGAGGTAGTTGTCATATCTCTGTGATTTATTCTTTTATAACCTTCAATTTGCTTGGGGTTTCTTCTTCTATATGTATATGTATGTATGGTGAATGCTATTAAGAAAGATAGCTTCATAATCAAACCTAATCAAAAGTCTAATTAGAGACATATGTGAACTAGTTTCTAGGATTCTAGGTTTTTCACATGATTGAGAGTTGTATTATGATTAGTTTGATATCTAGGGTAATTTGTGGATTGATTGATGTATTTTATGATTAATAACCTTCACATGTGCTTTGATCCTCTAATTGAGCAAATATAGGATTATCACTTGTGTATTTGTATTTAGAGCCTTATAGGATTTAATTGATTATTCATTATATCCTTACTCTAATTGTTGGCTAGAATATTCATTGAACACATTTTGTGATTCTAGCATTTTTGTGTATGTTTGCAACATCTTGAATTTGTGCTTCATGTTTATGATTTATTCAAGTGTTATTTGTGTGAATGGAACTAGGAGTTATATGTGTTAGGTGTTTTCACATGCTCTAGGTTTAATTCATATTTTGCATTTAAACTATTTTTGACTTGTGTTCTCACATGTTTTTAAGTCTAGTTTCCATGGAATGTATTGATCACATGTTCTTTGTTGAATTGCTTATTTACATCATTTACATTCACATGATCACACTAGGAAGTCCTTGTAAAAGGCATGAAGTCTTGAATAGGACAAGATGTCTGGATAGTCAAGCAAAGAAGACTTGGTTAGGACAAGAGGTCCAGATAACCAAGCAAGAAGTCATGGCTAGGATCGGGAAGGTCTGAATAGCTATGCATTGGAGGCTCTCTAGAGGCATGAGTGTCTTGGGTAGGGAGTTGGCTACAATATTGGTAGGCCCAGACGTTTGGTTAGACATAGACTCCAATAGAGAGTGGTACATGAGATGTATATACACTCTTGAGGAATTTCTAATCTTCCAAGGATGTTGGTTGACATGGAGTCCAATATATGGTGGTTTCACATCATTGAAGGATTTCACATCTTCCAACAGGGATTAGGTAGACATAGACTCCAATAAAAAGTTGATCATATGATTGGTCACTTTTGAGGAATTTATAATCTATCATCCAATAAATATAGTTCTCAGTGGTTGTAGTTCAACCCGTGGATGTTTCCTCCTCGGAGGTTTTACCACGTTAAAAAATCTCTTGTGTTAATTCTTTCTCTCTCTCTCTCTCTCTCTCTCATATTTGTATGTGTATGTTTTAATCTTGTTGCATATTCTTCACTTGTGATGTATATTGGAACAAGATTTTGTTAAGTGTGGTTTGTAAGCAAATTCATTTTGACCATAATTGTATATAATGTTACCTTTATGTATAGGTATATTTGTTTATATTTGTAATACATTGAACAATATTGAAATACTAGTATTCTTTGTTGTTGAGATTTTATGTTATTATTCCTCATGCAACTTATTGATATATATATATATATATATAGACAATGCTTAAATGATCACATGCTTATCTTGTCTATGTATGAATGTTTGATTTATATGTTATATGTAAAGCTACCTTGAGTGACAAACATGAATTTGTTTCAAGGGATTGAAAAAGGAATAAAAAACTATTTACCTCCCCCTCTAGGTATGCTTTAATCAATTTAACTACGTTTGCATACTTTCAACCACCAATCCCACCAACCCACCTTTTCTCTCTCTTTCAACATATTTCTAAAGACTATTTTTTTAATAATTTTTTTCTAGTTTTTAAAAATGATTTAATAATAAATTAATTAAAAAATTAAAATTTATTTAAAATTAATCTAAATTTGTAATTTTATTAAAACTTAATTTTGAAAATTATCAATTTAATAATATATAAATTAAAATATTTATTTCATCGAAACAATTATTTCAACAATTTGTTATTCATTTTTCATTTGATTATTAGGGACTGAGATTATTTCAATCCTAATTCTTCTCAATGGTATTGAAGAACCTAAATTCGTTGGGCCCATCGTAATCCCACCTATATATATATATATATATATATTCTTTTTCTTTTGAAAAAAAAATTATTTTATTAAATAAACAAATTATAAAATTTAAATTTATTTAACAATAATATAAATCTGTATTTTAAAAATATTTTTGGATATTTTTACTTTAACAATATATAAATTAAAAAAAATTATTTTCTTCAAATGCATATTTCAATAATTTATTATTCAATATTAAAATTTTATCAAATTAAAAATATTATTATATTTAGTCCAATCTAATGTTTCACCAAACAAAACATAGTGTTAATTCAGTATAGTCTCATATTTCTCCAAACACAACTGATCGAACCAAAATTGTTTTGATTTTGGTCCTCAATTCCGTATCCTTTAGCTTGTTTTCGAGTGTATTTTGGTGTCTAATGACTCGTTTCTAGTCAATTATAGACATTTAGTGCATTTCAAGCAAGACATGAGATTTGGTGGTGAAAGAGGCTGAAATTGTAAAAAGTGTGTGCAGATCATCCAACTTCAAAGAGGCATATCTCTCTCCAGATCGAATCACGTTTCAGTTTATATATTTTCAGAAAGCCCCAGAAGTCTTCTTTCCAGCGCTTTTTACGAATTGCGATTCTGAGTCTTCTAGAGAAAGTTATGCCCATTTTAGTAACTGCTGCGCATTCCCTGTCACCACGGCAACACCACCGAAAACTTCACTTTCCAGAGCAGCAAAAGGGACGTTTTTAAGCCATTTTTTAGGGGTATTCTCGTCCTTTCATGCCTATTTCTAACTCTAGCCTCTCAAACATATATATATATATATATATCATTTTCTTCAAGACCTAATGACCTCTCAATCTATCAACCTAGACACAACCTCTTTACACTTCAACTTTTTCACCACAAAAGATAGAGAGACCTTCAAAGGCATCCACAGAGGTTTTCCTCCATGGATGCCTCACCATCACCACTTCCACTTACAACCACCCATCTTTGGAGGAGATTCATGAGGAAAGAGCCATCCTCTCTTATCTATGAGGAGGAGGAGCTTCAATGGAGCTTGGAGATCTGAGATGAAAATTGGGCCCCTTTCTGAGCTTGGAGATCCAAGATTAACACCTTTGGTTTCCTCTTTTTACTCTTCTCTTGTATTTTCTTTATTTGATGTGTATCTCCACTAGGGAAATATGTAAACCTAACACTAGTTCCATTTATTTGATTAACTTGTATTTAATATTTTCAATCATTGTCTCATTCAATTGCTTTATATTTATTCTTGATTTGTGTTGAGTAGGCTTGACAACCCTTCTAGATGCATGTTTAAGGATATCTCTTGTCTTTACATTCATGGCATGAAGGGTAGAAATTGATATGTGTTCATGATTGAGATTAGGAATAGATTAATGTAATTTAGGAGTAGTTTAATTAAACATCCCATGATTGTGTGTGTGTTGATTGATAATCCAAAGTGCATGTTTTGGATTGATTTGAGTGTTTGAGAATTAGGGCTAGGTAGGTATATCAACTCTTGGCCTTGATTATGCTCTCAATTGTTTGGGTGAAATTCATGATGAGTATATATCATGCCATTATGGATTTCGGTTCTATAACCTTCGTGCTTGTGACCCTTGGTCGTTGCTCACGCGATATACCCTTGGTGAGTATTGATCGAGGGTCCGTTATGCTTAATGCTACCATTGGTTTTTGCTTGCACGTGACAGGTTAATAGCGATCGATGGTTGATTCTTTCATATTTATGCTTATGCTTAAAGTGGAAATTCTCTCATAAACCAACCTTGTAGTTGTGTAGTAGAGAGTTTAGCTATTGATGAGATTTTCTCATAAACCAACCTTGTAGTTATGTAGTAGAGAGTTCGGGTTAATCCATACGCAAAGGTTGAACCCAATCTTGGGTGTTTTATGCGGTTGGTGACTATAAGTGGCAGTTATGAGTACCTTGTGTGTACATTGTTTACATCTCTCCTAACCACTTATTTTAGTAACTTAGGGTGTTTGCCTTTAGGAGTAGATTAATGTAATTAGGAGTAGTTTTATTTAGAAAGGCAAACACCTAGTTACTTTTATCTTTTTAATCACCATTCTCACCCCTCCATATTCTCTCATCTATTTTATCTTTATTTTGCATTTTCTCTTTCTCTCACACACACACACTCGCCATGCTTACACAACATACACATCACTCTCACACTTGCCATGTTCCCATTTACATTGCTTTCAATAATCACTAAAACGTGAAACGATCGACGGATGACACCTTTCTGTGGACGATACTCTCGTTTACTTGTTTTCAAACTTTAGAGCACATTGTGTAGGAGTTTTTTATAAATATCTTTTGAATTGTAATTTGATAACAACACAAAAAGCGTGTTCAATAACATAGTATTAATTTTTGATTTGGCATTCTAGAGTTTCTAAGGATTCCTGATTATTTGGCTAGCCCTCTCTGGGCAAGAGTTTTTGATTTTATCCATGAGGGCATGTGGGTTCTTGACGATATTTTTTGAGCCGTTTTCCAGATCTCTGTTTTCGGATTAATAGGATTGCTATCTCTCCAGTTGCAGATTCTTTGATGTGGGCTCATTCTCAGGATATGCAGGTTTCTTGCAAGTCAACTTATTCCCGTATGATTCATGGTTCTCCTCGGGTCCTTTGGTGGAGGTATGTTTGGTGTCGTTTTATCCCTCATTTCCATTCAGTTTTGACATGGCATCTTTTGTTGAATCGATTCCCCAATGAGGATTGCTTATGTAGGGCTGGGTTTCACTTAGCTTTCCAATATAGTGTTTGTGAGGTTAGTAGTGAGTCGTCTGATCATCTTTTCCTCTAGTGCCCCCTAGCAGCTGCTCTTTGGGAGGCGGTTTTTTCTGCTTTTCAGTGGCTTATTTCTGCCGATTAGTGGAGTTCGCTCTTCTCCAAGGCCATGTCAGTTTCGTTTAGTGATCAGGTGTGGGTTTTATGGAAGACGGCTATTCATGCTGTGGTTTGGAGTGTGTGCTTTGCCCTTAACTAGTGGATTTTTGAGAGTAAGGCTGTGGATTTCTGATCTGCTTTGTCTTTGGTTTGGCATGAGGTGCATGTCTGATGCTAACCGGTTAAAGATTAGGTGTATGTGTAATTATGTAGATGATCTTTTGATTCTTCATCGGTTTGATCTCCGTGGTCATTCGACTAGGGCACTAGTTATCAAGAGTATGATTTGGTCACCTCCGGCTCCTAGTTGGATCAAAGTTAATACTGATAGTGCCGCCTTGAGTTCTCTAAGTGCTGGGGTTTGTGGTGGTGTCTTCCGTAATTGTATAACTTTTGTGAAGGGTTGTTTTGCTATTCCTTTTGGTTAGGTATTTGCATTTGAGGTGGAACTTCTTGTAGCTTTGATGACCATTCATTTTGCCTGATAGAATGGGTGGCACTGACAGAATGGGTGGCATCGGATCTGGCTTGAAAGTGATTCTTCTTATGTGGTTCAGCTACTCTCCTTTCGCTCCGAGCAGGTTCCTTGGTGGATTAGATAGGCTTAACAACACTGTATCTATCAGATATCAAAAATGGAGTTTCAGGTTTCTCATATCTTTAGGGAGGGGAATCAGGTTGCGGACGCTCTTTCTAAGTATGCTTTGGGGTTGGAGGTTGATTTGTGGTGGTCTAACACCTAATTTTTCTGCTTTGTTGGTTAGCAATGATACATGGGTAGGGAGTCTTTTCATTTTTCTTGATGTTTTTTGTTTCAGTTTTTTGTGGCCTGCGAGCCTTTATTTTTGTTGGGAATGTTTCCCTTGGTTTTTGTGCTTTTCTAGTTTTTGTTACTTTTCATTTTATTCTTTTATTATTATATGGATGGATATTGCCAAGGGTTTTTTCAAAAAATGATCGCTTGTGATATTTTTTCCTGTTAACTGCCTTTTCTGGCAGAGGACCAAAGAAGAATTTTCCACCTCAACACAAGAAGGGTATAGGAGTACGAACACCATCTGGCTACCCCGACAAAGTGGACCTCGACTGATCCGAGTGCACATCCCCTCCAACGGGGTCCAACCCAGCCTTCTTCCAGTTTATTTCTTAGGACCCCGCCAGCATCTTAGTTCAGAAATATGGCCACGAGCCGGACTTCTCACTAGAACTCACAGCGAGGTCTAGCCCCGCTAAGACCGGGCTTCCGCTGGACCCCGCAGCACCCCGCAGTACCCCGCTAGACCCACAGTACCCCGCGGTACCCCGCAGGACCCCGCAGTACCCCGGTACCCCACAGTACCCCGTACCCTGTGACTGGTCCTCCAAACTCCTCCCGAATACCTGGCTTAGAAGGCATCAATAAAGGAGGTCGTAATACCAAGGAAGAGCTTGACCACACCAAGAGTTTAAGTAAACAAGGAAATTGCCTTGTTTCCCGCCATTCAAGAGTCCTATATTAAAGAGGAGTCAACTCTTTCAATTCTAAAAGGAATCACTTGATTCTGGGCAATCAATCCCACGATCTTCTCGCCTATCAACATGGAAACGCCCCGTAAATTGCTAGGTTATTGGATTGAATTTAGGGGAGTGAGCAACAAGAAATAAGACCTATATATATGACATGATTTTCGACAGTGAAGGGATCTTCTTTTGCGAGCATCTTCTTTTTGGCTTCTTTTCGCAGAGGTGGTTGGGGGCTTCTTCCCCAACAAGGCTACCTTTTATTCTTCTTTTCTACTGGTTAGAGGAAAGGGCCGATGCCCACATATTATTGTAAGCTCTCTGAAGCACTTATGTTGTATTATTCTCCTACTTGTGTAAGCTCCCCGGAGCACGCCTTATTGATAAATATATAAATGATCTCTCTCCACCGGATACTACCTAGGGGTTTTTCAGCATATGATCATGCGTGATGCTTTTTCCCCCTAGGCCAGTCCACCTTCTATCAAAAAGATTTGTCATTCTCTCCCTTGTATCTATTTTATTACACATGTATGTAACTTTATCGTTGAAGAGCTCATATCCCATATCCTACTCGCTTGCTTGCTATCCGGGTCGGGGAATCACAATGGAGATCTAGAAAAGAGTACGGGATGCGGGACTCGGGATACGGGGTATGAGGGACGGGATACGGGGTATGAGGGACGGGATACGGGGTACCGAGTACCGAACGCAGGGTATCGGGGTCCATAAAGAGGGATCACAGCCCTTACTCCGACATGGGAACCCCCAAGCGCCATCTTCTCCATGAGCTTGAAGCCCCGACAGTCGGGATGATTTTTTCTCCTACCTACTGCACCTCACTCCAGAATTTCTTACTCATACAAACCATGGTACCTAGAGGTACCTACCCCGCTGCAGCCTACCGGGTAGCAATCTGAGGGTGTTAATTGGAATTCCTCATCCAGAGCGAATTTTCGGTTAACATTTCCCTTTAGGTCGGTCTAATTTTATCAACAAAAAAAAAAAAAAAAGAGCATAGTATTAATTTAATTCAATCCAGTCCAATCAAATCCCATATAATCTCAGTCTTATCTCAATCCAATAAAATCCCATGAAATAGTCCATCCAATCACGTGCACCTAACGAGGCCTCTTGTCCAAATAGTGGATTGTTTAGTAAAAACAATCGGGGTAAAAATAAAAACTCTTTTATGGTTAGTTCAAAATTTACCCTAAATTAAAGCCTAGACTTATTTAATAGACCCGTATAAATAGAATAGAATATTAATCCTTCTTGTCTAACACAAACCCTAATTAGTGAATTGTTACTTTTTTGATCATGGCAACCCCTTGGAAAATAATCAACCTTTCCCGCTTAATTAGGGCAACCTCTGACATTAAAATTCAAAACTTTTCTACTAGTTCAAGTTCAACATTCCTCTGAAGTCGGTGGAAACTTCATGGGGAATTGGAGTTTAGGTTCAACCACCAGCAAGAACAGCAATGTCAATGTCGTAGATACCCCACTTGGAAAATTTCTAAAAGCTTTATGATGAATTTCAACCCTCAAAAGTTTAGGGAATTTTCTAGCTTTAAAGTTGAAAGCTTTATCGCCAATTCGAGTTCCAGTTCCGGTTCAACCAATTTCACAGTCTCTTCAGCATATTCAACAAGGAAGACGACCCATCTTGGAAATTTTGCTGAAACGTTTATGAAGATGATGATGAACGGTTGTAAATCAACACTGGTATCGTCCTCATCAACATCAACACCAACACCATCATCCAAATCATCAACATCAACACCAACATTATCAAAATCATCAACCTAAACGCCAACAACATCATCAAAATCAAAATAGTGTAAAGGATGTCGATGTGTAATTGGCTATATATCGTGTAAATCAACATTGGCTTTTATGTGGGGACGTCTGCTTCTATTTGCGGGAGACTGTTTATTCTGTTTCACTGGGTGTCGATTCTGTTTGATGTCTAAAATTGAAAGAACAATTATGTTTGTTCTTTTTTTTCCTACTTGGTTTTGTTTGGGGATCTATCTGGTTCTATTTTACTTTTTTGTCATAGTTATTTTTTTTTTGAAGCTAACAACAATAACAACAACAGAACAGAGTTCAAAACATCTGGGCAAAAGTCTTGCCACAACCAGTCTCTTCCAGTAGAGATTGCCCCCGAAACCAAGTTATGGGCCAAGGTATTCCCAGATCTAGAAATAGGTTGACATTTAGAAACCTGGACCTCTTCACAAAGAGCCTTAACATCATCAAGAATAAAGCCAGCAATACTACCAGTATAATTTGGATCATTAATGGCTGCTACCACATTAGCTGCATCCAATTCAATCCAACATCTGAAAAAAAAAAAAAAAAAAAAAAAAATAACCATGCTGCTTTACCAATCTCAACCCCTCCCAGAGAGCCAAAACTTCCCCAACTTCAGTGGAAAAAGTCCCTTTAATTGACTTTGAGGTTGCCACCAGCACTCTGCCATTATCATCTCTGAAAACCATCCCTAACCCAATAAAGTTGTGACCTAACTTAACTGATGCATCAGTATTAAGCTTGACCATACCAATAGAAAGAGGTTTCCAGTTTTCCAAGGCCGTTTTATTCATTAGCTTCCTATCACAACCAAGAACTAATTGGGACCGTTGAAACTCCTCTAAGAAACCAAGCACCCATTCCACTAGATCCCCATTCAACCTGAACTGTTTTCAAAAAATAAAGTCATTTCGATTCATCCAAATTCCCCATAAAAACATACACAGAAAGGCGAACTCATCTCTACTAATCTTAATAACCACCCACTGCAGAATATCAACACACGGCAAACCCTTGAACCTGTTAATATAATCCCAAAAGTCAGAATTTCCCCAAATCTTAACCACCTCTTTACTCCAAAAAAGAGCATGAGAAGTAGATTCGACTTCTTCTTGGCAGTGAGGGCAACAAATATCAACTTGAAATTTTCTATGGCCAAGATTGACAAGGGAAGGAATGGCCTCATTACATGCTCTCCAAATAAACATCTTCACTTTTGGAGGAATACTAAGATTCCACAAGGCCATCCACCAATTATAATTCCATGTTGAATTCGAACAAGCCTCCCTAATTGATTCTTTCATAGCCACTGTATAACCACTTTTCACCATATAGGCTTCCTTTTTATCATAATGCCATGATAAAACATCAACTCTATCTATTAAGTTGATTGGATTGATAAGATCACTTCTTTATCACAATCCATAAAGAAATGGTTCAACTTTTGCTCATCCCATCAGTGGTTTATTTTGTCAATGAGCCACTCAACTCTAATGTCCTCCAAAGGATCTTGTGAAATAGGTTTAAAAGTTACAGGTCTGGGAAGCCAAGGATCCGAAAAGGCTCTGATCTTCTACCCATTTTCTACCCTCCATCGTAATCTTTTCAGTGTCTGGTGAATAAGTTGTTCAAGCAACAGATAGGAAGGTCTATGGAAGTGTATATAGACGACATGATCACCAAGTCTCAGACGGCCGACCAACATCCAGAGGACTTACAATAGACCTTTCAGGTGATAAGAGAGAACCAGATAAAGTTGAACCCCGCTAAATGTGCTTTCGGGGTAGCAGCAGGAAAGTTTCTTGGGTTCATGGTACACGAGAGAAGGATTGAGGCCAATCCCGAAAAGATCAAAGCCATCATGGTTCTTGAATCCCCCACTACCCTCAAGCAGGCATAGGGATTGACTAGTATGATAGCAGCCTGAACCGCATCATATCTCGATCTACAGATAAATGTTTTCCTCTCTTTAAAATCATTAAGTAGGGTAAGAAGATGAAGTGGGGTCAAGAAAGTGAACAAGCCTTCCAATCTTTGAAGAAATACCTAGCTAGCCCACATTTGCTTGTAAAACCACTTTTAGGAGAACAACTACAACTGCTTAGCAGCATCAGAAACCGCAACTAGCGGGGCTTTGGTGAAAGAATGTAGTAACGAGGTCCAGAGACCAATCTACTATGTGAGCTGTGCTTTGACTGAGTCTGAGAAAAACTACACCCTTATAGAGAAGCTCGCTTATGCACTTGTAACTATAGTCAGAAAGCTCCAACCTTATTTTCAAGTTCATACCATTGCAGTAGTGATGGATCAACCATTGAGACAGTTTCTCCAGATGCTAGATGTATCAGGCAGGTTGGTCCTATGGGCCATAGAGCTCACTCAGTATGACATAAAATACAAGGCACGAATAACAATCGAGGCTCAAGCCTTAGCCGACTTCGTAGCAGAATTCAACATGACCTCCAATCTAGATACCAATGCGGTCTCGAATCCCCGGAATGGCTCGCTGATTACAAGGCCTGGGTACTATACACGGATGGAGTGTCAAATCAAGCAGGCTACGAAGTAGAGATCGTCCTTATTGATCTAGAAGGGATCGAATGTAGTCACTGTTTCAGATTTGAGTTTAAAGCCACCAATAATGGGGTAGAGTATGAAGCCATGCTAGTAGGGATGAAAGTAGACGAAGAATTGAGGACGGATTTCCTCCTAGTCATGAGTGATTCATAGCTAATAGTCAACCAAGTATCCGGCTTGTACTAGGCGAAGGGTGACATGGTACCATACCTTAAAAAAGTCTGGGAGGCAGCAACGAAATTCGAAGGTATGAAGACAGAACAGATTCCTCGAGAGAAGAATCACCGAGCAAATGTCTTGGCCAAGATTACTGCAACCAGAGGACAAGCATTGGCCATAGAGGTACCACTCCAACTGTTACCCCGATCCAGCATAGCTAGAGGAGTAGAAGTGAACCCGGTTAATCGTTTTCCTTGCTGGATGGATCCTATAGCTGACTACCTCAAAAATGATACTCTTCCTGTAAAACTGGATCAAGCATGTAAGCTTAAGAGGATTGCCACCTGGTATTGTCTGGTAGATGGATACCTCTACCGCAAAGGAAAATCCCTTCCATTACTAAGGTGTCTACATCCAGATGATGCACAATGGGCGCTGAACGAGGTATACTTAGTGGACTACGGCAACCATGTGTCAGGTGAGACCCTGGCTTACCAAGTTCGTAGAATGGGCTACTTCTGGCCTACTCTATATCTGAATGCGAAGCAATTTGCACGATTCTGTGAACCTTGTCAAAAGACAGTAAATCTTCACCAACTACCTCCGGAAAGACTCATTTCAATCAGCTCACCTTACCCTTTCATTAACTGAGGGTTAGACTTTATCGGGCCACTCCCTATTGCTCCTGGTCAAGCCAAACATGTTGTAGTGGCAATAAACTAATTTACCCGGTGGGTAGAAGCAAAGTCTTTTACCTAGATAACTGAGGCAAACACCACGAGCTTTGTCAAGGAGAACATTGTCTGTCGATTCGGTACCCCGATGGTCATAATAATTGATTTGGGTAAACAATTTGATAATGCCAAGTTCATGGAATTCTATGAAAAACGGGATATCAACCTTCGTTTTGCATCAGTAGCCTATCCTCAGACCAATGGATTGGTGGAAGCTAATAACAAAACCATCAAGAAGCTTATGAAGAAGAAGCTTTAGCAGAAGAAAAGGAAGTAGGCTGAAGAGCTCCCAAATGTGTTATGGGCATATCGGACTGCCAAGAGGATTATAACTGGGGAAACCCCCTACTCACTAGCTTTTGGAACAGAAACAATCTTACCCATCGAACGTAGGCTGACATCTTTCAGAGTCCAACATTTTGAACTAGAAGACAATGAAACAAAGTTGAGAGCCAGCTTATACCTTTTCAAGGAGAAGCAGGATATGGTTGCAGAGTAAGTAGCAGCTTACCAGAGCAAGATATCCTGATGTTTCAATAGAAGGGTGAAGACTCAGAACTTAAAAGAAGGTGACTTGGTCCTCAGAAAGATAACCTAGAATACCCATAAGAGGTCTGACGGGGTACTAGCCCCCAACTGGGAAGATCCCTACATAATAAAAATGGTGGTTCAAGGGGGGCCTATAAACTGGAAGATATTGATGGCTACCTGATAGACCACACCTAGAATGTTGATTACCTCAAAAGGTTTTACCCTTAGTGTTTGAAGGAACAATTTATTTCGGCTGGTATGTCTCTAAATATATGCCTCGAATTTGCTTTGTATCGCTTGGAAAAAAAAAAAAAAAAAAAAACCTCAATAAAGAAGTTAGTTTTCTCTTCTACATGATTCTCCTATGTTCGCTTTGCAAATTTCTCCATAACGGGATCGCCTCAAGACCAGGAAGAGCCACAGGGCACTCATGCTACCTTGGTTGAGGTATACTTGATGAGCCGTCGTTTGTACTCATAAAATGATGTTTTAATTTGATCTTTTGAAAACCATTTTTTTAGCTACTTAAAATCCTTTAAGATATAAATCTTTAGCAAGTGGTAAGCAAAGTTCGTTCCACAGGGAGATGGAGTAATATGTTAGATAAATTGACTAATCTTAAACACAATAAAATAAATCAATGAATGTAGATAGTTGTGTGGTTTCATAAACCACCAAATTTGCTACAAAAATAAACATACAAAAATGATAGGAAAAAGAGAAGACTTAACGATCTTGATAAGGGAAATGGTGAAAACAATTAATAAAGATGCTAGGTGATAGATAGAGTTACTAGTGAGTGTGAGTAATGCCTTCAAAGCCTCATTAATGGACAAATCTCATATATGATAACCATTTGATTTCTAGGTTGTGTTTAGGTCGTTACTATGAACACTAAATAACTTCCCACCAAGATGCCTAATCGATTAAGGAAATGGGGTCAAGGTGGGATTGGTTGGTTTCAAATAAAGGTTTAGACTAGTATGGTTGATATGCCCTCCACTAGTCTATCCTAATCACTAAGTTCTTTAACCAATCAAGGGTGTCAATCTAAGATTAGTTTCACAACTAATTATCTCACATAAGAGTATGATCTACTAGTGATATACAGTGCAAATCATATAATACGTAGAATCTAAATATATAGTGAATAGAAAACATATAAAGATTCAATTACATAAAGCTTAAGCGTTTAGCTACACATAGTTACAATTTAATAAAAAGAAGTTATAGGTAAGGAAATCACCATTAGGTCTCCTTCTTTAGTGCTTGCTCCTTCTTTTCCTTAGATTGCTCCTTGTGCAAAGAGTGGTGGAAGAGGGATGTTTCTTGATAGATGGTGTCTAATGGTGAGTGACAAAGGTATTGAAATGTAGAGAATGGAAAGGGAGGAGTGATTTGGTGAAGTAATCAAGATATTGTGTTGAGGTTTTGGATGGAAAAGGTAGTTCAAGATGAGAAAATGGAGGAAGTTGAAAGATGAACTATGGAAGAGAAATACTAGATCTAAACTCTGTATTTTCGTGCTCAATATTATGCTTGGATTCCTTTTCAAGTTGGAGAGCAAGAGTATATATAGTGGCTCTTGGACTTGTACTGATAACTGCTTGAACAGATGATGTGGCGCGAATGTCGCTACTTTGTCGCCATGGCAACATTGTGGTGTAAAACGGTTACGCATTCTGAGATTCACTTGTCGTCACCAATCTCATCTTTTTCGCCCTGGTGCAAAAGGCGACACTAAGGAAATCTGAGTGATGTTGCCATTTGCCATTGAATGTCGCCATGACAACATGCAAATGGCAACAACACTTGATGCATTCTTCTTGAAATATTTCTTCTGTCGCCATGGCGACCATATGGCGACATGAGAGCGACATTTGGTCTTATGAAACGCACCTTCCTGTCACCATGGCGACCTAGCTTCAGCAAATGACAAAAAAGCCCTGTTTCATGTCTTTATGCTCCTTTTGCACCAAGTTCCTCCTCTTCTTCACAAATGCCTTTGAGGCCTAATAAAACCTGAAACATTTGATTTGACAACATTAAATACAGGGAAACGCTTGAGAATCAAGCATAAAGAGACGGGAATGAGGGCCAAAATCATACCAATTTTGGCTTGATCAATACTTTCTTCCAAGAAGGATATGGTGCATAAATGCCTAAGTGGTGTAGTCGCCTACCAGACTAAGGATCCGGATTTGTGGCCTTGATTGCCCGTTGCATCCTCAAGACCAAGATAGCCTATACAGATCTCCTAAAGCCTCGGACAGGGAATACCCCTCTTTAGGTAAACCTAGTGCTAAAGTGGCATTGGTTGCCTACCAAGATAGATCGCCTAAGGATCAGGATACCTGGTACCTTACTTCACCATATACATATGAAAACCTGGTGTTAAAGTAGCCTTAGTTGCCTACCAGGACAGATCGCCTAAGGATCAGGATACCTTATCAAGATACCTGATACCTTACTTCGTCATATATATATATACAAAATCTGGTGATAAAAGTAGTCTTGGTTGCCTACCAGGATTATTTTGAGCCAGGATTCCTATAGGAAGTATCATATATTTTGATTTACAGTGTCTTGATTTGAATATCCAAGCAACCTTGGCCACCTACTAGGATCGATTTTCTCTTATCAAGGTCAGCCAATACTTAATGAAAATTTCTTGCAAAGTTTCTTACCAAGTCTTACAAGGGGACTACCGTCCAAACTGTTTTCAAAGATAGTAGAAGTCTGGTTTTATCCAAGGCAAAACGAACGATTATTAAGATACCAAGTACCGACAACATCTTAAGTAAGTTTGATTTGGGTAATGAGCAAGCATGCAATTGTCAGGTCCTACCAGGATATGTATGAATAAGTAAGACAATGAGTATGCAAAAAGAAGGAAATTTTATATTGATCACACAGGAAGCCCAACCCCTGATTTCAGGCTACAAATGAGAAAGTAATATATATATAAATAAAAATAAATAACATATCATGCATTATTATGCTTTCCCCTGCTTCCTCCTATTGGCCTGTTACATTTGCTTCCCCAGCAACCTTGGCTCCTGCATCAACTTAGACCTCCCTAGCTCCTGGTATCTTGGGTTCAGCAGGAGTCTCCACCTCCTTCACAAACTCGTTTGCAGGTTTAGCGGGGTCCACTGGATCCTTCACTTGATCACTTTGTAGCATGGAAAGATCAAGAAGTACTCCGACAGTTGTTCCTGTTTGGTCTGTGGCAGGTAGATAGGGCTTCTAAAGTAAGGAAGGATCCGGTATAGCAGCAGATGAAGAAGAATCTGCCTGGACCAAAGCTTTGTTTGAAAGTTGGGCAGCCTTTGCTTCAATCTGTTTTCGGTCCCACCCAAAGGCAGCCTTCAAATCATAACGAAAAGGAAGGGCCTTAGCAACCTTGTAGGTAGTGTAAAAGTACCCATCCCCAAAGGCATAATCCATTCTTGCCTCCAAGTCCCTCATCGTACTCCGCAGGAGTTGGTTCTCCTCCTGGAACAAGGTTTTTTCCCTTTACAGATCTTCTCTCTTTACGCAGTGGCGTAGTGATCTGAGGGCTTCTGAATCAAGAGCCCGTTTCAAACACTTTGAGTCTTCCAATGCAGTATCCTTCCTAGTCTTGGCCTCAGTCAATACCCTGTTTAGGAAATCGATGCTTGTCTTTGATCGGGCTAGCTCTTGTTTGGCATCCTCCAATTCAGCCCTGGCTGAAATTACAGCTTCTCTAAAAACATTCACTTGTTTTTCCATTGCCATGGAGAATTTAAATGCCTATAAAGAAAGAAAGAAAGAATGTGAGAATCCTTCTTAAAATCAAACAAGATAGGAAAGAAGATAGAGAGAGTTTTACCTCGGCAAGAAGGGAAGCTCCCTTTGAAGCCATGATGTCCCATGGCATGGAGGTTTCAGCCTGAATATTGCTACAAGGGCACACCTTCACAAATCGTTCTCTTACTTGCTTTAAGTTTCAATCCCGCAATTGAGAGCTATAAGGCTGATCTGTTGGAGGAGCAGTCACAATATCAACATCTTTATCCTTATCTACCCTGAGTTGACGCTAGGTGGATACAATAGAAGGCAAGGCAAGGCAAGGATGAGGATTCTTTTGCTTCTGGACCTGTTGTTGGATCACTGTAGGTCTCGCTAAAGGAGTAGCTACCAACTTTTTTGGAATCTGTTTTGAAGAACCAAGAATCCTGGCAGCTCTCGTAGCCATCTCGCTTAAAGGGGAATGTGTTGCAGAAGGGGTAGAAAGTGTAGTAAGAGGACTTAGATGGTACCCCGTTGGAGTCGGAGGACGGGTAGTTGTAGCCTAACTGGGCCCAGGTACGGCATCAGTATTGGTAGCAGAAGAAGAGGGAGAAGAAACAAGAAGGGTTGTTAGAAGTGCTGTAGGAAGGGTAGTTGCAAAAACTACCAAGTTAGTTAGTACACCAAGCAGACAAATTAATCAAAGTAAAAAGAAGCAAGAAGTAAGAAGCTACGTACGAGGATAAGCCAGAGAGATTTTGAGGTACCGGTCTACCCTAACACTATCAAAAGGATCGGAAGTGGGATATTTCGTGTTTATATAAAATCAAGCTTGGATTTTCTCCAAAGAGCAAATTGCACGAAACATCCCTGAGGTTTGCCCTCTTACATCTAGAAACAACTTTATCATTTATTGACATTCAACCCCCCTCACGTTAGTCAATGGGTGTTAGATTTAACATTTGACCATGTGATAACAGCAAAAAGTCTAAAATATCCCTGACATTATTTAATAATGTTTATTTACTTTTATAACCCTAGAGAATTAGGATTTTACCCTCCAACCTATTACAATTTAACTTTACTTATTTTGATTGTCCAATAAAAAATGGACAAGTGTTATAAAACTTTTTTTTTTTTTAAGTCATTCAAAAAATTAAATGTAAAATTGAAAAACTGAAAAAAAAAAAAAAAAATGTTTGTGCAGGTAAGAATGTGAGAATTGAGATGCATCATGGTCTCCACTCTCCACACATATCAGGTGAGATCATGATCTGATGTGTGGAGACCATTTTCCAAAGAATAATTAATAAAAAACACTCACAACAAATAAATAAGAAAAAATCCATCGAAGTTTTCCCACGTTTTCCCTCACTTTCTCGTCAGCCAAACATGGACCTGGCAAACAACCTCCACCTCTGCTCTTCCTTCTTCCGGTTCCGCTCATTCTCGACCCCAAAACCATTCGCCAACCCCTCAAGCTCCGTCCTTTTCACCTGGAAACAAAGGTACAACATCTGCTCCAAAGCGTCCGCCGCCACCACCACCACCGTAGAGAAAGAATCGATCGCCGCCAAGACGCAAAACGACATCGAATTCTTTCTCTCTGGTTTCAGGCGTCTTTGCCTCTTCGACTCTTCCTCAACAAAAAGAAAAATTATTATTTTTTGTTTAAAGAACTATGAAATCTGGACAAAATATTCAGAGATCTGGAGGAAAAAAAAAACTTAGATACTAACAAATTTTCCCACGATCAACTTCAATTCATCTACATCCACTTCTCACACAACTACATTCAACAAATTTCATTCACAAAACCCAACAATAGATCCAATACAGTTCAAGAATCAAAATTTATGGATAGAAAGCGTTTTGGATGTTGTAGAATTAATGGCTTTTTGGTGTGAGTTTTTTCTTAAAAGACAAGGTTGGCAGAGGAGTTAGGTACTGTTGAAGCTTTGAGTTCAAGAATCATCCACATCCAGTTCTATTCTAGCCTCGAATTTCTGAACTGTTCCGTGCTTCAAGCTTGGATTTAGAAATATCAAGTTTGGGCTATGGCAAGGAGTCAAGGACCTGGGTATCGTGTTCTTCGAAGATCCCCCTCAGTTATTACTTATTAAGGACAATTTGGATGCTGATATTAGAGGTTTTGTAAGCACCGGACAATGCTCTGTGTCTTCATCTTCTTAGTTTTGATTTTTTATTCTCTAGGGTTGTAAAAGTAAATAAACATTGTTAAATAATGTAAGGGGTATTTTAGACTTTTTACTGTTATCACACGGTCAAACGTTAAATCTAACACTCGTTGACTAACGTGAGGGGGGTTGAATGTCAATAAATGATAAAGTTGTTTCCAGGTGCAAGAGGGCAAACCTCAGGGAGGTTTAGTGCAATTTGCTCTTCTCCAAAATACCCTGCGATTCAGCAGAGATCTTTCCTTTCCCCCACTTCTCTTGATCACTGAACCGGGTACTCAGTCCCACTAATGTGAGCCGAATGTCCCCAATCCCCTCCTACCATGACCCACTCCTTATGCCAAGGGCGAGGGTATTTCATGGTGGCTTAAGGGACAATGAACTTCAAGTTGTTTTTTGCCCTAAAAAAAAATTGGCCTTTAGGGTCTGATTTGATGGCCGCTACCTAGAAGATATACCAAATTTCATCATACCTCGGCTCCCTCACAATGTTGTTCATTTCGCACTACTCTTTCCAAAGCACTAGAAACCTAACCAAGTGCTTTCATAACCCCAGTGAGATTTGTAATGGAGCAAGACTGAGAGCAAGTAACGCCCAACAGAGAGTGGGATGAAGGGGTAGCCTGACTCCATATTTAAAGGTAGCCACATGGATGAGGACTTCACCCATAGCTGGGGCATACATATCATAGCCTCGATGTGGAAGAGTGAGAATGATCGCATCAGGGATTTGGTACTCTCTTCTCAAACGGGTTAGGGTGTTTACGGTGCAGACAAAATCGAGGACGATCCAATATTCAAGCGGAGAGGTAGGAACCTCGGCCTGGCCACTTCTAATTGGGGAATCCCCCTGCTCCTCATCGTCATCATCATCTCCATCTACGTCCTCATCAACGATCTCAACTGGGTTGTCAAATTGGTTATTAAAACCCAACCCGGTTCAAGGGTTCCTATTGGAATGGCGACGCTGAACCAGGATAGAACTTCCCATTGTGTCACTCTCTTCTCTGCCCTTTTTCTTCCTCAGATTTAGTGGGTTGCTCTTGGGTGAAACATCCCTTTCCATATAGAAAAGAGCATCGATGCTATCAGAAGGGTTTGGTGAAGTCACCATGGCAAAAAGTATAGAAGAAGAAGAAAATCTCGAAACTCACTTGAAAAAAGAAGAGCTTAGAGAGAGAAAGCAAGGTTTAGTTTTTGAAATTTGAAATCGGTGTGAAAAGAAGAAGGAAGGTTGGTTTATTTATAGAAGGAAATAGGCGGTTACCAGAATAGACAAGGAAACATTAATTAATTACCGAAGACATGTAAAAGGCGGTTTCGAGAAAATCGCGCCGAAAAACGGTCCATTCAAATAAACGGACCACTCTTGGCCTAACAAGTGGATTGCTCATTAATTATAGGCGTGCTGAAAAAGGGTTTCCTCAAAGACAATTGAAACTAGCTAGATAAGATGGGTAAAATCCTTCATGTATCATAGTATCCTAACTTTAACCCCTACAAGGTACCGGTGTTCAAGTTAGAGGGGACTTCTGCTAACCGCCAAAAATGGCAGGGGTCCAAAAAAGAATTTTCCATCTACACCAGAGAATATTTGAGGTAGAATGACATCACAGAAAAAACATCCCAGTATCCCAGCACTAAATTGACCCGGTACACCTTCTACCTATCCAAGTCAAGATCAAAGACGTCTGGATCCCAAGATACCATGAGACATAGAAGTCAAAGCCCTAGTACCCCGTTACTACATAAACCCGATATCCTAGTACCTCGATATACTGATACCGTGGTCCCGTGGGAGGCAAGATACTTATGTACCCTAATCCCTCCTAGAGCCAACCTACCCAGCAGTAGGAACATCAGAATAACAGACTACCAAGATCAAAGCTACAAAAGGCATACGACGACGTTTATTCAATGACGAGAATGACGTTTTCCCTCCACTCAAGAGTTCCATTCAAAAAATGAGTCAACTCTTTCATTTTCGATTTAAAAGGGATCACTTGTTTCTAGGAAGAAATCCCACAATCCTCTTGCCTATTGCCACGGAACATCCTGTAAGTTGCTAAACCATTGGACCGAATTTGGGTGAGTGCACAACAAGAAACATGACCTATATATTGAACATGACTCGAATGAAAAACCCTACAACTTTATTTTCCACTTATCGATTAGCATGAGATCGCCATTGCCAACTGTGTTTAAGCCCTCTTACCGTGAAAAAAAAAAAAAAAACCTCCATTGTACACATATTACTTATTATCAATAAAATGAGTTCTATTTGATCTTTATTGGTAATATATTTTGATTCATCGTCATTGTATTTAATTTGATCTTATTAAGAATGCACAGGTATTGAATTACGTGGTACCTTTCCAACCGTGCTCTACCCCGATCATAGTCACACAAGCTGTTAATTGGAAATACACCCCAATGACAATTTTCCGTTAACAAAAATAAATATGCATGTGTCTAATACAACCTAGGGGCGGTGAATGAGTTGTTAATCGATTATTACCAACTTTTTCGATTAGTCAATATGAACAATATAATCCAATACAAACATACAATAAAAATCAAGTAAAAGTGCGGAAAGTAAAGAACATTTGATTTTTATGTGGAAACCTTCAACAAGGAAAAATCATGAGCTATTCTACTAGCCACACACGGTCCTCAAATCCACTATATGTAATGATGTTTACAACCTAGGTTGACCTCAACCATTCTCGGTCACTAACCTACCATTACTACCCGCATGCCTTTTATAGTGATTCTAGACTAACCCTAGGCAACCTATATATGAAGAGAAAGTTACACCCTCAAGTGATTTCCACGATCCACTACTCTTAGCATGAGCACCTTTTAATCTACCCGCAAGCATTTGATAGAGAAGCTAGTACAATGCTTGTGCAACTTTACCTAGAAGCCATAAGACTTTGACTCATTGAAGAGAATTAAAAGTCTAAGTGAATATGTCAATAATGATGCATAAATGCAAAGAGTGCTAAACTAAATACTAGATGCTTAACTAGATGTGGTAATGAATACACAACAATCCTAGTTATCAACTAATCCTTAAACAATCTCCACAACTTCAAATATATGCATTTAATGAAGTTAAACAATCAAAGAACAATTAATGAAATGGATTTTTTTTCTTAACAAACAATGGAGATGTTTTATAAAGACCTATAAATGATTAATGACATAAATGCATATGAGTAAGGACTAGAGAGTCAATCAATGAAGCTTGAAGAGCTTCTCTCTAAACTAGGTGTGTAGATATTTTCTAACAACCTAATTGTCAACACAACGACACATAAACATTCAAAAGCTTAACTAGTTGATTAAAAGACAATCTATCAACCTAGTCAACAATAAATCACACAAGAATGTTTATGACTTAGCTTTTTAGGCAAAAATGACCTAATCATTAAGCTATCAAAATACAAACTCAATCATGTCATCATTCATCAATAAATTCATTCAATAAAAGATTTCTACAAATCAAATGCAATAGAAACGAACTCTTGGACTTTAAGAACAATAAACAAAGATGAAATGTTAGTTCTTACTTACCAAGTCAAGATTGATGAAGACCCATGATGATTGATGCATGAAATATGTCATGGATGCATGGATTTTGGGTTTGGAGAGTCAATCAAGCTTTCATTAAGCTTTCTCTTTCAAGAACAATGGAGCCTCTCTCTCTAGGGTTTTGATTTCATGGCTCTCTACTCAAAATGATGAGAAAGATATGTATTTATAGTATAGAGATGATAGCCCTATCAATTACATGAATTGCCCTTAAAAAATGAGTCAAATCGGACTTCAAATAAGTGAGATATGGCCAAATTATGAAACAGGGGTAGAGCATTGCATTGGTCGTCATGCACCACACAAGTGCCACACCAACGCAAAGTTGTTGGACTAATAGCACTGGTCAAGCAGCGCCACACCAGCGCATGCATATGCGTGACATCACAACAATTGAAGATTTGAGTGCTCCGAATCATGACCAAATGACATTGAAATTTATTGTATAATATACCGTTGGAAAGGTATAGATGTCTACTTTTACTCCTTTTTACAGAATGATATTTTGATGTATGTAGAAAAAGATATGGTCATTTGACTGACCAAAGGTCAGAAACAGACAACAACAAAGTTGGCCTGTTTTGGTTGTCACTTTGGAGATTTCAAAACCAATCCAAACAGTCACAAAATATTATGAATAATATACCGTTGGAAAGGTATGGGTGTCTAGTTTGTCCAAAAATTTTCAAAACTCAATTTCAATTTTGTATTAAAAGTTATGGTCACAAGACCATACAAATATCAGTTTTGAAAAACATTTAAATCATTGAAATCCAATCTTTTGAAACAAGACACTTACTTCAAATAACCAAACCAAATATAACACTTATCCAAGAGAAGAATGAGACCTTCTCAAATGGTCAACCATCGCGCTAAGACAAGCACTCCATTGTGTAAGCACAGACGTTTCCGATCACACAAACGGAAACGAATTACTCCACACAAAACCACACTTAGAACTAACAACAAAGTGCGTGTGTGAAATGAGACATAAATGCACACAATCATGGAAACACAAATGCAAGTAATATGAGAATGCATGTAAGTGTGTGTGTGCACGTAATCTCTTTAAGAATCAAGTCAAGTGATATACCTTTTGAAGCTCTTGATCTTGAAGTCATGGAGATGCTTGGAAACTTGCCTTGATAATCATCAAGAAGACCTAAGCTACCCATTACACAATCATCCCCAATGTGGTTTGTTATGAAATAAGTCAATCACAAAATAAAGGTCCTTACAAATCATATAATGAATAGGATCTAGTTATCAAGTGAATAAAACACAAATAGAGATTCAAATACAATAGCTTAAGCAAATACCCAAATCAAAATGTTTCTCACATCGATCCCCTAGGTTAGGGGTTTAGTTACACATAGTTACAATCAATAAGCAAGAAAGTAATAGATAAGGAAATCACCCTTGGCCTCCTTTTTTAATGCTTGCTTTTTCCTTTCCTTAGATGATCCTTGGGCAAAAAGTGGTATATGAGGATGTGTCTAGATATGTGGGTGTCTAATGGTAAGTGACAAAGGTATTAGGATGTAGAGAATGGGAAGAGAGGAATGGTTAGGTGAAGTAATCAAGATTTTGTGTTCAGTTTTTGGATGGAAAAGTTAGTACAAGATTAGAAATGGAGGAAGTTGAATGTAGGAAGTATGGAAGAGAATGCTAGGTCTCAAACTCTGTAAATTTGTGCTTGGAAAATATGCTTGGATGCCTCTTCAACTTGGAAGAGAAGAATATATATAATGGCTCTCGGACTTGTACTGATAACTGCCAGAAATGCTAATGTGGCAGGGTGTCATGGTATGTTGTCGCTGTAGCTACACCACTGCGGCAGGCAGTTACACATTCTAAGATTCGATTTTCACGGCCATTCTCATCTTTTTCACGGTTGTAACGACAGCGTAATTGGAAAATCGACAAGGAGATATGAGGAAAGAGAGTGGTCGCCTGTTTGTTCTATGACGACAAAATACAACGATACCAGACCTAATGGTTTTCTTGGTTTTCAATATCTCTGCCGCAGTGTGGCAAAAGGGCTACATCTCACCGTGGCACCACACTTGATTGATTTTTAGGATTTAATCATCTTTATCATCTCTTGGTCGCCATAGCGACAATACCAAGGCAACACTTAGTTGAAATCTTCTTTGCAATTTGCCTTCTGTTGTCATGTACCAAAGGCGACACCTTAAAAGGGCGACAATGCCCTGTTGCGGAATATAAGAATGAAATGAATACTTGAAATGATATAGCAATTGTATATAAAGAATCAATACATGTGAACATCAATATACAAAAGAATCACTACAAGTAAAATATGGAAGATAACAAAAACTTAAAGCGAAAAATAAGACACAATGTTTTTTACGTGGTAAAATCTCAAAAAAGAAACATCCACGGGTTGATACCACAACCATCGGCAAAGCAAATCCACTATACGAAAAGGATTTACACACTCAAAGCTATCAACAATATGATATCCACTTCAAGCTATTACCTTCTAATCAACTCTCGGGCTAGTGATTCACTAAGCCTACTTCCTATCCAAGGTGTGACCTACACCTCTAGAAATCAACTCCCTATCCAAGGCTCACAAGCCTCTAGGAAGATTTCCTTGCTTAGCAATCTAGATCAAGAGATCCTAGTCAAGCTGTCCTAGCTCAACTATCCGGAGTACTAAACTCCTTGCTAAGACTTTTGCTTGGCTATCCGGAACTTATTCCTAGCCAAGTCTTCTTACTCAATACAAAGCTTCACTCACTTTGAAAGAGACTTAAACCTATTAAAAGACAATGATCTAAGTGATGCAAATGATGCAAATCACAATAAAATAAAGCTAGATGATCAATCAAGCTCTATGTACATTCTTAAAGACATTCTAGGATATTTTATCAACAAACAATCACAAATGTACCTAGAAATCAAAGCATGTGAATCAATAAGAACAAGATATGAATATTCAATATATCACACAAGAATCTTAGTTCTTAGATCATGAAATTAGACCTAGACAATATCATGAGACACATCATATGTTCATATCTAGAATCAATTTCAAGTTCAATCAAGTTTAGCTAAATATGTTGAAATGAAATCACAAAGCTAAAAATCAATAATCAATCAATCATACAAACCTAGCATGTGAACTAACATCATTCTCAATACATTTATCAATCAAATATGAAGATTAAAAGGGATGATCAAATGTAAGAAGAAAATGTTTCACTTACAAAAATGAACCTCAGACTGAAATCAGCTCATAACTAAAAATCATGAAGTCACATGGATCTTAAAATACTTGGAGTTTGTAGCTCTCATCAAGACCAACCTTTTTGGCTTTTGAATCAAGTGGTTCGGAGTTGAAATGAGAAAGTTATGATTGAAACAAGACAACAAAAATCATGAAGAAATTCTGCACTTCTTCCTTTTCAATTTTCTTCAAGTTTATCGAAAAGATGTTCATATGAAATCACAAAGGATAAACTCGAAAATCAATCAAAAAAGTCTAAAAATGGAATCAAATACATTCTAAACATTTTTCATCAATCAATAAAGTAGATCCATGAAGTTGATCATAAGAAAAATGTAGAGAAGATGATTAATATACACAAAGATGAACCACGAACTGAAATCAGATGACTGCATTAAACCTGGACATATTTTGACTCTAAAAATACTTGGGACTTATTCCTCTCTTCAAGACCAACATTTTTGGCTTTTGAATCACTAATTCGGAGTTGAAATGAGAGAGATATGATCAAAATAAGAAATCAAAAGTTGTGCAGAATTATGCAGAATTTTCAAATATAAATGGAGGGAAAAAAGATGGAGAAAAGAGGGATTTGGTGACCAATAAAAAAAAAGCCACATCACCAGCCATGTGTGGCACACGTGGGCAAAGAGGGACTCTGGCCTTGTGGCACACATGGTCCTCCTTGCTTGGCCTTTGGCCGAGCAAGCTCCCTCACACTCCTCTTGCGTTCTTTAGCCGTGTTCGGGCATCCGAACTCCGAATTCGAATATGTTTTTGGATTATGAACCATGACTCCATCATGCACAATGAAGACTATAAAACTTTGACAAAAGGAAGAGAATTCATCTCAGAAAATGACGATGAAGATAACTCAATGAATGAGAATGCAAAGTAGCATAACTACGTCGTATGGACTCGAAACTTAATGAATGAGTAACCGAAATGACCGGAACTCAATAAGGAATCAAATAGGATCATGTTCAAGTCCAAAATACAAGAAACACAAACAAATAAATACTATGCAACATAAGCATGCCATATCTAAGCGATAGTGAGAAAACATGCAAATCAACAAGATTGTCAACAATGAGATAAATGCATGTGCATACTAAATGTGTGTGAAAGTGTTATATCAAATATTTGAACTATGATTTAGGGAAACACATGTATGAATTGTGTGTGTGTGTGTGTGTGCTTACGCCTTGCAAGAGGAAGAAGAATCTTGATACCTTAGCATCCAAGTACGCGATGTTCCCCTTGAAGACGAAATTTGCACAAGATGTTGCTTCTTCACCTTTGAAGCTTCTTTCTTCCAAGAAACACCTAAGCAACAACTAATACAAATATAGAGAGTTTTTCAATGGAATCAAGTCAATACAAATAAAGGATCTTACAAATTCCCTTGTGGCATAAATAAACCTGAAACACTTGATTAACGACATTAAAGCATAAGGAAATGCTCGAGAATCAAACATAAAGAGACGGGAATGAGAGCCAAAATCATACCAATTTTGGTTCGATCAACCACCGCCGAAAGAATAGTGCGATGGAGGTCTCCTGGTTTAAAGTGTGTTATGTATGCAATGGCGTAGCCAGGATTTTTAATTAGGGAGGGCTAGACTAAATTGAAGTATTACATAAATTCGGGGGTTTTTTGGGGGGAGGGGGAGGACTCCAACCCCAACCTCGTGGTGTAGGTGTGAGGAGTATACTATCAGACCAACCTCATCTCATATACTATAAACGAATATATATTTTGAAAATATATAACAAAAATTAAGAAATAATTTATGATACAAGTGCATAACTAATGCGTTCAACTATTGAGTTTATTATAAGTTTTTTTTTTTTTTTTTTTGAAATATTGAAATACTTCAGGGTATGGAGAGAGACTCGAACTCATAACCACGAGGTGTAGATGTGAGGGATATACTATTATCATATTTATTAGAAGTTAAAACACATTATTTACTTTATAATTTAATTTTTATATAATATATATATATATTATTATTATTTTTTCCAAAATTCTAGCCCAGGCTGTAGCCTGGTCTAGTCTACTACTACCTCCACCCTTGTATGTAGGTTATATATAAATAATATTTTTAGATAAACAATTTTAAATTTTTTTATGTTATTTAAAGGGTTCTTTTTTATATATAAAAAATTGATTTTTAATTTACAATATATATTTGTTTTATATTATTATTTTTTAAAAAAACAAATTGATTTTTTTTTAAAAAAAAATTAATCACATTTGACTATAAAAAATTTTGTCCCCTGGACCAAAATGATGGTTTCAAATAATTTAAAGACCATGCAAACCAAAAGCAGATACATTGATGTTTACAAAAGAATTTCAAATCATCTAAGGATCGGAATGAGTTTCTCCCTATTACTTAATACAATACAATATAAATAGATATAATAAAGGACAAGGCAATACAATCTAATATAAATAGAATAAAGAAGAAGGTATCCGAACACAAGGTATCAAGTACAAGATGAATTAGGTTGGACTAGTAATATGCTTCTCAACAAGAGGGATGAGGCTTCTTTGGTTATGGAAAGATTGGATAGAGGCCTTTGCAGTAGAAGCTGGAGGAATGTTTTTCCTCAATCTATTATTCGGCATCTTGACTTCTGAGGCTCTGATCACAGACCCCTCATGCTTGACCATGTGATAGGGTCGGTGGCTAGTTAGGTGAATTCGAGTGGAAGGATGAGAAGATTCTTCTTTGAGGAATGTTGGATCGAGGAGTAAGAGTGCAAAGATATTGTGGGTTCTGCGTGGAGAAATAATACTAGCAATTGTTGTGTTGGGAATGTGCTGAACAAAATTAACAATTACGGTAACCAGCTGAACTCCTGGAACGTCAGGAAGAGAAGGGAGCTCCGTTCAAACCTGAACCAAAAAAGAGAGGCTCTGGCTGAGGCTTGTAAGGTAGATAAACCAAGCTCTTTGAGGGTTATCAACTCGTTGGAATCTCAGCTCAATGATGCCGTGGAAATTGAAGAAAGATACTGGAGACAAAGGTCGAAGATCGATTGGATTAAAAATGGAGATCAAAACACGCGGTTTTTCCATTCCAAGGCTTCAACTAGGAAAGCCAGAAATAGAATTCGGGGTCTTTTTGATGATGAGGGCATGTGGAGAGACTCGAAAACTGATATGGAAGCGATTACGAGGAACTATTTCTCTCGCATGTTTACCACAAGCTGTCCTACTAATGGCGACATGGATAAGGTCCTGAATGGGGTTCGTCCAAAGCTTGGCAATCATCATTCTCGGTTCCTTGATGACAATTTCTCTGGAGAAGAAATCAGGAAAGCTGTTTTTGGGATGAGTCCGATGAAGGCTCCTGGAAGTGATGGGCTGCCAGCCATATTCTACTAGAAATTTTGGGATTTGATTGGCCTATATGTGACAAAAGCGTGTTTACAGGTTCTAAATGAAGGTAAGTCAATGGCAAGTATGAATAGCACAATCATCTCCCTTACACCAAAAATTCAAAATATGGTCATGGTCTTTGATTACAGACCCATCAGTCTGTGTAATGTCTTATACAAGATCATAGCAAAAACAATTATGAACAGATTCAAGCATGCTTTAGGGGATGTCATCTCTGAAACTCAGTGCGCCTTTATGCCAAGCCGCCTTATATCTAATAAATAACACCATTGTAGGATTTGAGTGCTGATCGGACTATTTTATATCTATTTGAGGTACCCCAATTCTAATTGTTTGTCTTGTTTTCAAGCATATTTTTGTATATACTGTTTTGTTTGTGCCATGCGTAGGTACATATTCTCTACCAATGGTATTTGAGCTTAAAGGAAAGATTGCGAGGCTAAAGAGCCAAAAACGGAATAATTAGAGTATATGTGGAGTGTCGCGCCTTACCGTTGACATAAATTGCGGTATGATCTAAACCCAGCCATGGCCAAGCGAATCTAAATGTCTCTATAGTTGATCGGTTGTAGAGCTAGAACGCGACACCAAGACTGCGGTAGAACCCCCTTGGCAATCCAACAGCTTACAGATGAAGTGTAGAAAATCAGGCATTCGACGGTTGCAATTGGTGTGCCCCACCATTGATTTGCAAACGGCCATTCAATTCTAGAGATATCCAAGAAGCATTTGGCAGTCGAATTTGGCTATCAAGGCCACCGATCTCAACCGCCGATTGACCAAGATCAGCAAGATAGTTGAAATTGTATATGCTCATGCAGAACGTCTAACTTGCGGGCCTTATAACTTCCTCCTCGGATCGAACCATGTTAGGATCCTTATATATTCATAAATTCCCAAAAGTTTAGTTTCTAAAACATTTTACGGATTATTATTCTGGGTTTTCTACAGGAAGTTATGCATATATCTGTAACGGTGCGTGATGTTGAAATGCTGAAATGCTGAAATGTTGAAATGCTGAAATGTTGAAATGCTGAAATTTCCAAATGGCTACTTCAAATGGCGGCCCGACCGTTTAACCAAACCATCGATCAACACCAGAAAGTCATTTTTTGGGCGAATTTCAGGGACAGTTTCGTCCTTTCACCCTAATTTTCAGCCCTAACCTCCCCACACTATATAAACACCTTATTCTCTTCTTTTCTCTCCAATGAGAATCCACTCTCCACACACTTCCTCTTCTTCTTCATCTTCATTTTCTTCAATCTAAATAAGAGAGAGAGAGAAGCTTTTAAGGGCATCCATGGAGATTTTTCCTACATGGATGCCTTCCATTTCATCTTCTATCCATCATCCACCATTTTTAGGAGTAGGATAGGAGTGGGCTTTCGTCAAATTCAAGCTAGACAAAGAAATGAGCTCTTGGAGGAGGTTTTCTTCAAGGGTTGTATCTATTTCTCAATCTCTATGTATTTCTTGTTTTCTTAAATATGTAATCCCCACTTAGGAATATTTGTAAACCTAATTTGTGCTCAATATATATGTTGGTTGTTTTTATATCTAATTTTTGTTTTGATTCACTCTTGTTATTTATTGATAAATCTCTTATCTTGAAATGCATGTTTATGGATGATTGGAAATTGATATGTGTTCATGGATGTGATTAGGAATAGATAAACTTAATTGTAGGAGTAGTTGTAATCAAATATCCCATTTTTGTGTGTATGTCTTTGGAAGGTCGAAATTGCATGTTCATGGATGGGTTTGAGTGACTTAGAGTTAGGATTGTGCCTTTGGAGGGACTCTCCGGGCATAGTCTTGGCTAATTAGTTAGGAAGAGTGGGTGAACCTATAAATTGACATATTAGAAGGGTTTGGTTCATTATTCTTGTTAACAATTGGACTTTAGCTATTTCTCACTCTAGGGGCTCTAGGTGAGTCATGGTTAGATTTACAACTATTGGTCTTTGGCTATCTCTCACGCTAGGGCCTCTAGGTGAGTTATGGTTGGAGATACAATCACTTTTTCCATATTCATTGTAACTAACGTTGCCATTTTACATTACCATGTTAATATTGGGACTCAATTTAGCATCGGTTTGTAGAATGTGCTCACATATGATTGGTTGCGGTTTCATGTACGAGAGGCTCTCGGCACACTCTTCAACCATTAGCTCTATGAATGGGTATAAATCGGATCAAGGCAAGAATGAACCCTTAACTAAAATTGGATGCACTTAATGCCTAACAACCAACTATTTGTGCACTTATGTATGGTGAACTTGTTGAACCTTGTGTGACCATTTTCATGCATCTCTCCTATCCACAATTTTATTTATCACTTTAAACACCTGAAACAAATTATGGTGTGTTCAATATTAATCTAGAGGGGGGGTGAATAGATTTTACCCAATTTTACCAAATTTTCGTTAATGGTCAAGATTACGAAAATACCCTCCACTAGTCAAAATACAAAAGCAAGTGTAATATGGTGCGGAAATTAAAAGACACTTGATATTTACGTGGAAACCCTCACGGGAAAAACCACGGGCTATGTAAGTGAGCCACACTTGAACCTCGAATCCACTAAATGTGTAAAACGATTACAACCTAATCCCGGAAGTAATCACACACCTACCTAATCCCGGTATAAGTGAACCTAGTCCCAATGCTTGTGATTTATGCAACCTAATCCCGGAAGCAACACAAGACTTAGTTCTCAATGAAGAGAAAACAACCTAAGTGAATATATGAAATACTCAAAATGCAACAAGAGCAAGGCAACTCTATATGCTTACCTAGAATGATGATATATCAATGAAATCAATCCTAGATATCAAAAGCTAAATGACATATCATAAAGCTTAGCTAGATGTTATCAATCACAAAACAATCCTAGCTATCAAACAATGTCAACATGTCCAAACATGTGAACTCAATTAGTTGTAGAGAATTTCTAACAACATAATTGTCAATTAAATCCACAAGAACATTCAATTAAGCTTGACTAGATAAATAAACATTAATCTATCAACCTAATCATCAACCAATTGTACAAGAATGTTCTAGGGTTAGCTATTTAGGGAAAATCATCCTAATCATGTAAGCTACCACAAACAAAACCCAATCATGTCATAACTTCACTAAATATGCAATAAAAGTGAAGATTTGCTAAACTAAGCAATAAAAGACATGTCTTGACTAAGATAGAACAATAAATGAAGATGTGGTGTTTGTTCTACTTACCAAGTCATAAATGAAGAAGACCCATGGAAGATTGATGCATGAAACATGTTAGATGCACATGGGTTTTGGGTTTGGAGAGTTAAAGAAGCAAGATTGAAGCTTTCTCTCTCTAGGGTTTGAGTTTCTCACTCTAAGGTCTGATTTTGAGCTCTCAAAAACGAGCAAGGAAGAAGATGATACTTATATAGGACCCCTAGATGAAATGACGTCGTTTTGAAAAAATTTGCAAAAGAACGCCCATTTTGCGCCCTATTCTGCGGCCTTGACCGCATAACACAAGGGCGCAGAAATGCACCTGACAGATTTTGCGGCCCCTAAACGCAAAAACCAAGGGCGCAGAAAAGAGGACAGAGAGTATGAATTCTGATCCTTATTCTGCGCCCTTATTTCTGCGGCCTTGGCCGCAGAACAGGGCGCAAAATTGCACCTGATGGTGTTTCCTAAAAAGAAAAATATGATGTGTAATTCCAAGCAAGATGCACCCATATGGACAAGAATGAAGAGAGATTAAATGAGCAATTCATGCATACACACAATAAAGACACAACACATTCAAGAATAAGAATTATGCAAGTGTTGTGTGTGTGTGCATCTATTTCTCTTCATTGTAAGAAACACTAATTATTATACCTTTGGAGTGCTTCTTCCCTTGAGGTCTTGAAAAGGGCCTTTGAGCATGATCTTCAATCACCTAACTACCCTTACAATTCAAACCCCCAATATGTGGTTTGTCTACGAAATAAGCCAATCAACAATGGGAATCCTTACAATCTCCCCCTTTGGCTATTTCGTGACAAAACCACCACTCACATTGATCCTCACAAGATAATTGAAACTACGGGAAATTCTACATTACAAATTACGCAGAGATAAGAAAATAAAACTTCAAGTCTTCAATCTCTTGTAGAATACCCAAACCTTCAAAACAATTAGATTACACTTCCAAAGCAAGTGTATGTGAGATGATCAAGTGAAAGAAAAACAAGCATTTGCATATGAATCTTTTAACCACAATATCATGCAATGTATGAGTATGCAATGCTCCCTCCAAAGGGTTACTCTCTCTCAAACTTCTCCCCAAAGCATACACAATGCTCCCCCTATATCTCTCAAGACTTCTCCCCCTTTTTGTCATGAGATAGGCAAAGGAGCTCCCCCTATTGGGTTGCTTTAGCAAAGAGAGCTATTTGCACAAAAGGCATTTGCATAATCATATAAACGAACTTTATGCAATTCAAGAATTGAGAGAGATTCAAGGAGATTTTATTCACAGAAAAGTGTGTGTGTGTAAAAATTGCTTAGCATGTAATACAAGCACTATTGAGCTCATGCATAAGAATCAATCAAAGCAACAATCAACAGGTTTTCCAAATGAAGTCAAACCAATTAGAGCCCTGTTGTTATGACAAGAAGATATATATCCAAGCATTTGTGTGCAGAGTGTACTAATCACATCAAAAAATATATCATCTTTTCTACATTGCAAGACACATCATCAATCAACAATTTTGAGGTCTTTATTAAGCAATGCATCACACACATCATCAAACACATTTCAACTTTTTTGTTTTTCTCCTTTATCCTAGAAAGCATGTATTTCTGTTTATCATGCTAATGTAACTCTCTTGAAGGCTTTCACTCGGTTTCAAATGAGTAGCCATTTCCTACATTGGGCGGCTGCACGTCATATTGCCAGTAGCCCTTTTTCAAGAGAGAGCTTAAGAATGCATATCAAATAATCATGAACATGGAGAATAATTTGAGGTCAATCACATGTACTAACAAGTAGAACATTCCTCAAATGGATAAGCACACTCAAGCAAAAATAGAAATCATGCAGTACATGCTAGGCAACCGTGCAAGGTGTTATTAAAAACATTATTAAAGCATTACTCAATGTTATTCACCAAGCATTCTCAAACAATCATAAAAGAGCATAAAAGAAGTTAACTTTTTGCATATGACAATTCATGCAAGTTTGCTCTCTTTGCTTGAGCTCCCCTTATTGGGGTCAAATAACTAGAACTCATCACTCCACAAGACATATTCCAATAGATCTACTAAGAGTTTTAAATCGAGTAGCATCTAGAGGTTTTGTAAACAAGTCGGCTAGTTGATCATTTGTACCTACATGCTCAAGAACAATGCATTTATTTTCAACTAGTTCTCTAATGAAATGATGACGGATGTCAATATGCTTAGTTCTAGAATGTTGAACCGGATTCTTGGAAATATTAATAGCACTCATGTTATCACAAAAGAGAGTGAGTGTACCTTGGTTGAATCCGTAGTCTACTAGCATTTGCTTCATCCATAGGAGTTGTGTGCAACCACTCCCCGCGGCTATGTACTCGGCCTCCGCCGTGGACAAGGAAATTGAGTTTTGCTTCTTGCAAAACCAAGAAACAAGATTGTTTCCAAGGAAAAAGCAACCGCCCGATGTGCTTTTCCTATCATCACAATTTCCGGCCCAATCCGCGTCACTAAAGCCTACAAGACTAGCATTAGTGTCAAATGAGTACCAAATCCCATAGTTAGAAGTCCTATTCACAAATCGAATGATTCTCTTGACGCAAGAGAGATGGGACTCCTTGGGATCGGATTGGTACCTAGCACACACACCCACACTAAAGGATATGTCGGGCCTACTTGCGGTCAAATAAAGCAAGCTTCCTATCATACCCCTATAAAGTGTTTGTTCTACACTTTTACCACTAGCATCTTTGCTTAGTTTCAAAGTGGTGCTCATGGGTGTGTTACAATGTTTGGCTTTCTCAAGACCAAACTTCTTCACTAGGTTTTTGGCATATTTGGCTTGGGATATGAAGATCCCATCACTTAATTGCCTAATTTGCAAACCTAGGAAGTAACTAAGCTCACCAACAAGGCTCATCTCAAATTCATGAGACATAACATCAACAAATTGTTGGACTTTGGTGTTGTTGGTGGATCCAAACACTATATCATCAACATATATTTGAGCTATAAAAAGCTCATCATTGTCTTTCTTGATGAATAGTGTCTTGTCAACACTACCTCTTGTATAGTCATTGTTGACAAGAAATTGAGTGAGGCGCTCATACCAAGCCCTCGGTGCTTGTTTCAACCCATAAAGAGCCTTCTTGAGGCGATAGACATGGTTGGGGTGGTGTGCATCCACAAACCCCTTGGGTTGCTCAACAAACACTTCCTCTTGCAAGAAGCCATTGAGGAAGGCACTCTTAACGTCCATTTGGTGCAATTTGAACTTGTGCACACAAGAGATGGACAAGAGAAGCCTAATGGACTCTAGGCGGGCAACGGGAGCAAAAGTCTCCTCAAAGTCGATACCCTCAATTTGAGAGTACCCTTGTGCAACAAGTCTTGCCTTGTTACGCACTACGTTGCCATCCTCATCGGATTTGTTCCTATATATCCATTTTGTGCCTATGACATTAGTGGTCTTAGGCCTAGGAACTAGAGTCCAAACCTCATTCCTTTCGAATTGGTTTAGCTCTTCTTGCATGGCAAGAACCCAAAACTCATCATTTAGAGCTTCATCAATCTTTTTGGGTTCTATTTGAGAGGTGTAGCATGTGAAGCTAATAAGATTAGCTATTTGCCTTCTAGTCCTAACACCCTCATTCACATCTCCAATAACATCCTCTTTGTTATGGAGTCTTCTAACCCATGGAGCGGGTTCATTAGAGTCCAAGTTAGGAACTCTATCAATAGGTTGTGTGTCATTTTCAACAACATTGGATGTCCCCACATTAGGAGTCACAACAACCTTCTCCAAAGGAGAATCATCACTAAGAATAACCTCCTCCTCATGATTACTACACTTGAGCCTTTCATCATCAAATACAACATTAGATGATTCCATAACACTTAGAGTTTTCTTATTGAAAACTCTATAGGCTCTACTATTCAAGGCATAGCCAATAAAGATACCTTCATCACTCTTAGCATCAAATTTGCCAAGTTGATCTCGGTCATTTAAAATGTAGCATTTGCTTCCAAATGTGTGGAAGTAGCTAACATTTGGCCTCTTGCCTTTCCATAACTCATAGGAGGTATTCCTAGTACCGGGCCTTAGAAAAACTCTATTTCCTATATAACAAGCCGTGTTGATGGCTTCGGCCCATAAATTCCTAGACACATTGTTGCTAAGCAACATCACACGGGCCATCTCTTGAAGGACCCTATTTTTCCTCTCAACAACTCCATTTTGTTGAGGTGTTCTAGGAGCCGAAAACTCATGGGAGATACCTATACTATCACAATAGGTTTCAAAAGAAGCATTCTCAAATTCCCTCCCATGGTCACTTCTAATCCGTTTTATGCTTTTAATGTTAGAATTCATTTCATTTTGAAGTTTAGTACAAAGCATTTTAAACTTATCAAAAGTTTCGGATTTTTCTCTAAGAAAATATGTCCATGTGAACCTAGAGAAATCATCTACACAAACAAAAATGTATCTCTTTCCACCCAAGCTCTCGGTTTGCATAGGACCCATAAGATCCATATGGAGAAGCTCTAGAGGCTCCTTGGTGGAGAGATACTTGCCCTTTTTATGCATGCTTTTAGTTTGTTTTCCTTGTTGACAAGGTCCACAAATACCATTGGTTTTCTTCCCAAGCTTAGGGAGGCCACGCACACATTCAAACTTTCCAAGGGTCCGTAGATCCCGAAAGTTCATGTGGCCAAGTCTTTCATGCCACAACTCAATTTGCTCATCCTTGGACACATTGTTTGAGACTATTCTAGCTTCAAGACAATAGCAATTTTCGCTAGATCTCATACCTTTCAATAAGGTTTGTCCATTGGGCTTTAGGATAGAGCAATTCTCTTTGTTAAACAAGACGGAATATCCTTCATCACTAAGATGAGAAATGCTAATCAAATTGGCTTTCAAGCCATCAACAAGTAAAGCATTGGATAAGGAGGGCAATCCGGGAACGGAGATGGTTCCTTTCCCTATGACATTCCTTTTGGATCCATCACCAAAGGTGACATTTCCTCCTTCCTCCATAACAAGAGTCTCGAAGAAACTCTTGTTTCCCGTCATGTGCCTAGAGCACCCACTATCAAGATACCAAAGATTAGAAGAATTTGCCTTCAAGGCAATTTGTGCAACATGGCAAACATTTTCATTCTTTCTAATCCATTTAAGAACAACATTTTCTTTCTTAAAGGTCTTTGGTACATGGGCTCTAGTAATCCTAGGATCATGCAAATTAGTCTTATTATTCCTAGGAACATGCATCTTGGCTCTATTCTTTCTCTTTTCAATCATGCTTCGAGTTCTACACATTTTTATATAACGAAAGCAATTTGGTCGAATGTGACCATTAAAGCCACAAAAATGACAAATTGGAATGAAACTAGAAATCATACCATTGCCTTGAGCATTTATGGGAGCCTTCCCTTTTCTTTGTGGTTGAGTGGGTTCAATCCATCTCCTTTGTTGAACCGGTCTATCTTGCTTCCAATGTTGGACTTGCATGATTGGATTTTTCCCTTTTTGAGCCAATAGATGAGGAATGTTGGCTTGAGGTTGTCTCCTTGGTGCCACCTTCACTTGTGCACTTTTTGAGCTTTGTCCTAGATCTATTTTCTTCCTAGGAGTGTGCACCGGAGAAGCTTCTATATTGCCCAAGCTCTTAACAAACACGGTCTTCTTAGAGGAGGTGGTCTCTTGACAATCTTCAAACCCAAGACCTCTCTTGTCACATGGACTCTTTCCAACACCAAGCATGTGATCTAATTTTTTGGTGCTAGAGTCCATCCTAGTAAGTGACTTCTTAGCTTCAACAAGCTCCCTCTTCAAACCTTCTTCATTCCTCCTAGATAAAGCTAACTCCTCTTTTAGCTTATCTTCTCTCTTCTTAAGTCTTTCCACTTCTTCACTTAGGAGATCATTGTGAGATGAAAGCTCAAGATTTTCTTCTCTCAACATCTTGATCTTCTTAGTGGTTTTCATCTCTAAGCTCCTAAACTCCTTAAGATATTCAACTAACACTTCTTTCTCCACATATCCATTAGTGGAGTTAGCATCGGAGTCATCTTCACTAGAGTCACTTTCCCTTTGACTCTCTTCCTCTTTTTCACTACCACTTTTGCTCTTGTGAGAAGAGGCAAAAGCTAGGAAGTTAGCCATGATGAGTAATTCAATCCGGTGAGAAGAGGAGGACGTGTGCTAGAAGCCCCCTCGTTGCTACCACCGTTTCCACTCATTGTGTTTATGAATGAAATGAAATGAATGCACAATGTATGAATGAACAAAAATCACACAAATGCAAAACACACCAAAATGAGCAAGGATCACCTATGTATATCTAGGAACCCGCTCTGATACCAATTGAAACAAATTATGGTGTGTTCAATATTAATCTAGAGGGGGGGTGAATAGATTTTACCCAATTTTACCAAATTTTCGTTAATGGTCAAGATTACGAAAATACCCTCCACTAGTCAAAATACAAAAGCAAGTGTAATATGGTGCGGAAATTAAAAGACACTTGATATTTACGTGGAAACCCTCACGGGAAAAACCACGGGCTATGTAAGTGAGCCACACTTGAACCTCGAATCCACTAAATGTGTAAAACAATTACAACCTAATCCCGGAAGTAATCACACACCTACCTAATCCCGGTATAAGTGAACCTAGTCCCAATGCTTGTGATTTATGCAACCTAATCCCGGAAGCAACACAAGACTTAGTTCTCAATGAAGAGAAAACAACCTAAGTGAATATATGAAATACTCAAAATGCAACAAGAGCAAGGCAACTCTATATGCTTACCTAGAATGATGATATATCAATGAAATCAATCCTAGATATCAAAAGCTAAATGACATATCATAAAGCTTAGCTAGATGTTATCAATCACAAAACAATCCTAGCTATCAAACAATGTCAACATGTCCAAACATGTGAACTCAATTAGTTGTAGAGAATTTCTAACAACATAATTGTCAATTAAATCCACAAGAACATTCAATTAAGCTTGACTAGATAAATAAACATTAATCTATCAACCTAATCATCAACCAATTGTACAAGAATGTTCTAGGGTTAGCTATTTAGGGAAAATCATCCTAATCATGTAAGCTACCACAAACAAAACCCAATCATGTCATAACTTCACTAAATATGCAATAAAAGTGAAGATTTGCTAAACTAAGCAATAAAAGACATGTCTTGACTAAGATAGAACAATAAATGAAGATGTGGTGTTTGTTCTACTTACCAAGTCATAAATGAAGAAGACCCATGGAAGATTGATGCATGAAACATGTTAGATGCACATGGGTTTTGGGTTTGGAGAGTTAAAGAAGCAAGATTGAAGCTTTCTCTCTCTAGGGTTTGAGTTTCTCACTCTAAGGTCTGATTTTGAGCTCTCAAAAACGAGCAAGGAAGAAGATGATACTTATATAGGACCCCTAGATGAAATGACGTCGTTTTGAAAAATTTTGCAAAAGAACGCCCATTTTGCGCCCTATTCTGCGGCCTTGACCGCATAACACAAGGGCGCAGAAATGCACCTGACAGATTTTGCGGCCCCTAAACGCAAAAACCAAGGGCGCAGAAAAGAGGACAGAGAGTATGAATTCTGATCCTTATTCTGCGCCCTTATTTCTGCGGCCTTGGCCGCAGAACAGGGCGCAAAATTGCACCTGATGGTGTTTCCTAAAAAGAAAAATATGATGTGTAATTCCAAGCAAGATGCACCCATATGGACAAGAATGAAGAGAGATTAAATGAGCAATTCATGCATACACACAATAAAGACACAACACATTCAAGAATAAGAATTATGCAAGTGTTGTGTGTGTGTGCATCTATTTCTCTTCATTGTAAGAAACACTAATTATTATACCTTTGGAGTGCTTCTTCCCTTGAGGTCTTGAAAAGGGCCTTTGAGCATGATCTTCAATCACCTAACTACCCTTACAATTCAAACCCCCAATATGTGGTTTGTCTACGAAATAAGCCAATCAACAATGGGAATCCTTACAACACCATTCTCACCCTTCCATATTCTCATTGTTTTTATTTATTTTCATTTCCATTCTCTACACACACACACACACACACACACACACACACACACTGCATTGTGCATACATTTCACACACACCATTCTCACCTTTCCACATTCTATTTACATGCTTATAATAAATACTAAAACTTGATATGGTTGACGGATCACACCTCTCTGCAGAACGATACTCTTTCTTGCTGCTATACTAGTCACTATCACTAGAGAGGTTGAACTTTAATATAAATCTTTGACATACGCTTCCGACGAGCTTGTCAAAATGGTGCCGCTGCCGGGGAGGCGTATTCGTTGATTGTTTCTTGTTTTAGTTTAGGTTCTATAAATTTAAAATTTAATTACTTTGCGGATTATGTTTAGATGTGTAGAAAATAAACTTTTTTTTTTTTTTTTTTTTTGCTTTACGCATATGCATTTGATGTTTTTGAGTTGTGCTTGTGCAAGGAAATGATATTTTCAGGTCGGATGGACTGCACAACTCTTGAGAACAATGATAGAGTGCTTTGATTGCATTGCAACAACTCTCAAGTGAAACGGTAGCGCCACAAATGGCCATGTTGGCTATAGCTACAATAAGTATCCTCTAAACTTTGAGCTTAAATGGAGTGCTTGTGGATTAGTTGTTGATTTGGGCAGAATTTCCCATGGACTTAATGTCTAAAATGCTATGCTTGTAGTGTTTGTAATTTTTATTTTTTGTTTAGATCTAAGAGTTGATTTGTATTGTGCTTAGATCTTAGGATTTATTGTATTTTGTTGTTAGCTTTTTATTTTTGTTCTTATCTCCGAATTTTTTCTAAGCATTATCCATATTTTATGGTTTGAGCAACATTGAAGACAATGTTGAGTTTAGGTTTGGGGGTGTGGACACATTTGTTGTCTATTTTTGTTACATTTTAAAAAAATTTAAATTGTTGTAAAATAAAAGAGTAGAATGGTTAATAAATAATTGAGAGAGAGATGAGAGAATAATTAAACAAGAGAGAGAGAGAAACGAGAGAGAGAGAGAGCATTACATCTTATTGAATTTTCCAGTAGTCATTACAAGTGAGATAGAAGAACATATATATAGGCAAATAAAGAATTAAAGAGAGAAAAGGTAAGTGTATCAGGTGGGAGAGGAGAGAGGCGGTGGAGTATTGTAGAGGAAGATATTTTATGATATTATGGTGAGATATTGTGTGATATTTTGTAGTAGATATTTGAGTGATATTTTGTAGTAGATATTTGAGTGATATTATACATGTGGTAAAAACCACATATATTATAACACTCCCCCTTGGATTTATACCACATGTATTAATCTACTAGGGAAAAACTCTATGAGATAAAAATTAAGTAAAATATATACAATAACCTCCTGGATTTAATGGGGTTGGACATTACAAACCATCTCATTAAAAACCTTGTCAGGAAAACCCAGTGGGATAAAACCTGATCGAAGGGAAAAAGAGTATAGTGCACATATGCCCATTTAAAACTTTGCTCCCCCTGATTGAACGCTGCCCCTCATAAAACTTCAGTATTTAATCTCGTAATTTAGAAAATCGATGCATGCCTATTCCATATACCAGCTTCTCAAAAGTTGATGTAGGCAATGATTTGGTAAACAATCTGCCAGATTGTCTGTAGACCGTATTTGCTTAATATCAATTTGTCGGCTCTGCTGAAGCTTATGAGTATAGAAGAATTTAGGAGAAATATGTTTGGTTCTGTCTCTTTTGATATACCCCCCCTCTAATTTGAGCAATGCAAGCAGCATTATCTTCAAATATCTGTGTTGGCATTTCTGTAGATAATGAAAATCCACAAGTATTCTGAATATGATGAATAACTCACCTTAACCAAACACATTCTCGACTGGCTTCGTGAAGTGAGATGATTTCAGAATGGTTAGATGATGTAGCAACCATAGTCTGTTTTGTGGAACGCCAGGATATTGCTGTGCCATTATATGTAAAAACATATCCCGTCTGTGAACGAGCTTTGTGGGGATCAGACAGATACCCGGCATCAGCATAACCAAGTAAACCTGAAAAATTGTTAGACTTTGTATAAAATAATCCTAAATCTTTCGTTCCACTGAGGTAACGAAAAAGATGTTTGATTCCATTCCAATGCCTTCGAGTTGGTGCCGAGCTAAATCTAGCCAGTACATTCACAGAGAATGCAATATCTGGTCTAGTACACTGAGCCAAATATAATAATGCACCAATAGCATTAAGATATGATACCTCAGTACCAAGTATCTTTTCATCATTTTCTTTTGGACTGAATAGATCTCTTTTAGGATCAAGAGTTCTAACAACCATATGAGTATTTAATGGATGAGCATTATCCATATGAAATCTTTTTAAAATCTTTTCAATATATGCTAATTGATGTATGAGTACTCCATTTGATCTATGCTCGATCTCGAGGCCGAGACAATATTTTGTCTTTCCCAGATCTTTCATTTCGAATTCTCTTTTTAAATATTCAGCAGTTTTCAGAAGCTCTCCAGGAGTTCCAATTAAATTCATATCATCAACATAAACTGCTATGATAACAAATCCAGATTCTGATTTCTTAATGAAAACACATGGACATATAGGATTATTAATATATCCTTCTTTTATTAGATATTCATTGAGACGGTTGTACCACATCCGTCCAGATTGTTTTAACCCATACAAGGATCTTTGTAATTTTATCGAATACAAATTACGAGATCTTGAGTTACATGATTTTGACATTTTAAACCCTTCAGGGATTTTCATGTAAATATCTGAATCCAGTGAACCATACAGATAAGCGGTCACTACGTCCATTAGACGCATTTCAAGTCTTTCCAAGACAACCATGCTTATCAGAAATCGAAACGTAATTGTATCCATCACTGGTGAATACGTTTCATTGAAATCGATTCCAGGTCTCTGCGAGAAACCCTGTGCTACGAGTCGTGCCTTATATCTCACGACCTCATTTTTCTCATTACGTTTCCGTATAAAAACTCATTTGTACCCAACAGGTTTGACGTTTTCAGGCGTCTGGATTATAGATCCAAATACTTCACGTTTGGCTAACGAAGTCAATTCTGTTTGAATTGCTTCTTTCCATTTAGGTCAATCAGACTTCTGTCTACAATCATCGAGATTATGAAGTTCATAATCATCATTTATAATATCAGTTACCATTGTGTATGAGAATATATCATCAATGATTGTTTTTTCACGATTCCACAATTCTCTTGTATAATTTATAGAAATTTCCTCATTTCTATATTCTTGTATCTCTTCAGAGATTCCTTCCCCTACAGGGGATTTTGTCACCCTAGTAACTTGTGTCCCTGAAGGGACATTTAACTCTTCTGGAGTTAACTTAGAGAAAGTGGATTTATTTATTTTCCTTTTCCGAGGAACATTATCTTTTGAACCAAACGGTCTACCACGCTTCTGGCGTGCAAAAGATGATTATTTTGCTATTATTTGTTGAGAATGTTTTTCTGGAACAATTACATGTGCTGGTACATTAACAGCAAGGATGTATGATTTTGTTACCTTAGTAGCATCTGTAAATGCATCTGGTAACTGATTCGCTATTGCTTGAAGATGTACTATCTTACGTACTTCATTCTCACATTGAGATGTGTATGGGTCTAAATGAATTAGACTTGGAACTTTCCAGGAAAGTTCACGCTTCTCTTCAAAAGAAGTTTTTCTTTCCCCTAATAATGGGAAATTTGTTTCATCAAAATGACAATCTGCAAACCGTGCTATGAAAAGATCACCAGTCAAAGGTTTCAGATATCTAATAATTGATGGTGAATCAAAACCAACATATATTCCCAAACGCCTTTGGGGTCCCATTTTAGTTCTTTTCGTTGGTACAATTGGGACATATACCGCACACCCAAATGTACGTAAATGAGATATATCAGGTTGATGACCAAGTACAAGTTGTACTGGTGAATACTGATGATAAGCAGTGGGTCGAAGCCGGATTAATGCAGCAGCATGTAAAACAGCATGTCCCCATACATAAATCGGTAATTGCGTTCGTAATAATAAAGTCCTTGCATTTATCTAGACACGTTTAATAAGTGATTCTGCCAATCCATTTTGAGTATGAACATGTGGAACTGGATGTTCAACATCAATCCCAGCCACTTTACAATATTCATCAAATGTCTTGGAAGTAAATTCACCAGCATTATCAAGGCGAATGGACTTAATTGAGTAATCGGGAAAATGAGCCTGAAGCCTGATAATCTGTGCAAGTAATTTTGCAAAAGCAACATTACGTGTTGATAATAAACATATATGTTACCATTTGACAGATGGGTCAACTAGAACCATAAAATAACGAAATGGTCCACTTGGTGGATTAATGGGTCCACATATATCCCCTTGAATTCTTTGTAAAAATGATAGGGATTCAAGACCAACTTTAGAAAAAGATGGTTTTATTATTAATTTCCCTTGGGAACATGCAGTACATAAATTTTCATGGGATAAAAGAATCTTCTGGTTCTTTAATGGATGCCCATGAGAATTCTCAATGATTCTACGCTTCATTGTAGATCCTGGGTGACCGAGACGGTCATGCCAGATTACAAACATTTTTGGATCTGAGAACTTTTGATTCATAACTGCATAAATTTCAACACTTTTGATAATAGTGTAATATAATCCAGAAGATAAAGCACGCAGCTTTTCTACAATGAGTTTCTGGCCTGAATTATGAGAAGTTATGCATAGATATTCAACATTCTCTTTATTTATGGTTTCAATGTGATATCCATTCCTTCGAATATCTTTGAAACTGAGCAGATTCCTTCTGGATCTGCTTGAATATAATGCATCATCGATGCATAATTCAGTATTGTTTGATAACAATATCATGGCTCTTCCAGAGCCTTCTATCAGGTCCGTTGGACCTGATACAGTATTAACATTTGCTCTGAGCAAAGTTAAATTCATGAAGTATTTCTGACTCCGCAAAATTGTATGAGTTGTTGCACTGTCGGCTAAACATATATCTCCTGCTTCTAGCTTTTCAATAACCCTCAATTTATCGTTTAGATTCATTTTGTTTGCTTCATAAAGAAAAGAAAAATAAAATGTGTATCAGACAAAGTGATTCAAAAAGTATATATTACATTGAGAAATATTTTACATAAACAAAATAGCAAAATAATACTACTGAAGTAGTATTTAATTGGTATGGATATTCCCATCACCAATTGAAGCAAAAACAAAATAATACTACTGAAGTAGTATTTAATTGGTATGGGCATTCCCATCACCAATTGAAGCAGTCGGCTTGTCCTTTGGATCGTCAAAGAAGTCTGTCACATTGAGATGTGTAATATCCATAGGATATGAATCTTCAATGAAATGTGTCTCGGGTTTCTTCCCCTTTTCTTTGATTGATGTTTGATAAAGTTCAACAAGATGTTTAGGTGTGCTGCATTCGTTTGACCAATGATTGTAACAACCACACCTATAACAAACACCATCTTTTGCATTTGGCCTATTCTGAACAGCTTTTCCTTTGTATTCACTTGGTCCGGAATAACCGCGTCCTCTTCTGGAACTACGTCCATAGCCCCGACCCGGATTACCACCCAGATTACGACCCGAATTATGACCATTACCACGACCACGATCCGTGTTACGACCATAGCCACGTCTATGATCTGGATTATAATTATTACCACGTCCATGACCACGACCACGACCACGACCACGACCACGATTACGATTACGACCACGACCATGGTATCCGACGGTATCAGCATTCACTTCTGGGAATGCTTTAGAACCAGTCGGGTGTGTTTCGTTATTTTTAATCAGTAGCTCATTATTCTTTTCTGCTACTAGTAGGCACGAGATCAATTCTGAATACTTTGAGAATCTACGTTCTCGATATTGCTGTTGCAATATTATATTCGAGGCATGAAAAGTTGTGAATGTTTTTTCTAACATTTCCTTTTCAGATACCTCCTCACCACACAATTTCAACATTGTGGTGATCCTGAACAAATCAGAATTATAATCAGAGACTGATTTGTGGTCTTGGAACCGTAAATTCAGCCATTCGTACCTTGCAATTGGTAACCTTAACATTCTGCTGATGATCATAGCGATCTTTTAGCTCCCGCCACAGATCTTCAGGTCTGTGGCGGTAAGGTATTGAGCCTTCAAATCCTCATGTAGATGATGACGGATTATGACCATAGTTGTGGATCTATCCTGTTCATTAGCCTGGCTATCATCAATGGTGCAGTATAGGCCCTGGGATTTTAAGTATAATCCGGCATCAATAACCCAAGACATATAGTTGTCTCCTGATACTTTGAGTGCATCGAACTTCAAATTTGCAAGTTTTGACATGCTTACAGCTTCTTTTTCTGTAAATTAAATTGTGAATTTTAATTTAGTGTGAATATAATTAAAGAGTATATTAAACAATTCCAGAACGGTATATATGCCCTGTAAATAAGTTCCAGGACGGTATATATGCCCTGTAAATAACAGTTCCAGGACGGTATATATGTCCTGTAAATAACAGTTCTAGAACGGCATATATGTCCTGTAAAATCAATTCCAGGAGGCTGAGCTCACCTGCTATGTGCATAAAAATTAAATCCAGAACTATATATATATGTTTCGTTTAACGGCACAGCCATTTTGTATACGAAATATATATAGATCCAGAATATTGAGATTTAAAGAAAATTGAGATTTAGAGAAAATAAATTCAGGACTATATACATATGTTCCGTTTAACGGCACAGCCATTTTGGATATGAAATATATATAGATCCAGAATATTGAGATTTAAAGAAAATTGAGATTTAGAGAAAATAAATTCAGGAGAATAATTAAACAAGAGAGAGAGAGAAACGAGACAGAGAGAGCATTACATCTTATTGAATTTTCCAGTAGTCATTACAAGTGAGATAGAAGAACATATATATAGGCAAATAAAGAATTAAAGAGAGAAAAGGCAAGTGTATCAGGTGGGAGAGGAGAGAGGCGGTGGAGTATTGTAGAGGAAGATATTTTGTGATATTATGGTGAGATATTGTGTGATATTTTGTAGTAGATATTTGAGTGATATTATGGTGAGATATTGTGTGATATTTTGTAGTAGATATTTGAGTGATATTATACATGTGGTAAAAACCACATATATTATAACATAAATCTCTACACAAAACGATCAATTTCGAATTTTTTTGGAAATAGAGTCCATTTTTGTTGAGTTTTTTTTCTTTGCGTGCCGGTAGAGACATACATTGCATGCTTTTAGCTCCGTATGTCGCTTAAATTTGCTTGTACATTGCCAATCTTTTGATGTTGAGGTGGATGAGACTTCTATGCTTGTTTAGCCTAGGAAAATTATAGAGACTACCTGTGAGCTACACTGTGCCTAAATAACAAAAGTTTGTGGGTTTTGTTTCTACTCTAATATACTCTTCGATTTTTTTTTCTTCATTGTGATCTCATTGTACATTAATTTTGCATTGATTGCCATAGAACTTCATCATGTGGACTGCTTGTTGAGACTTGTATTCCCTTGGTAGATAGACTTTTAGAAATGATTTTGGGCTTGAGTGTGTGCACAACTACTAAAATAGCCTAAACACTCACATACCCATATATTCATTACAAATTAAAGCCAAACACATATCCATTCCCTAGTTATTGATCATGTTGAGGTGCATAGCTTAGGAGAAGCTAGCTTTAAATTTTGTAAAAGCGTGTACTTAGGCAAATATATGTAAATTGTGCTAGGCAAAGGCTTACAAAAAGAAAAAAAAAAAAAGAGAAAAAGAAAAAAATTGAATAAGTGTTGAAATATAAAACACTTAAGCCTTATAGTTCTTCAATGGTAAAGTTACTCACTAATAAGGGTACAATTGTAGCACAATAGTTCAATGTAAAGCTTATAACCTAGACGCTTATATTGTAATGTGTAATAAAACTAATTTTGTTATTAAGTGTAATGTGTAAACACACCCTAGCATGGTTAATAGCTTTATCCTTCCCACTCCCACCATCTCTTCCATCCCAAACACTACCACAAATCACCTTAGCCCCAATAAAAGTGAGGGAAAGCTTATTTGATCTCTTGGGAATGCGAGTCAATGCATGTCTTTCCACGTTCATGGCATTTCAATTCCTTTCATGAGATCCATTTTCAGAAAATGTGCGTCATTGGAAAATACTCATATGTGATTATATTTGATTCTATATACCTAAACTTCAAATCACATATGTTTGCTAGAGAGTGCGCCTAAGTTCTGAGTGAAAATATGACTGAAATCTGGTGAGGATTAGAGTTGAGGCGAATTTTATCCTGGACATGAGCGTAGTTGTTTTGTAACCAAAAACATCATAAGTATAGGCATACTTGCATTGTGTGATGCATTGTTATTAATTGATATATTTGAGATTCTAGCATGCATGTGTTATCTTTGCTTGGTATGTGTGGATTGCATCTTAACTTTTATTGCAGAGAATACGTTTGTGGATGTCGTAGCTGTAAACCCTTAGGAGACTATAACTCCTCCATCTAGGGCTGCTTAGTGGTTTAAAGGCTTGTGGCACATGCCAAGTGCCATTGTGTTTCCTACAGAAGTGGACTAGCTTAGTTTTTATCTTTTATTTGTTTTTATGTGCTGTTTTTATTTTTTTATTTGTATTTTTTATTCTATTGTTTTGCTCGAGGATAAGCAAAAGATAGGTTTGGGGGGCATTTGATGGACTATTTTATACCTATTTGAGTTCCCCCAATTCTGATTGTTTGTATCATTTTCGAGCGTATTTTTGTATATAATGTTTTGTTTGAGCCATGCGTAGGTACATATTCCATACCAATGGTATTTGAGCTTAAAGGAAAGATTGGAAGGTTAAAATGAGCCAAAAACAGAATAATTGGAGTATATGCGGAGCGACGTGCCTCACCGTTGACATAGATCGCGGTGTGATCTAAACCCAGCCGTGGCCAAGCAAATCTAAATGTCTCTATGATTGATACACTGCAGAGCTAGAATGTGACACCGAGACTGCGGCAGAACCCCCTTGGCATTCCAATAGCTTACGGATGAAGTGTAGAAAAGCAAGCATTCGACGGTTGCAATCGGTGTACCCCACCGCTGATTTGCAAACCGTCGTTCAGTTCTAGAGATATCCAAGAAGCATTTGGCAGTTGAATTTGACTGTCAAGGCCACCGATCTCAACCGCTGATTTGACCAAGATCAGCAAAAGGGTTGAAATTGTATATGCTCGTGCAGAATGTCCAATTTGTAGGAGTCATATCTTCCTCCTCGGATCGAATCACATAGGGATCCTTATATGTTCAGAAAGCCCCAGAAGTCTAGTTTCCAAAACATTTTACAGATTATGATTCTACATTTTCTGCAGGAAGTTATGCCCATTTCCGTAACAGTGTGCGATGCTAAAATGCTAAAATGCTAAAATGCTAAAATTTCCAAATGGCTACTTCAAACAGCGGCCCGGTCGCCGAACCAAACCGCCGATCAACTCTATAAAGTAGTTTTTTGGGTGAATTTCAAGGACAGTCTCATCCTTTCACCCTGATTTTCAGTCCTAACCTCTCCACACTATATAAACACATTCTTCTCTTCTATCCCATGAGAATCCACTCCCCACACACTTCCTCTTCTTCTTCTTCTTCATTTTCTTCCATCTAAATAAGAGAGAGAGAAGCTTTCAAGGGCATCCATGGAGACCTCCATGGATGCTTTATATTTCATCTTCTACCCATCATCTCCCATATTTAGGATTAGATTGCATAGAGATAGGAGTGGGCTTTGGCCAAATTCGAGCTAGACAAAGGAAGGAACTCTTGGAGGAGGTTTTCTTCAAGGGTTGTATCTATTTCTCACTCTTTATGTATTTCTTGTTTTCTTGAATATGTAATCCCCACTAGGGAATATTTATAAACCTAATTTGTGCTCAATATATATGTTGGATGTTTTTATATCTAATTTGTGTTTTGATTCACTCTTGTTATTTATTGATATATCTATTATCTTGAAATGCATGTTTATGGATGATTGGAAATTGATATTTGTTCATGGATGGGATTAGGAGTAGATTAACTTAATTGTAGGAGTAGTTGTAATCAAATATCCCATTTTTGTGTGTATGTCTTTGGAAGGTCGAAATTGCATGTTTGTGGATGGGTTTGAGTGACTTAGAGTTAGGGTAGTACCTTTTGAGGGACTCTCTGGGCATAGTCTTGGCTAATTAGCTAGGAAGAGTGGGTGAACCTATAAATTATCATATTAGAAGGGTTTGGTTCATTGTTCTTGTTAACTATTGGAATTTAGCTATTTCTCACTCTAGGGGCTCTAAGTGAGTCATGGTTAGATTTACAATTATTGGCCTTTGGCTATCTCTCACGCTAGGGGTTCTAGGTGAGTTATGGTTGGAGATACAATCACTTTTTCCACATTCATTGTACCTAACGTTGCCATTTTACATTACTGTGTTAATATTGAACTCAATTTAACATCGGTTTCGTGTACGAGGGGCTCTTGGCACACTCTTCAACCATTAGCTCTGTGAATGGGTATAAATTAGATCGAGGCAAGAATGAATCCTTAACTAAAATTGGATGCACTTAATGCTTAACAACTAACTATTTGTGCACTTATGTATGGTGAACTTGTTGAACCTTGTGTGACCATTTTCATGCATCCTCATATCCTTTATTTTATTTATCACTTTAAACACCATTCTCACCCTTCCATATTCTCTTCGTTTTTATTTATTTTCATTTCCATTCTACACACACACACACACACACACACACACACACACACACACACACATCGCATTGTACATACATTTCACACACACCATTCTCACCTTTCCGCATTTTATTTACATGCTTACAGTAAACACTAAAGCATGAAATGGTTGACGGATCATAACTCCTTCTTGCTACTATAGTAGTCACTAGCACTAGCGAGGTTGAACTTTAATATAAATCTTTGACATACGCTTCCGACGAGCTTGTCAAGTGCCTTCATAGAATTAAGCATAGAAAAAGGAAGAACGATTCGATGATCCATTAAGCTGGATATGTCGAAGGCATACGATATGGTCGAATGGGTGTTCCTTGAGGGTATGCTGTATAAGTTGGGTTTCTCAAACAGATGGGTAAATCTGATTATGAATTACGTAACCTCTGTGTCGTATTCTTTCTTGTTAAATGGAGAGGTTTACGGCAACATTAAACCTTCCAGAGGGTTATGACAAGGAGACCCACTCTCTCCCTTCCTTTTCCTTTTTTGTGCAGAGGGTCTTACTACCCTGATTCAGATGGCTCAGGATAGAGGGGTGCTGTCAGGATTTAAATGCAATAGACGCGGCCTTTATTCTTTGCCAACGATAGCTTGTTATTTGCTAAGGCTAATGATGTGAATTGTGCTGCGGTGAAAACAATTCTAGAAGACTACGAAAAGGCTTCTGGCCAGCTGATCAACTTCAGTAAATCTACAGTTTGTGAGAGCCCTTCTATGACCAAAACCGAGGGTCTGAGAATTGCGACAATGATTGGGGTGAATCTAGTTGACTGCTATGAAAAATATTTGTGCCTCCCTTGTTTCTCAGGCAGAAGTAAAAGAAAACTTTGTTCGAATATCGTCGATCGTGTGTGGACGAAGATTAGAGGATGGGGAGAGAAGCTTCTATCTATAGGCGTTAAGGTGATCCTTATCAAGGCTGTGATCCAAACGGTTCCCTCTTACGCAATGAGTCTTTTCCGCATTCCTAAGAGCCTAATTCTCGAGATCCAAAGACTGTGCGTGAGATTCTGGTGGGGAAGTTATCCGAGCAAGAAGAAGATGCATTGGTGCACCTGGAATCAGCTCTATAAATCAATAACAAAAAGTGGTTTTGGCTTCCGTGACCTGAAGACCTCTAATAGAGCCTTCTTAGCTAACCAGAGGTGGAGAATCCTCAAAAAACCTGACTCATTAGAGACTAGAACTCTTAAAAGCTGCTATCATAGTGATTGTAGCTTCCTGGAAGCTAGTAAAAAGGCTGGCTGCTCGTTTGTATGGAGTAGTCTGTGTTGGGGTAGGGGACTGATGGAGGAAGGTGTGAGATAGAGAGTGGAAGATGGTACGTCTATCAAAATTTACAAGGATAAATGGATACCAAGACCTCATGATTTTAAGACCATCTCGCCTCCGAATTTGGGTACTGAAGCTATAGTGGATAGGTTGATCTCCCCAACAGGTGGCTGGAATGCTGAGATGATTAATACGAATTTCCTTTCAGATGACGCTCAGGCAATTCTGCAGATCCTCATAGGCTTGGGTAACAGCTTTGATTCATCTCTCTGGCACTACAAGGCTAATGGGAAATATTCAGTCAAAAGTGGCTATTGGCTAAGGAGGCATATGGAAGCTAATCCTAGTACTTCTACCCCTAGCCCTTTGAGAACTTGGTGGAAATTTTTTTGGCAAATGAATATCCCTCTGAAAATTAAAATTTTCGTTTGGAGAGCATGTTTTGATTGGATCCCTACCAACTATAACATTGCTAGACGTGGGGAAATGGTGTTTACGGGGCTTGCAAGACCTCCTTGGAAACTACTAAACATGTGCTGTAGGACTACAAAAAAGCTTAAGACCATTCGCTATGATTGGTTTCGCTCGAGGCCTACTATTAGAGGTAATCCTGCTAGTTTCCTTGATTTTATCTATGAAATCTTCTTAGGGGCATATGGGTTCGATAATGAGCTTTTCTGCATTGTTGTGTGGAGAATTTGGTTCGGTCGCAATTCCATCCTTCATGGCTCTTCCTTCCCTAATTGGTCGGATGTCACTGATTGGAGTAACAGCTTCCTGGCTAATTTCTAGAGTAAGAACCTAGCGGTGAATCCTGTGGTGGCTGTTAATCCTCCTGTGGACATTGGGTGGATCCCACCTGATGAGGGCAAATTCAAAATGAATTGTGTAGCAAATGTAGATAGAGGTGGTGGTAGAGTTGGTATTAGAGTTGTGATAAGAGATTATAAGGGTGATGTGCTTGCTTACTGTTCTCATATTCTACAGGCTAACTATTCTGCTAAAGCTGTTATCTTAGTGTCCATCCTAAAGGGGCTTTAGTTCGACAGTGATTGTGGGATCTCCCCTAATGTCATTGAGGTGGATATTGAGGAGGTTATCAAATGGATCAACAATGGTTTTCATAAAGATTCTGAATTTGGGGCAATCTTTGAGGGTATTTTTAAGCTCAATATGATTGTTGAGGACAGGGTGTTTCATAGCATATATAGGTTGACAAACAAAGCCGCGTATGCTCTCGTTTGTTATTCCTACAGCTTAGCTAATGATGCCTTTTGGTTGGAAAAGCATCCTGCTTGTATAGGTAGGCTCGTGGAGGCTGATAAGCCTGGTTAGGGGCTCGCCTGTGTGCCCAATTTCTTTCTTCCTTGTTTTTCTTACTCTGTCATGTTTTATTAAAAAAAGAAAAAGAAAAAGTAATATGCTTCTTGCACTTGCAACATAAGATGCAGATTAGAATAGTACAAACCATTAATAAGCAACAAACTTATCTTGCCATTCCATCCCTACCTCACTTCATCTTTGCATTCTCATACTTTGTTTCCACATCCCCAAAATGGTCCATGTATTTCTGTCAAATGTCAAAGTAACAATGGGTGTGACTTTAAATTATAAAGAGCCACTGAAACAATTGCACAAACATCGTTAGCAATGGCATTAGGCCTAATTGCCTATGCAACTTTTACTGTAACTACCCTTGCCATCAGTTTACTCATGTCAACTATAGCGGTTGACCACATTTTTAATGACAAATGACTAAAACACCCCTGATTGTTTAATTTATCATTTATTTTCATATTTTGAACTTAATATTAAAAAACAAATAATAATAAATAAATAAAAACTCAACCATTTTTTTCTCTTAATTTTCGTTCCCAAACATCATCTTCATTTTCTTATCCCAAACACTAGCTTTATTTTCATACCCTTTTCTCGTCCCCAAACACAATCTTAACTAGGGAGCTCAAGTGTTCAACACACCCAACAAAAACCAAGAACAACAATATAACTGCAATTACCAGAAACAAAAACAACCAGAAATTAAAATATATGTCCAAATTTCCAGGTTTCGATAACCATTTCTTCACTTCATCTTCATTCTCCAAAATCCCACATCTTCATAAAATTAAAAGAACAAAACGCAAAAAAGAAAGAAAGAAAGAAAGGAAATTAAGGGATCTGGGCGTGGAAATCCAAATCTTTTATTCGATAGAGATCTGGATCTGAATTGAACACGATGGAGATTGAGCGATCTCCGTCGCTCAAGGCCATCTCGAGCGACAAAGATCCTTGGATCTTTATTGAACACGATGAAGATCAAATAACAAAACTAAAAAAATTAAAATAATAAAAAAGAGTGAAGATCATCTTTCTATTTTTAAAAATAAGATTTTGTACTTATATATATATTAATTTTTTTTAAAAAATAATATATATAAGTAGATCGCCACTGTCCTTAAGGACGATGGATATTTTGATTTATTTTTTTAATAAAATTTTTGGTGTATCAAGGTAAACCTAGCAATGAGTCATGTTATTGTGAATTCGTGTCGTTTCGTGTTTGAGTTGTGTTAAAATTGCTCCACCCAAACCCGACCCGTTAGCTTAATGAGTTGAAATATAAAAACCCGAAACCATTTGTTACATTAATGGGTAACACGACCCGGCCGTTATAAAATATTATATTTGAGATTTATTAAAAAGTTGAAAATAAATAGTACTGAAGCATGATCAAACTAATGCAATCAAGTTCACTAGCTACTTGTAGAGTTTTAGTTTTAGGGTTAAGGTTATAATATTGAGAAATAATTGATTTATAGTTTTAGAGTTTTTAATTTAGAAACTTTTCCTCTTTCAAAAAAAGAAAAAAATTAGAAATTTTTTTAAAAAATTAATTAGTAAAATATATTCTAACCATAATTATAGATATTTTTTTTTTTATATATAAATTCCATAATGTGACTATACAAGTATACAAAGATTTTTTTTAATAACTTTAATAAAACATGTTAAAAAAAATATTTATATTAATGAGTTATCGAATTAGCAGTTTTTTTAAGGGTGAATCCAAAACTGATCCATTATATTTCGTGTCTTAATGGGTTGACCCTTAACAACCCGATCCGATAAACTTGACCCACCAACCACTATTTTCGAATAGATTTGGGTCGTATTAATGGGTCGTATAAAATTTTGCCAGGTCTATATCAAGGAATCACCATCTTCTAACATTTTTTACTAGTTAAATCGGTGATTGAATTGAGTGTCAGTTTTTGATAAAATTAATTCCGTGTGTAAAGAACAAACTGATCTGGTGTTATTCACCCTTAGGGATGGGCGTGGGGGCCCAATGGGGCGGGGGAGGGTACCCCCACCCCCACCCCCACCCCCATTCCTCAAACCTCCCCCAAAATCCATTTGGGGGGACCAGTGGGGGGACGTTTTGGGAGGAGGTTCCCCCACCCCCACCCCCAAAACCCATTTCCCTCTTTTCATTTCCTTTTCAATTCTAAATTTTAAATTTTCAATCTGAAAAGTAATAAAAACATAATAAAAATACAATAAAAAATAATTGCATAATACATATATATATTATTTTGGGGGTTAATTACACTTTATAAACAACCATAACATTTAATTTTAATAATTTAATATTATAATTTATAATTTTTTTTAATTGTTAAAATTTTTATATATAAATAAAAATAAAAATAATATATATATATATTATTTTGGGGGGCCCAATGGGGTTTTGGGTTTAGAGAGAGGTACCCTCACCAGCTCCTCAAAATATGTTTAGAGGAAAAGTTTGTCCCGACCCCCACCTCCACCCCCAAAATTTATTTAGGGGTAAAATTTACCCTCAAAACCCCATGGGGATGGGGCCCATAGGTAAACGTGCATCCCTATTCACCCTATTTTTTTTTGTTTGAAGGAATTCTCTCTCCAATTTACCCTTCGAGAACAATATATAAAACGCGCCTGTTCACGAAACCGGAACCACCCGGTAATCCAACTCCGTGACCGGCTATTGACTACCCTAACCGGTCATGTGATATATATATAAGCAAGTAGGGTACAAAAGGCCAACCCGATTGTCGACCGAACCTTCTCTTTCTCTCTCATTATCTCTCTCTCTCTCATATTCAGACCAGACCAAAACCAAACGCAAACCTCAAATCCTCTCATCTAAATCCAAACATCCTCTACATTTCTTAAATCAAAACCTATAAAAGACTCTCGTCTTCAAAAAATTTCCCTCTCCTGGAGTCAATTTTATCGTTTCTTCCCTCCAAATCCTGGGTTTTTCTTTTCTAATTGACGTTTCCGAATCCTAGATTTTCAAATTTTGATTAAAAAAGCTCATCAATCGTTTTTTTGTGGTGTTTTAGCTTAGAAAAGGAAAACCCAGAAACGGTTTTTTAGTATTTCTTTTGTATTTGACTTGGATCTAGATTTGTATAATTTATAAAAATAGTGTTTGATCTTTCAGTATTGTCAAATATAACCCAAAACCCAGAAATTTTTCTTCGATTTGTTTTTGAAAAGAATAAAAATTTTGGGATATTTTATTGATAAGTGAGGAACAAAGAAAGGAATGGCTGAACAAGGTGGTGGCTTGGAAGGGAACCAGCCGGTGGATCTTTCCAAGCACCCGTCAGGAATTGTTCCCACTCTTCAGTAAGTCTCCTATTTCCTGCGTTTTATGTGCAAGTTTATGTCTTTTAGGTGTTTTAATGTTGTCATTTGTAAAGACGGGTTTGTGGGTATTTGAGATTGGTTAAGAGAATTGGAATTGTCTTATGATTTGTGGGTTATGATTAACAGTTTTGTTGATAGTGAATTCGCTGGTCTTGGTGCGTTTGTCGTGTGTTTTGTTTAAGATCTGGTTACTGGAGTTAGGTTCTTATTGGTTTTTTGACAGGGGATTGTTGTTATTTTGTGAATTGTTAGAAGGAAAAAAAATGGTGGGTTGTAGATTTGGGTAAATATATTCTTTTGAGTTATGTGTATATTTGGAAGAAGAGGTATCTGTCCTGGGTTGTTAATTTATTGAGTTGGGATTAATTGATTTTAGACGTGGGGTTGTCAGATTTAGAACCAAAAAATATTGAGAAAGTGAATCTTGATTCTTGTAGCTGATTATCGTTGTCATTTGACCTGTTTTTGAATTTCTCTATAATGTGATTGTTCATGTTGGGGATTTTAAATTAAAAGTATATTTGGATGCAATTGAAGTGTAACACTGAGCAGTTTTTGTGAGTGAGAATTTTGTCGAAAGTTATGTAATTTGTAATAAATCTATTGAATCATTTGAATAAACATAAGTTTTTAGAATGTTATTGTAGCTGTTGTATGCACTTTAATTTTGTGTATATATGTATAAAATTAAATAAATAGGTGAGTTATTGGTTTAACTTGACCTATGAGAAGCAAAGATGGTTGGTGAAATATTTGTATGCTATGTGATGTGTGTTGTGTAGAATTCACTTGGTTGTTCGGAGACAAAGAGGACGTTTAATGTTGAAACGAATGGGTTAATTAATGCTGATTTCTTTTATGGTGAAAATTGTCAATATAAGACACTGAAGTAGCTTTGCGATAACATGATGGAATATACCCATACAAGCACTACATTTTGCTGCATGGTGAGAATTTTACTTATTGAGAAAATTAAATAATCAAAATGTGACATTTTACCTCAGGTTAAACCTTGACCAATCAACAACAGACTTTACCAATATCAGTGAACCTGAGCATTATGGTCTCCTTGTTGTGGTGTCTTAGGTTGATGCAACTGGCTCATGCTTTTTTGTCTCATATAAAATTTCCGCTTGATCTAGTTATCAATGATTGAGTGCCAGTGTGCCACTACTTCTTGTAGTATATTGTTTTAATTGTCTAGGTCTTATCACTTTTGGTCACCTGGTAGTTGTATGATGATTTCATGACTGAAGGTTTAATGTGATGTTTGTGTGTATATTTTGACCTTTCCTTTTTTTATTTTGTCAATATTGCCTTTTATTTGCTGTGCAGTACTAGTTTTTCGTCAGAAATACGATTATGCAGCTTCTGTTTAATGTAGAAGAAAAATCTATAATTATTTTAAAATTGATGAATTCTACAATGGTATCTTATATTATTTACTAACTAGCTCCCAGAAACGTGATTGCGGATTCTGAATTTGAAAGTTGACAATTATTGTGGTTACTTTTGTACTAGGAACATTGTATCAACTGTCAACTTGGATTGCAAGTTGGATCTTAAGCAAATTGCTTTGCAAGCTCGTAATGCAGAATACAACCCCAAGGTATGTCAGAAATTTTGTGGTAGGATTCCTATCCAAATGTCAGGCCTGCAGATGCTGACTCCAAGCATTTATCTTGTGTGTTTGTAGTTCAAAGCTGGTACTTTTGTTTTATTTTATCACTAACGGTTCTTTTAAGTGTATCAACAGCGTTTTGCTGCTGTCATTATGAGGATAAGGGAACCGAAAACTACAGCTTTGATTTTTGCCTCTGGAAAAATGGTTAGCTTTATGATATTTCCTTAATTGTTATTATACTATTATTGACTATTTTAAGTTTACTTCGTTTCTGTTAGCTGAACAGCTGTTGTTATAAGCAGTGCATTTGTTTTTTTTCATTTATTTTATTCACATGAAGTAATGGTTTCTGTTCTGAAAATATATTCCAAATCTGAAGATTGTTAATCATTTTGAGGATGTGCCCTTTGTTTTAATAATCGGTTGAGGCGGTCACCTTGAGGCAGGTGCCTCAAGGCTGTTTTCAAATGATCCTGCCTTGGGGCAATGAGGTGACCGCCTCAGGCCAAACCGACTTGAGATGGTGAGGTGTTGCCATATCAATTTGGTTTTAAGTGGTGAAATGGTGAGTTTTGAATCTAGGTTTTTATTTTTATTTATTTATCAAAACTCACCTGTTTTTGAGGTTGTCTAAGTTAGAATTAATATTTTAAAACCCTGACAGCCCACTCACACTCATCAAACAACAACATCTCTACTTCCGAAAAAATAGAAAAGCACCTCTGCCTAGAGAAAAAAAAAAAAAAAAACCGAACAACACCCCACCCAAATCTCACATTCAATTTTTTTTTAATTTTTTTTAATTTTTTTTTTATTATTATTATTATTATTTTTTTTTTTGCATTGTTTAATTTACTAAATCGAGGCGGCTGCCTTGCCTCACTAGTACAAAATGCCTTGAACCGTCTCATGCTTTTTAAAACATTAGATGTGCCATGAGTATGACACATGTCAATTTGGTGGGTAGTGTTTCGGTGCAAATTGTGGATTATCATTTTTGTAGATGCAATATAATTTAGTCAGTGTGAAGGTGTTTTTGTATCCTAAGTAATGTAATATATCTGATTCTGCGTTTGGCTTATTTTTTTTCTCATGTTTCAGGTTTGTACTGGGGCCAAAAGTGAACAGCAGTCAAAACTGGCAGCAAGGAAGGTTCGTATGACTACAGGAAATAACTTTTAACTATCAATGTTGTGTTGATGTAATTTTTTTGAAAACCAAATATTGACATTTTATGGGGAAAAAGGATAAATGTATCTTGCTTCATTCTAGAATTACTTTTACACCATTATTAGTGAGTTAGTAAGAGTTGCTTATGCCGTTGAATGATAATAAGATTGTTTCTTTTTAATGCATAATAGACTGTATGATCATTGATACATCATTAATGACAATTTGGCCGAATATAATATCTCATTTAAGGAGACATGATCTTTCTTTATTTCAGTATGCCCGAATTATTCAGAAGCTTGGGTTTCCTGCAAAGTTCAAGGTATTTTTGATCTCTATAAGAACAAGTGCATGCGGATACCTTGTTATATTCTTTTGGAATCTTATATATACGTTTTCCCCCTCTTTATTCTTGTGATGTAGGACTTCAAGATTCAGAATATTGTTGGCTCCTGTGATGTTAAATTTCCCATCAGACTTGAAGGGCTTGCATATTCCCATGGTGCCTTTTCAAGTGTAAGTGATTTCTCTTTTGTTAAATCTTAGTCTCTCTAATGCAATTGATCAAGTTCAGCCTATCGATTTTGTATTTAAATTCGAGCGGTTTCTTGAATGTGATTTTTGAATGTCGGGCTGAAAGTTAATCATTGCTGTGCACTGCTTACTGTTTATCTTAAGTTTGTGGACTTATACTGTCTTTGCTGATGCACAGTATGAACCAGAACTCTTTCCTGGCCTTATATATCGTATGAAACAGCCAAAAATTGTGCTGCTCATTTTTGTATCTGGAAAAATTGTTATCACAGGAGCTAAGGTGCTTATGACTATCCATGTTTATTTCCTCTTATCTGATGTGTGACGTTGGATGGATTTGCTGACCGACAAAGTCAATTGTTTTCTTTTGGATTTCTTAGGTCAGAGATGAAACCTACACAGCATTTGAGAACATATACCCTGTCCTTACAGAGTTCAGGAAGGTCCAACAGTGGTATGGCACAAGTCCAATCTCTCTCTCTCTCTCTCTCTCTCTCTCTCTCTCTCTCTGTGTAAGCATAGAATTTTTGTTGCTTGTGGAAGAATGGAACTTTTGGTTGATGTGTGTATTTTTGGGATAAGATTTACATTATCAGTACTAGAACTGCTGCTGTGTCAACATCTCCTCTCAAGTCTATTTGATTTTGTTTTCGGTTGCAGATTCGGTGATGATGATATGCATTTGAATGGGGGCTTCAACTCTGTTGTGGAATGTTGCAAGTATCAAGAAGTGCTCTTGTTTCTGGGCTGGTGTTGAAGGAGGTGGGATTCAAGTGTGAATATGTGAAGCAATGAGCTTTTAGGCTGTTGTGGACTTGTTAAGGTCTTTTACTTTTTGTCGTTCTGTTCTTCCGATGAGCTTCAAATATACCCGTGTAATTAATCACTTGGTTGAGATGGAAGGACAGAGTGATGGATATGGTCAATTGCATCATTAAATTTTATGGCAACTAATGTTTTTGACTGGTTTAAGTAATAACAGCTTTGTACCAATTTTGCTCTAGCTTTCTTGTTGCAAGAAACTGATTTTCTTCTCTTTCCAAAAAAGAAAAAAAGAATAAAGAAACAGGCTTTCCTTCAATTTTCACATGTTTTCAAGTATTATCAAAAGTGTGGTGATGTGTATAATAATAAGTCTAAATTGTGTGCCTATAGACAAAAAAAAATAAATAATAATAATAAAAAAAAAATAAAAAAAATAAAAAAAATATAAATTTGTTACAAATGTAAGTTAATAATGGAATACAATCTCAAAATTGTCACTTTAATAATGTATTTGTTTGTGAGTCAACTCTTAACGCAACAACATGAGCATGATTAGGCTCAACCATTATTCATCGAAATTTAGCTCGGTCAAAACTTTTTGGTCGAAAAATACCCTTTTCTTGTAGTGTTCTGCACACCAAAAATGTCTTTATTATTATTATTTTTTTATTTATTTTAACTCATTAAATTGCTTAATTATTTTAAATTAACCTAACTTTATTTTTTGTGAATGATTAAATTTTATTACATTATTAAAAGGAGAAAAATAAAAATTTTATTTACCTGATGATTTTTAAATTTCAAGTCAAATGGAATCAAATGAGAAATTGAAGAATGAGAGATGTAGTACTGGGAAACGGGAAAAATGAGTGAAATGGATGGGGGCAACGATACTTCCCTCCAAATAACCCACCTTGTTTTCCCCAAATGAAGGTTAGGGCGGGGGGAACTTCCCGTATTCTCATTTGACCTTCCCCAAGTACTTCCCTTCAAAAGTTCATGATGATTTTTTATAAACGGATATTATTTTGAAATATTTATAAATTTAGATAATATTTTATTTAAAATTATCCATCATAAATTTAAAATTTAAAATTTTATCGATAACTAAATAATTTTCTTTTACAATCTATTATACACGAGTGATTTTAGCCCAAATCTGTTGCCAAATGATGTGGTAACATTGTAATCCATTCATTTAATTCATAAAAATCTAATATAATTTAAATGAATAGATAATAGTGTTGCTACATCATTTGAGCACCAGATTTGGACATTAAATTTGGACATTGTAGCATTACTGCTATTATATTGTTCATTTTTAGTTGTTTATTTATATATTAAAATATAAACATATAAAATTAATAGTTGAAAGGGTATAAGTGTAAAAGTATTTGTTTTTATATGTTTCTAAAAAGAGCTTCTTTTGACAATCCAATTTTTTCTTTTTACACTTCTTTTCTAAAGACACTCTATTCTTAAAATTTAAATTTAATTTTTTTTTAAAGACAATTCTTTTTATTCTAAAATTATCTTTTTTATCTTTTGACACTCATATTCTGAAGACACTCCATTTTATTTTAATTAAAATTAGGACCAACTATCATAGCTTTTGGATTCATTCGAGAAGTAATCTTTTTTTTTAATTATATTATTTTAAAAAAATTATCTCATAAATCATTAGATTAAATATTAATTAGGAGAGAGTGTTTAATATGGTAAATTGGTAATTACCGATTTAGAAGAAAAAGTTTAATATGTAATATGCAATATAATGATCTAGGAGAGAGAATTTCTTTTTTTAATAATTTAAATAGTTTGGAGTGTTTTTAGAATTTTTTTTTCCTAGTTTAGTAATTTTAATTCATGTTAAAATTGTCATTAATAAAAAAAAATAAATTGGAGTGTAAATAGATAATTTGTGGATTGTAAGGAAAATCTCTTATTAAAAAAAAAATAAAAATTATATCACTTATTTTCAGTGAAATTAAAAAAAAAAAAAAATTCATAATATTATACATATCCCAACAACATTATGAGAAGTTCATTACAACAAAAATAAAATGCATATTAGTAAATTAATAGTAATTCTTTGCTACAATTATTTATTTCCACTGCAAGCACTCTATATTATTATTTTCATAGTTCCAAAAACACGGACTGTATTCTCTTATAAACCATCTGCAATAACGACATGATTTATAATCCCTCTTATTTACGTAGATATCAAACCTTTTGATCTGATTTTGCCATGCAAAACTGCAGTGGAATAATGTGTTTGACCAAGGTCGAAATCTAAATGAGTACCAACCTTTAAAGGGTAGTATGTGTTCACCGAGATCATCACCACCTGATTTACAATGAACGGTGAGATCTAGCTCTGATTGGATGTAAACATCATTTGTGATATTGATAGTCCGTTTCGTAGGGAGTAGACCTGCTTCACATATTGTTTGAAGTATAACAAAATAAATCAATACAAGGACAAGTCTACAAGCACTCATCATGCCGGTGAAAATGTTACAATGAAGATCCGAACAATTAGAATATTGATATAAAATGAGAACTCTGAATTTGATTTGATTTTCCTGATTACTTACATATATAGGTACCAATATCTTTACATAAAATTTGTTTGAAATATTATAATTGTGATGCAAGAGATATTAATGAAGATATTCTTGAAGATTTTGGATTTAAAAATATTCCTTAATTAATACATACTATTTTATTTCTGTTTATTAGATATTTAATTAGGTAGTTAATTATTTTATGAATTGATTTTATTAAATCAAATCTAATTTCTTTACAATAATGCTGCTTTGTCCAAATTTGATGCCTAAATGATGTGGCATCATTTTAATCCATTCATTTAAACTGTATTAGATTTGCATGATTTAAATGAATAGACTACAGTGTTACCATATTATTTGGGCACCAAATTTGGGCTATGTAGCATTACTCATTTTCTTATTAGATAGGTTTCATTTATTTTTTTTATTAAGTCAAATCTAATTTCCTTATTAGATATGTTTATTTTGAAGTATAAATTAGAGCTATTTTAGCCTTTAGAGGAAGTTGGTTGATTATCGAATTAAAATCAGATAATTTTCTTTATTATTATTTTTTGAACAACTTACAGGTCAATGGATTATAGTGTTACCACATCATTTGAGCACCAGATTTAGATACCAAATTTGGACAAAGCAGCATTATTGTTATTATATTGTTCGTTTTTAGTTGTTTTTCATATATTAAAATATAAACGTATAAAATTAATAGTTGAAAGGTTATAAATGTAAAAGTATTTGTTTTTATATATTTCTCACGAGATCTTCTTTTGACAATCCAATTTTTTCTTGGGGTAATTACCCTGGTGGCCATCGACTTTTGCCACCACTATCAAAATGGCCACCAGATGGGAAAATGGATGGAAAGTGGCCATTTTTGGCAAATATTGTTACACTAATGGCCATTCCATTCATTTCCATCCAATTCCATCCATTGAATGGCATTTTAGTAAATAAGGGGATGACATTAATTAATTTTATATGTTTTTTTGAAAATCAATTTTTTCTTTTGTTTTTTGAAACAAATAATTATATTTAGTGTGTATATACGTATAGCATATCTCAAACATATATATATATATATTTCTTTTTTGAGAAGATTAAGGATATAAAATCTAAAAATTCTAAAAAACATATTTGAGATAAGTTGAAAAGAAATATATATATATATATATATTTTAGAAGATTAAGGCTACAAAATCTAAAAATTCTAAAAAACATATTTGAGATAAGTTGAAAAGAAATATATATATATATATATATATGCATGTATATATACACACGGGTCATGCTACGGTGCAAGTAAGAAAGTGTGTTGTACCGTGCAACACCATGTTTAAAAAACTTGTAACCGGATAAAATAGGCAATAAAAAAACACTTACCGGTTAGATCGGTTCGTTATCCAAAGAAAACCAACTCTTCCTCTTCCCCTCTTTTCCCTCAATTTTTCTGTCACAAATCTGTCTCTTCCTCTTCCCCTCTTTCAAACGAGTCCTGTGTCTTCCATCTCCTCGCCTATCTCCTCTCATTCTCCCTCAATTTTTCTGTCACAAAGCTGTCTCTTCCTCTTCCCCTCTTTCAAACGAGTCCTCTCTCTGCCATCTCCTCGCCTATCTCCTCTCATTCTCCCTCAATTTTTATGTCACAAATCTGTCTGTAGATCGGTCAATCAGCGGCGCCTTTCATATCTCCTCTCATTCTCCATCAACTTTTCTCTCCCAACTCTCTCCAACTCTCTCTCCTGATCGCCTCTCACCTCTCACTTGTCATTCTCCATTATTTTCTGTCCCAACCGTGAGCAGATCGTCATTGAAGCTTTGTTTGGAGGCCGGCGCTCAGGCTGTGAAATGTATATGTTGGTTGGTTGACAAGGGTGCATCTGAAGCATTGCATTCGAAAATCTGAAAGGTAATTCATTTTTGCTTCAGTTTGAAGATTAGGGTTTTGTATAACAAACTCTTCCTCTGTCGTCTGATATAAACTGTCTCTGTCCTCTCATTCTTCATCTAGGTTTGTCTCCGAACTCTGTATCTGTACATCGTGTGCAATCTAGGTTTGGATTCAGGCGGCTGGGTTTGAACGCCGTGTGTTGGTGTGTTTGGCTTCTGGTTTAACGAAAACTGAAAGGTAAATTAATTGTCTTTAGGGTGGTTTACAGAAAACTGAAAGGTAAATTAATTGTCTTTAGGGTTTTGGTTTTATTTTTTATTGTTTGTATAATTAGGGGTACCGAAATTTTTTGAAATAAAAACATAAAATTTTTATTAACTGATAGTTAGGGTTTACAAAAACTGAGATTTTGTATATAACTTTCGTTTGTAAAATATTTTCATAGGTGTTTGTATTAATTTATTTGTTTGTATAATTAGGGTTAACCAGAATTTATGTAAACTGAAAAATAGGGTTTACGGAAAGTGAATATTTTTGTTAAGTGATAGTTAGGGCTTGCGAAAACTGAAAAATAGTGTATAAATTTTGTTGGTAAATTTTGTTGTTAGGGGTTTGTGTAAATATTTTTGTTTCTATAATTAGGGTTGATGAAAATTTTTGTCCCACTGAAAATTAGGTTTTACAAAAACTGGAAATGTTTGTTAACTGATACTTAGGGTTTATGAAAACCAAAAATGTACAAATTTTATGTGTAAAGTTATTTGTTAGGGGTTAGTATAAATTTTGTTGTTTGTATAATTAGGGTTAACGAAAATTTTCGTAAACTGCAAAGTATGGTTTTTGAAAACTAAAAATTTGTGTATAATTTATGTGTGTAAATTTTTTTGATAGGGGTTTGTATATATTTTTTAGTTTGTATATAATAGGTCTGTCATTGGTTTGTATTCCTGAAAACCACAAAAAAATTAAAAATAAAAACCTTAGACTAATGGTCATTCTTTCAACAATTAAAAGCGAAGGTTTTAGGAAATGCCATTTTATATGAATTTCATAAAACTGAATCATTGGGTCCAATATTTTTTCTTATCTTTTCCTTATGCATATAATTTAAATGTTTAAAAAGAAATAGTCAATTATTGATAAGTTGTTAAAGAACTGAATTGTGAATCTAGACAAACGAGAATAAATCCGAAATAGGAAATATAAAACACAGGACAAGACTATATACTAATGAATGCTAATGTTAGGTTTTGGCTTCATTCCCAAGTGAACCCAGTAATAACTAAAATGAAAGAAAAATGACCGTTTGGTGCTTACATCGGAAGGTAAGGTAGTGTTGTTCGAAGATTAGGGTCTCGTATAATATCTTTTTTTAGATTTGTGTTTGCAAATGTGTTGCTATTTCTCTCAAGACTAGGGTATATTGATGTCATCTGTCATCATTTGTGTACAAAACTGGTGTGGGATTTGAAAATGCAATAATTGCAGTTGTTATATAATAATATGTAAAAATTTGAAATTATAGGTAGGGTTTTAAGTTGAATAGTTGGTGTAGCTAGGTTTTTTGTTTGATTTGAGGGTTCGTTTTAGTTTAAAAACATATAAATTGAAATCTATTTTGAACTGAAGATGTTCATATATTAGGTTGATATAAGTTGAACTATAATAGAATTGACAAAATGAGATTGGTTAGACGGTTAGGTATTTACAAGTACTTTCATAAGTTTGTGGATTTGATTCTTGTCCCTCTTCTTAAATTTTGAAATACAAGGTTATTTATGTAAGGTTATTTGTAATGTTTGCTTTAGTCGTGCTAATTCCCTTGGCAGCAGTGGATCTCTCCGAACTATTACCATTCTCAATCTTGGTAATGATTGATATAGTTTGTTATTTTTTTGGTGCTGTTGGAGGTCTGCTTACAAAAATAATCCTGATAAGGTACTGCTCCTAGGCATTTGTTTTATCTTCCAACGATTGAAGAAGTATTATGTCAGCGTTTAAAATTATGAGTTGTTTGAACTGGTTGTATAAACTGACCATACTTGTGATAGAAGTAGATTGATTGATAGAAGTTATACACTAAGTATATCAGGGGGAATACTCAGACTTACTCCTACCCGGAATTGTGCCGGCAGAGTACACTTTTTAGACAACCCCATGTACTTAGTTTCCATTTGTTTGATTTATGTTATTCTGTATATTGTAGTTTATATATTAGATTTATGTCTTGGTAGTTGCAAGTTTAAACTGAATTTAATGTTAACTTATCTTAGTAGTTTATACTCATTATTGCTCAGAAAGTATATCGGCTGGAATACTCAGACTTATTCATACCCGGTATTATGCCGGTAGAGTACACTTGTGAGACAACGCCACGTACTTGCTCTCCATGTCTTTCATTTATGGTATTCTGTATCTTGTATTTTATATGTATTACATTAATGTCTTCGTAATTTAAATTTTAAACTTAATGTAATGTTAACTTATCTTAGTTAGTAGTCTTTACTCATTAATGGTGACAAAGTATATCGGTTGGAATACTCAGACTTACTCATACCCGGTATTATGCCGGTAGAGTACACTTGTGAGACAACGCCACGTACTTGCTCTCCATGTCTTTCATTTATGGTATTCTGTGTCTTCTATTTTATATGTATTACATTAATGTCTTCGTAATTTAAATTTTAAACTTAATGTAATGTTAACTTATCTTAGTTAGTAGTCTTTATTCATTAATGGTGACAAAGTATATCGGCTGGAATACTCAGACTTACTCATACCCGGTATTATGCCGGTAGAGTACACTTGTGAGACAACGCCACGTACTTGCTCTCCATGTCTTTCATTTATGGTATTCTGTGTCTTCTATTTTATATGTATTACATTAATGTCTTCGTAATTGCAATTTTTAACTTAATGTAATGTTAACTTATCTTAGTTAGTAGTCTTTACTCATAAATGGTGACAAAGTATATCAGCTGGAATACTCAGACTTACTCATACCCGGTATTATGCCGGTAGAGTACACTTGTGAGACAACGCCACGTAGTTGCTCTCCATTTCTTTCATTTATGGTATTCTGTGTCTTCTATTTTATATGTATTACATTAATGTCTTCGTAATTTAAATTTTAAACTTAATGTAATGTTAACTTATCTTAGTTAGTAGTCTTTATTCATTAATGGTGACAAAGTATATCGGCTGGAATACTTAGACTTACTCATACCCGGTATTTACACTTGTGAGACAACGCCACGTACTTGCTCTCCATGTCTTTCATTTATGGTATTCTGTGTCTTCTATTTTATATGTATTACATTAATGTCTTCGTAATTTAAATTTTAAACTTAATGTAATGTTAACTTATCTTAGTTAGTAGTCTTTATTCATTAATGGTGACAAAGTATATCGGCTGGAATACTCAGACTTACTCATACCCGGTATTATGCCGGTAGAGTACACTTGTGAGACAACGCCACGTACTTGCTCTCCATGTCTTTCATTTATGGTATTCTGTGTCTTCTATTTTATATGTATTACATTAATGTCTTCGTAATTGCAATTTTTAACTTAATGTAATGTTAACTTATCTTAGTTAGTAGTCTTTACTCATAAATGGTGACAAAGTATATCGGCTGGAATACTCAGACTTACTCATACCCGGTATTATGCCGGTAGAGTACACTTGTGAGACAACGCCACGTAGTTGCTCTCCATTTCTTTCATTTATGGTATTCTGTGTCTTCTATTTTATATGTATTACATTAATGTCTTCGTAATTTAAATTTTAAACTTAATGTAATGTTAACTTATCTTAGTTAGTAGTCTTTATTCATTAATGGTGACAAAGTATATCGGCTGGAATACTTAGACTTACTCATACCCGGTATTTACACTTGTGAGACAACGCCACGTACTTGCTCTCCATGTCTTTCATTTATGGTATTCTGTGTCTTCTATTTTATATGTATTACATTAATGTCTTCGTAATTGCAATTTTAAACTGAATGTAATGTTAACTTATCTTAGTTAGTAGTCTTTACTCATAAATGGTGACAAAGTATATCGGCTGGAATACTCAGACTTACTCATACCCGGTATTATGCCGGTAGAGTACACTTGTGAGACAACGCCACGTACTTGCTCTCCATTTCTTTCATTTATGGTATTCTGTATCTTGTATTTTATATGTATTACATTTATGTCTTCGTCATTGCAATTTTAAACTTAATGTAATGTTAACTTATCTTAGTTAGTAGTCTTTATTCATTAATGGTGACAAAGTATATCGGCTGGAATACTCAGACTTACTCATACCCGGTATTATGCCGGTAGAGTACACTTGTGAGACAATGCCACGTACTTGCTCTCCATGTCTTTCATTTATGGTATTCTATGTCTTCTATTTTATATGTATTACATTAATGTCTTCGTAATTGCAATTTTAAACTGAATGTAATGTTAACTTATCTTAGTTAGTAGTCTTTACTCATAAATGGTGACAAAGTATATCGGCTGGAATACTCAGACTTACTCATACCCGGTATTATGCCGGTAGAGTACACTTGTGAGACAACGCCACGTACTTGCTCTCCATTTCTTTCATTTATGGTATTCTGTATCTTGTATTTTATATGTATTACATTAATGTCTTCGTAATTTAAATTTTAAACTTAATGTAATGTTAACTTATCTTAGTTAGTAGTCTTTATTCATTAATGGTGACAAAGTATATCGGCTGGAATACTCAGACTTACTCATACCCGGTATTATGCCGGTAGAGTACACTTGTGAGACAACGCCACGTACTTGCTCTCCATTTCTTTCATTTATGGTATTCTGTGTCTTCTATTTTATATGTATTACATTAATGTCTTCGTAATTTAAATTTTAAACTTAATGTAATGTTAACTTATCTTAGTTAGTAGTCTTTACTCATTAATGGTGACAAAGTATATCGGCTGGAATACTCAGACTTACTCTTACCCGGAATTGTGCCGGTAGAGTACACTTGTGAGACAACGCCACGTACTTGCGCTCCATTCCTTTCATTCTTGATATTCTGTATATTATATTTCATATATTACATTTATGTCTTCGTAATTGCAATCTTAAACTTAAAAAATGTTACTTTATCTTAGTATTGTTTACTCATTAATGGTGACAAAGTATATCGGCTGAAATACTCAGACTTACTCCTACCCGGAATTGTGCCGGTAGAGTACACTTGTGAGACAACGCCACGTACTTGCGCTCCATTTCTTTCATTTACTTTATTCTTTTTTCTGTATATATTTTCTCCTGCATTCTATATTGTCTGTTCCAGCAACGCTTGCTTCGCTGCAATATGTAAGTTATTTTACCCTTGATTTATCTTATTATTCTATAATTCTAAATTGTGGTCAAAGTATATCGGCTGGAATATTCAGACTTACTCCTACCCGGAATTGTGCCGGTAGAGTACATTTGTGAGACAACGCCACGTACTTACTCTCCATTTCTTCCATTCAAGCTGTTCAGTTTTATGTATATATATTCCTGTACATTTTATGTTATATATTACAGCTATGTCTTTCTTAGTAGCTGCATTTGTTCTATAATGTATACATCCATAATGTATATTCTGTACATTTTATTGTCGTGGTATCTGCATTTGATCTTCATGGATATAATTTGGGTTATTGAGTTTAACCAGAAGAAGCTACCTAGTCCGTGGACGAAAGTGAACAAGGCGGGATAGAACAAGAGGAAGCTTCGATCCCAGGTACTGAACAAAACATCACATCATATCACACATGACTTAAGATTGAAAGTATTGAGTCCTATTCTGTTTTGGTTTAAGAACAAACATAATGTTCATGGCAAAGAAAAGGGTTTTCCGTTTGAAAATGTCAAATTCGTAGTCTCGTTTAAGAAATGCATAATATTTTCAGATAAGGAAGTGCATTATGTAATCAATGTACATATCAATTCATGTCCTTATCCATGTTTGACGTTGGACATGTATTACCATTGATGCACAGATTCGAAATGGTGAAAAAAGTGGTTCGTGAAAAGAAGAATGGTCGATCCGATAAAACAACATCCATAACCAACAATTCAAAACCGAAGCTTGGAAGGATGGCATGGATTAATTATTTGTATGTAAACATCATTCTCTACTTAACTTTAGTTTGTTAAGTTGCTATCTTGTCCATGTAAACTAAAGATATGACTCTAATTTGTGTAGCGCAACGGAATGCAAAAACACAGATGCTAATGGGAAGGCAAAGGTTAGATATATTCTGTCCAGTTATACCATTCCTTTTGTTTTTTTAGATTGTCACCATGAATATAACATTCTGTCATATCTTTTGTCTGTAGTCACGAAGTGAAATCGGAAAATCATGGACTTTGTTACCCATAGAAGAGAAGGAAAAATATCGACAAGCTGATGTGGTTGAAGTTATACCCACTGACCAACCACATGATCGCAATAACGACATCCCCAACAACTCTGACTTCCCTCCAACAGAGGAACAAATCCCAGGCACAACAAATGATTCGGCCCATCAAGATCAAACCCTATACACAAGGTGTACGCCCTCTAGGTGGTGTCGGATTGTGAAGAAGCTGTCCGAAGATCAGAAAGAAGGTGTTCGTGCTTTGGGGTTTGGAAACTTACTGGACCTCAATTGTGGTCGCCTACGGCTGAAGATCTGTCGATGGCTAGTCGATAACTTCAACACAAAAGCGGGTTCAATTGCTATTCATGGACGGAGGTTTGTGATGAACTCTTCCGTATTTGCTCGAGTGTTAGGGATTTCTGACCAATGAGATCAGATTTCTTTATCGGGAGCTGTCCCGAACATTGTTTTTTGGAAAGAGAAGTTTGCCATGACTTCTCGTGGCATCTTCTTGAAAGACATTGAACAAAGGTTGGAGGAGATGACAACGGCCGATGATGAATTCAAGGTGACGTTGTCTTTATTTCTGTTGGCCACCATCCTCTCGCCTTCAGCTACCGATTACATTCAGACGGAGTACTTGATTCCGTTAGGGGATGTCGGAAGTATTAGCACAAAAAACTGGTCTAGTTGGTGCTTCTCCACACTTTGTGAAGGTATTCAGAAGTTTCAGACGAACCGTCAACGGTCGAAGACATGTTACATTTCCGGCTGTCTGTTGTTTCTTCAGGTACAAAATATTGAATATTATTTATACCTACTACTATGAAATATCACTGTATCCAGTCATAATTAACTTCTACTTAACCTTGTTTCTGTTTTTGTAGTTGTTCTATTTCCACTCAGTACAATGGGATCCCCCTATGGTTGATAAAGCAGTAGTACCTGTCGTTTGTTGGACAAATGTGAACATAAAGAAGTGCGTAACCCGGCTGCACACCCAAGGTGGTGTTGGAAGTACCCAGGTATACGTTCTCTAACTTATCTACCCAATTTATATTCAAATTAATTGACTACTTCCAAGGGCATCATAACATATAATGTTCATACATGCTGCAGATTTTGGTTGAGGACTATTTCATGCAACCGGGAACATCTGAAGCTCAATATCATGCTGCTGCACATGGGGAAAGCAGTCATGTCAATCAACAACCGGGTATGGGCAATAATGCTCACATGAACGGTATACATGATGTCCTACAAGTTGTCAAAGAAATTCAGGCATCATTGAAGACTGACCTTGATGACATCCGTAGAAAGGTAGATTTCCTTTATGCAAAATTCAATGATTCGGCGGACAACAACCAAACGCCTCCAAATCGTACCACACATTCTCCACCCCCACAACCATCACGTCCTCCTTCTATTCCAACATTACCAAAGGCAATTGTTGAGGTTTCATCAACTGACACCCGAACCTTACCCCAACATCACCAGAACATTTCCAAAGCCACACCCAGTTCGATGAACCCACCCATTCAGTCAACATTAGAAGAAAAAACTGCAACTGATTCCCCCATGGAAGAAGACCGCATTGAGGATCTCTATGGTGTACCTGTGATACGTACTGTTCCGTCGTTGTTAGATGAGGTATGATCATGTTTTTGTCCTATTTGTTATTGTTATAGGGGTTTTTTGTCAGCATGACACGTCAGCAAGGATAGCGGGTAATGCGGAAATATGGTGATTCCACGTCATCAAAAGTCAAATGTGAGGCACATTATCAAAAGGGTCAACATGAATACATGACAGCACCATACGAGGGGCCATCTGCAGATGGAATCCGCTCAGCCAAGGTTCTGCTCGGCCAAGTCTGTTCGGCCAATTCTGCTCGGCCAAGTCTGCTCGGCCAAGGTTCTGCTCGGCCAAGTCTGCTCGGCCAAGGTTCTGCTCGGCCAAGGTTCTGCTCGGCCAAGTCTGCTCGGCCAAGGTTCTGTTCGGCCAAGGTTCTGCTCGGCCAAGTCTGCTCGGCCAAGATTCTGCTAGGCCAAGGTTCTGTTCGGCCAAGTCTGCTCGGCCAAGTCTGTTCGGCCAATTCTGCTCGGCCAAGGTTCTGCTCGGCCAAGTCTGCTCGGCCAAGGTTCTGCTCGGCCAAGTCTGCTCGGCCAAGATTCTGCTAGGCCAAGGTTCTGTTCGGCCAAGTCTGCTCGGCCAAGTCTGTTCGGCCAAGTCTGCTCGGCCAAGGTTCTGCTCGGCCAAGTCTGCTCGGCCAAGGTTCTGCTCGGCCAAGTCTGCTCGGCCAAGTCTGCTCAGCCAAGGTTCTGCTCGGCCAAGTTTGCTCGACCAAGATCAATACTTAGCCAAAAACAGGAAATACAGTCCTACCAAGATACGCCATATCAGGAAGAGATCTGCACAGATACGGAATCTTAGGATAATATTCCAATAAGGAAATATCCTTATTTCCTCTCCAGTACCAGAGAAGTTTATTTAGGAAAGAACTCTAAGCTTCCAGAAGGCTAAATACCAAATGGAAAACAAGTCCTAATTGGTATACTCTACCAGAATCCTACAAATACTCTAATTAATGAGTCCATCACAGATACGATAGGAACTAGGGCAACCTAGATGGAACCATATAAATACACCCTTGTATTCATTATAGGATGAGAGGTTGATCATGAGCAATTGACACTTACATGAGAAAAGAGATACGAAACATAATCAATTATCTGAGAGAGAGCGAGTATTGAGTGTGTAATCCTTATATTCATAGTGGATCACTTCTCGCCGTCACCGGCACCGTGGATGTTTCCCCGCCTTGGGGTTTTACCACGTAAAACATGTGTTATGCTTGTTTATCTTTTATTTTCTACTTTCATTACGTTTATCTTGCAGGTTTCATTAACCTAAAACCGTTGACCGGTTGACTTCCAAAAATCACCGTCAACAATTGGCGCTAGAGGAAGGGGGTGAACTCAACTTCGAGGAACCCTCATGAACAGACCACAGAAGGAATTCCGATGTGGATCCAACACTTGAAGAACCCAACAAACAACTATTGGAAGTGTTAGGGAGTGGATTAACTACAGAACCCGTAGCAGGAGCCGCAGCCGTGACCAATTCCGAAGGAAGAATGTTGCGAAAAGCAATACACAGAGCTTCAAAGTATCAAGAATTTGTCCCAGGAATTGCTTTCCCGTTCCGACAGCTTACGAAAGAAAAGAGAAGAGAGTTGTAGAGAATCGCGGAATTGCTGACCAATGCGCACTAAAGTGAGCATATCTCCCTCTACAGAAGTCGGATTTGCGAACTGTAAAAACTGCTAGAAACTAGACATCCAAGGCTTTCCAAGCATATATGGTTCGTAGCCTAGTTCAATTTGAGCAATATTTGGTGGCCCCCGCAATATTGAAGAAACCAGATCGCGTATAGATTTCTGATCTGACCATCGAACACTAAAACGGGCATATCTCCCTCTACAGAAGTCGGATTTGCGAACTGTAAAAACTGCTGGAAACTAGACATCCAAGGCTTTCCAAGCATATATGGTTCGTAGCCTAGTTCAATTTGAGCAATATTTGGTGGCCCCCGCAATATTGAAGAAACCAGATCGCGTATAGATTTCTGATCTGACCATTGAACACTAAAACGGGCATATCTCCCTCTACAGAAGTCAAAATCTCGAGCCATAAAAACCATCAGAAACTAGACATCCGGACCTTTCCAGAAATATAAGGTTCGCAATCTGGTTCAACCTGTGGAATATTTTATTGTCCCTGAAACATTGAAGGAAGTGATTCGCGGAGGATTCTCCAACCTGACCACCAGACACTAAAACAGAGATAACTCTCTCCAAAGAGCATGGAATCATGAACCGCGAATTTTGCTGTAAAATAGACGTATAGATCTTTTCAAGGATATGTGGGTCTCAACACAGTTCGTCCCGAGGAATATTTGACGACTTCCAGAACGTTGCAGTTCAGAATAAAGTTTACCTTTTCGTGTTAGAAACCGAGCCCATCTTGGTATAAAACATCCAATGGCGATTCTCAACTAAACCCACTCGGCTCTTCATCAATTCACCTGTGAAGGATCCAATAGTGAAACGACTAGACTCCAGGTTCGGTAAGTGGCCAAGGTTAGTCAATCTACACATCGGTCTAATTTTACGATTTCATTTACAAAGAATATATGCATAGTTACATATAAATAGAAGTTAAAACCGACCAAATAATGATTATTCGAGATTTAATCGGGACTTCGATCTTGATAAAATCATTTAGATTCGGGGGTATGTTTTCACTTAATTGTTATTACTATTGATATCGTCTTGCATTGATAACTGTATAGAATATTGGGATGCTTAAACCTTATACTCTGAATACACTCCTAAATTGTTGAAATTAGAAGTTGCATACTGTGCTTTTCTATTAAAATATTTGCATGGATTGCCTTGACTTGGGAGTGCATTGCCGAATAGATTTAGTCGGCAGCAAGTATGTCACATGATTATTATTCTAGATTAATAAGAGTCAAACATATTGATTGATGTTAAATATTTGTGACATTTTGATTAACCAAACAATAATTCGATTGAATTTAATTGAGACTTTGATCTTGATAAAAAACGATTGAATATTTGTTGTCTAATAAAAATTACCAAGCTCATGGCATACATAGCTTATTTAGCATATAATTGTTTTGGGCAAACAATACATTACGCATAATACATGGTTGGCAGTGTCATTAATTTAATTCGTTAAATAATAATGAGAGGGGCGACATTGCTAGAGTCTAGATGCAATCGTACTAGTTGATTATAAGCACCCTCCATGTCTAATGCTTCTTCACTGCTCTTTTAAAGATAAAAATAGTGATGGGTTGTTCATTTAAATGTGGTGGAAAAACTGACTCCATGTTATTAATAGTGTTGTGATCTGTTAAATACACGATGTTTGAAAGTAATTATAGTCCTTTTTAATATCTTTCAAGTAAGTGTTATTTAATGAATTAATCAAGACTTTGATCTTGGTAAGAAATGCTTCTGAAAGCATTTAATTCGGATAAAAGGTACGATTTCTCTTAATCGTTATGTTATTTATTATCCTCTTAATCGTTATGTTATTTATTATCGTTGGCATCATATTGCATCTTAAATCGATAATATAGAAGGGTATCATAGTGATTATTTCTATTTGGAATGTTATGAATTTAGCATTAGAATCGCTAGAACTATAAAAACATAGTCCATGTTTTTCTATCAAAATTCCTATTGATAAAATAGTGTATGAATCACAATACAATTGATTCGGAGACGCATGTAGCATCTACGTGCCACAATGTTTTGTTACTTTTCAGTTCAAATATGCCATTGTTATTGATGTTTAATATTCATGATAGTGGTTGGACTCAACAACATCTGGTTCAACAAATGTGTTCTTTAGATAAAATGAGCATGAGTGTTGAAGAAAGTAACTAGAAGTATTTGGTATGCTTGAGACATTGAATTTATGTAATCTAGATATATTAAATTATATCTACCTCTTCGTTATACTTTCACATACAAATGCACAACACGCATAACTTTTGTGTAATTCTCTTTGTGCTATATTACATTCACATGTTATTTATGCATGTCTCTCTTGTACACAATACATAATACGCGTGCATAAGTCTATAAAAATATAATGCATGCTTAATCAGTATGTCTAACAAACTTTTATGGCTCTTACACGCAAGTTGTCTATCATAGATTTATAGGTGTCAAATTTCGTCGACACTAATCATTAATAATAACATGTATGAGTTGATCGCTTCCAATTATTTGGTCTCATTAAATGCATGATTATTATTGCTTATGTGAACTATACTCACATACTTGGTATAGAAAACAAGTTGAAAATGTTAGCTCAGGAATCTAGTCTTGCCTCGGCGCACGGGAATCAAATTTCATCTCGATGCGCTTAAAGGTTTCAAAAAAAGAGACCATATAGCCTTGGTGACCCGATCAGAGATGAAAGAGTAGCATTGGCCTCACATTGCTAACAACTGCCTTCATCAATCCGGGTTTGATCTCTCCTATTAATATAAAGATTCTACTCTCTATCAAATATGTTATGTCTTATACGAATAAAACTCGTTTATGACTAACCATTATCTTTTATTACCTGAGCAAAGCATGCCTTATTATTTATACTTTAGAACCGTAAATGAAGCCCGACGGATACTAAAAAATTAAAATAAAAAAATCCAAGGGTTACTCCTTAAAACGGTCAATAAATTCATCATTTGACTAACAATTTGCTGAGAATTTATATAGTGAAGAATTTATCAAGTTTGACTCAGATAATGTTGCTTTCCGAAAGCTTCTTGATTGGACATGTCAACAATTGGCGTTATAAAAAAGAAGCCCGATCTATAACAAAGGTTAGGCTGTCTACGAAAAAGATCAGCTGAGAAGAGAAGTCAGATCTTAAGGGAGTCATTACAACGGGTCACATCCACAGTAATCAAGAGCATCCCAGCGACTACAGCATAAATAGACGAAACACCTGAGACACTCTAGCAAGCTCGAAAAAAAAAAAAAAAAAAAAAAAAAGGGTGCTAGGGGGTGGATCATCTATTGTATCAGCACCAAGAGATGCGCATGGAAGTGAATTGCAAACAGGGTACGGTGAAAATAATTTTGCCCGTGAGGAAGAAATTGCAGAGGGTTTCTATACCTGACCGCTGAACTTAAAAAAGAGTTCGCTAAAAAAGAAAGAAAGAAGAGAACAGAGTGCAAAAATAATGTAACTAATTGCCGGTTAATAAGATACTCGGCTTAGTTATGGCACCGTTCAAATAAGAGCTAGAGATTATCAGTTTAATAAGATACTTGATCATTCTTGAAGAAAAATTGACCAGAGTTGCAAAGCAGTTTTAGCAAAGTCACTTCAGTTGATATGTGTATATAGAAAAGAAGATGAACCATAACGGAAGTTGTGGAAGTTGGAGTACAAGACTAAAACTAGTGGATCGATCATCACCTTTCAGCACATTTCACGAAAGGTCCTAAGTATCATTCACTCTAAGGAATGTTTGACGATATTCGGGATATCACAACTTTACGCTGGAGACAGAAACGCCCACTACACAGGTTAGTATTGATTATTAAATTATCTTGTTTGCTTCCTGTAATGATACAGGGAAACATAAGACAAAGTATTATACAAAAGCACAAAGAAAGAACAACTTGCAATTTGCCGACTCAGAATGAAAAGGTAACCAATTTCGGATACCTCATTGAGTGGAGTTAGAGGTAAAATCAAAATTATAACTTAGTCACTTTTTATTTGGCCTATAAATCAAATCTCCTTGGATTTCATAACCACATGTTGATGACGAGGAGGTCAAATGAGGGGAAACAATTTTGTCACCCTTGCTTATCAAAGTTCTTTGCTGCACTTTTTACGTGATGCACAACACATGTAGTCTGTGTATCTATTCTAGTATTTCACATGATGCACACCGCACGTAGCTTGTATATTTATTCTAGTATTACACCCTACTTACACATGGCTGTCACATGCTATCACTATATGTTTCTTTTATACATAAATAAATACTACGCACGTATATACTTGCAAATACATATACTAGTTTTATTAGCATACTATATAGTTTTTGTATGCAAAACATCCAACGAGAATCCATAGGTATTTTATCCCGAACAGCAACCATCACCAATAATGTGCATGGACCTAACTATTTTTGTTCGGCATTATTAAAATATATATTTGTGCAAATGTTACTCACATGTTTGACAGAGAGACAAGCTTAAAACTTAGTACATAAATCGAGCTTAGTCTTAGTACGCGCAAAACGAGTTTTATCTCGGCGTATGCAGAAATTCAAAGACAAGGCCAAATAGGCCAAAATCTTCACCAACGATAAGAACTTGACTAAATAAAAAAGAAAAAGCTCTCTAAAGTAGAGAATGAGACTTAGTCTCATAAAAAGCTCGGGCGCCATGAAACCGTAAAGAGCGAGTGGATAGTGTCCGAGGGGCGGAGAAGCTGGAGTAGCATGCCCGCCTAGTTGGGACGATGCAAATGCATCACCCAGCAAAAAGGCAGACCCGAGGCACTAGGATACCTGGAAAACAGGATACCTAGCAAACTGCTCGGGGCGCCGCCAGAATAGGTCTGGTGAGATGCGCAGCTGTGTTGGCCGGTATACACTACCCCAACGATTCGGCAAACCCCTGTAGCAGACAAAACCTGGAGACGTCCTAGGTGACTTGTGCAGGGACCTAAGTGTATGGTCGTGGTGAGCCTCGACGTAACACATGGGTAAAAATGACCAATTTAATAAGACACTTGGTCAGTCTAAAAATGATCAGTTTAATAAGACACTAGGATCATTGTTGAAGAGAAAAATGACCAGTTTAATGAGACACTTGTTCAGTTTGGAGATGATCAGTTTAATAAGACACTTGATCATTCTTGAAGAAAAAACTGACCAATTTAATGACACTTGGTCAGTCTAAAAATGACCAGTTTAATGAGACACTTGTTCAGTCTGGAGATGATCAGTTTAATAAGACACTTGATCATTCTTGAAGAAAAAACTGACCAATTTAATGAGACACTTGGTCAGTCTAAAGATGATCAGTTTAATGAGATACTTGATCATTCTTGAAGTCAAACCAACGATACACCCGGTGAAAATAAAGTACTTAAATATTTGTATTATTCACACATTTATGAGTGTGCAGGTACACCAAATTGATCAGAAAGATCAGCCAAAAAGAAGACTGGTCTATAAGAAAGATCAGCCAAAAGGAAGAATCAAACCTACAAAAAAAAAAAAAAAAAAAAAAAAAAAAAAAAAAAAAAAAAAAAAAAAAAAAATCAGCTGAGAAAAAGTTCAAATGGAAAAGAAAGATCCAGTCTGAACGCTTGGAATGACCTGTCCAAAGAAGAAAAGAATGGCTACCCAGACAATGTGCCAAAAGCATGGCTCATACCCTGCACATCGGCATCAACTCAAGAATAACAACAATGCTAGGGGGTAGATTCCAAGCAACATGAACCCCTGAAGAACAAAAGCCCCCAACCCGCCATGAGCATGTATATATATGGCAGTGGTCTCAGGGGGTGGATGCTTTGAAGCACGGTCTCTATAGAGCAACATCTTACCTTGTCAAGAGTGACGACATCTATCGTATTTTTCTCAACTTGTGAGGAAAGACACGGCTCAGGGAAACCTTAATCAGTTCCTCTTATGATCTTCAACCTCAACATTTTTAAGCTGTCTTGAGCTATAAAACTTCGAAAGATCGCCGAAACTTGCCTTAAAAGGATACGACAAGAAGAAAAGATGTTTCGGATAGAAGCATTCTCAGCTATTCAAGTCCTAGGAGATAATTGGAAGCAATTTGGAAGATTTCTTGACCAAACCCGTGAAAACAGTATCTGTTGATGGGTCAACTTCAAGAATTAAACTGTATCAGCTCAGAAGGAACTGGAGTTCGAGCCTTATATGGTTGGAAAGGTACAGAAGTTATCTTTCCGTAGAATTTTACGGTTTGTGATTTCGAGTTTTCTTGAAGGAGTTATGACCATTTTACTACCTAAAGGTCAGCCTAGAATTTCTACGCGGGCAGCATCCGCTGATGGGTCAACTTCAAAAATTAAACTGTATCATCTCAGAGGGAACTGGAGTTCGAGCCTTATACGGTTGGAAAGGTACATAAGTTAGCTTTCTGCAGAATTTTACGGTTTGTGATTTCGAGTTTTCTTGAAGGAGTTATGATCATTTTACTACCCAAAGGTCAGCCCAGAATTTCTACACGGGATTATGGAAATAAAGCAATGTGGGCTGCCTATTTGGGAATGAATGTCTTAGACGAATTTGTCATGTTTTGGAAGATTAACAAAGGCCTAAAAGTCACTTTAATTCGATTTTAGTTGATCATAAACTTTCCATGATAGGACTAGTCGAGATTGGATTAAAATTCCTAAAGTTAGAAGGATTATACTTCCTATTTGGAATCACATTTAATTAGCCTTATTGGAGGTTGATTATGGAACTGAAAGGAGACATAATACATGCCTATTTAAGAGGAATTATAGCAGAAAGATCAGGTATGCAGCAGCAGTGCAAAGAAGATCCAAGCGTTAGTAAGATCTGCTCAAAGATGGATCCAAGCGAAGCTGAACCAACAGGTTGAAAGAGGGTCCAAGAAAAGTCGAACAAAGCTAAAAAGGGGTGTCACATTCGCCAAATGAGTGAAAAGATCTCAACAATCAAAGCTTGTGGAGACCAGGAAGTTTATCGAACGCAACTAGAACCAAATGCAATACGAGTGCGCACCAAGGCATTACGGAAGTATACAAGGCAAAAATTACAAGAAAAGAGGAGTTAAAGAGTGAGCATAGGCTCAACAAATGTCCGACAATTGTTCAACATCAGCTAGGTAGACAATAAACTTGGACTTAGGCCGAAGACGAGCAACAAAAAATCAGAGGAGAACTATTCAAATCCCCTTCGACGAGTCGCCAAAGAACTCATCTCGCATATTTGAGGGGGTATTGTTATAGGGGTTTTTTGTCAGCATGACACGTCAGCAAGGATAGCGGGTAATGCGGAAATATGGTGATTCCACGTCATCAAAAGTCAAATGTGAGGCACATTATCAAAAGGGTCAACATGAATACATGACAGCACCATACGAGGGGCCATCTGCAGATGGAATCCGCTCAGCCAAGGTTCTGCTCGGCCAAGTCTGTTCGGCCAATTCTGCTCGGCCAAGTCTGCTCGGCCAAGGTTCTGCTCGGCCAAGTCTGCTCGGCCAAGGTTCTGCTCGGCCAAGGTTCTGCTCGGCCAAGTCTGCTCGGCCAAGGTTCTGTTCGGCCAAGGTTCTGCTCGGCCAAGTCTGCTCGGCCAAGATTCTGCTAGGCCAAGGTTCTGTTCGGCCAAGTCTGCTCGGCCAAGTCTGTTCGGCCAATTCTGCTCGGCCAAGGTTCTGCTCGGCCAAGTCTGCTCGGCCAAGGTTCTGTTCGGCCAAGGTTCTGCTCGGCCAAGTCTGCTCGGCCAAGGTTCTGTTCGGCCAAGGTTCTGCTCGGCCAAGTCTGCTCGGCCAAGATTCTGCTAGGCCAAGGTTCTGTTCGGCCAAGTCTGCTCGGCCAAGTCTGTTCGGCCAAGTCTGCTCGGCCAAGGTTCTGCTCGGCCAAGTCTGCTTGGCCAAGGTTCTGCTCGGCCAAGTCTGCTCAGCCAAGGTTCTGCTCGGCCAAGTCTGCTCGACCAAGATCAATACTTAGCCAAAAACAGGAAATACAGTCCTACCAAGATACGCCATATCAGGAAGAGATCTGCACAGATACGGAATCTTATGATAATATTCCAATAAGGAAATATCCTTATTTCCTCTCCAGTACCAGAGAAGTTTATTTAGGAAAGAACTCTAAGCTTCCAGAAGGCTAAATACCAAATGGAAAACAAGTCCTAATTGGTATACTCTACCAGAATCCTACAAATACTCTAATTAATGAGTCCATCACAGATACGACAGGAACTAGGGCAACCTAGATGGAACCATATAAATACACCCTTGTATTCATTATAGGATGAGAGGTTGATCATGAGCAATTGACACTTACATGAGAAAAGAGATACGAAACATAATCAATTATCTGAGAGAGAGCAAGTATTGAGTGTGTAATCCTTATATTCATAGTGGATCACTTCTCGCCGTCACCGGCACCGTGGATGTTTCCCCGCCTTGGGGTTTTACCACGTAAAACATGTGTTATGCTTGTTTATCTTTTATTTTCTACTTTCATTACGTTTATCTTGCATGTTTCATTAACCTAAAACCGTTGACCGGTTGACTTCCAAAAATCACCGTCAACAGTTATATATAAATTTGTCTTTTTCATCAACACTTATCATTGATAACTGAAATTGACTATCAAACAATTTGTAGGATGCATCGAAGTATGATACTGTTGATCATCAGTCTCAATCTTCTAACAAGCGACGAGTAATCCAAACAAGATCAATATCAGAACGAAACCCAAGCAAATATCAAATTTCACCGTTCATTGCCGATCCTGTTAATGCGCCGGCAAAATACCGATATGGACCCTTCCGAATCGGCATTCAACTGAATACATATGATGAGCAGTTGCTAACCTACATCTTCGACAACAAACTACCATCATCGTAAGTTGGTCCATTCTGTACAGTTTAATCCTCCATTTACACTATTCTGTCCAATTACATGTTTGCTATATCCACTATTGGATATTTAACAGTTTTGTTTACTTGCTTTCTAAATTGCAGTGAGGTCATTGTTGATCTGGGGCAGTTATGTGTTACCCGGAAAAGCTTCAGATCATTAGAACCTACCAACTTTATTAATAGTGAGGTTGATTGCTAAGTACCTTTTCAACATATACACTGTCTTTTATACATTATATAAGTTGAATGTGTTTTATTGTTCGTAACTTACATTTCCCCTTGCACAATAATCCTTTTCAGATAATTAATCTTATTCCCGAGTACAAGACAATTATATTCAAGTCAAAAAGGTCACAACCTATCTGGTTCTTGCCTACAACCTATGCAGTATACATTTGTTCATTGTTTTGCTCACATGTATATATTTACCCATTATTTATATCAACTGCATCTAACTCTCCATTGTTGCACGTTCGCTTTGCAGTACTCTGTATTCACTTGTGCAGACGAGGAATTACAATCTTTGAAGAAATCTCTTTCAAGGTTACGGGAGTTTTACATGTCTGATATTCGTAGATGTGAAAAGGTTGCACATCATTACCATTGTTGGTTGTTGTTTCTGTTACCTTGATTATTTAATGTTCATACTGTCTATTTTCAATTTTATACATACTGAGTTCGTCATTTTCGATTGCATATTAGATTTACATTCCTATCCATGATCTTCGCAACCATTGGTATTTGGCGGTTTTTGACCTTCACAACCGAGTTTGTCAACTGTGGGACTCCAATCCACCGCGTAGGAAGGGTGATTTGACACGGTCAAACCAAGTACGCAAGTTGGTATGTCCCTACTTTATTTTTTTGACTCCCTTACTTATCCCCTATTTTCCTACTCATCATGATATGCATTAATGTACATTTCGAATTGAATTCAGATGCTCTCGCTTGACATTGTCCTTGCGGATGAAATTGCTGCTGCATTTCCAACAACCTTCTCATTCACAACTTTCAATATCTCCTATGCAGCAGCCCCGAGTCAACCCAATGGCTACGATTGTGGCTTGTTGGTATGCATGTTCATGGATGACAACTGTCCAACACCGGTTCAGATGAAGTCGGTATGTTATATAAAATAATGTGATAGATGTTTTGGATGATTGACGTGTGTAAATTTGGGTTTAAGCTTGTTCAATGACATAGGCATGCTTGTTTTTACAGTTTCAATCTCAGTGTCAACATTTGATTTTGGCTCGTTTCCTTGCACTCTTCCCCGGAAACACAAACCTGTTGGCCCTGAAGAAAAATGCTGAAGATCACTACAACAAGTTACTGTCTAGGAATGAAGTTGTGCCCAATGCACAATTCAGACCGCAACCCATTAAGAAGTTGAGAGGTAAAGCAAAGGCTTTGATGGAATCATCGTTGTAACTGAAGTTCCCATCACACAACTTCTTCTCTTTTATTGTCTGAAAATGCCATGTTGCATTGTTCTCTTTTATCCATTCAACAAAAGGCATATTTTTTTAACTTTATATGATGAACGTAAATTTTCGGTGGCTTCCATTTAACTATGTTAATGGAAAGTGTCTACATTGTTTTATCCAATGGAGCCACTTCATGTACAGGAAGTTATAGTAATTGATTTTTTTAATTTGGGTTTATATATACCATTAAAATGTATTATATCGTCATTACAATGTTCAAGTATTTGGAAGTTTGTATTTTTTCAGTATAGCTCAAATGAACCTCCTTTATCAATTGGCATTTGTTTTTGACTGCAAAACAAGGTGTTCAACTAAACTTTGCGAAATCCCTACCAAAAAATGAATGACATAACCCTCTGTACATATAAAATGTTGTGAAATAATTGATTTAGAGTTTTAGAGTTCTTACTTTAGAAATTTTTCCTCAAAGAAAAAAATAAATAGAAAATTTTAAAAAATTAATTAGTAAAATCTATTCTAACCATAATTATAGAGATTTTTTTATATATAAAGTCCATAATGTGACTATACAAAGATTTTTTAAATAACTTTCATAAACACATTAATTTTTTTTACTTTTTTTTTTTATATTAAGGGGTTATCAAATTAACGTTTTTTTTAAGAGTGAAGTAGTGAACCCAAAACCGACCCACTCCTTGATTCCTACATTCTTCAGATTCTATTAGAACGTTTACACAATCGAATACAAAACTTAACCGAAATCAGATAAGTAGTTTGGAAATTTGTGTTTTTTGTGCAATACTGAAAAGTGAGGTTTTACAGGACAATCGTAACACAGTAATTACGAAATCAATTTTCCACAAGTTCAATGTTTTTTACAAAAAAAATACATACCATGAAAATGCATGTGTTACAAACATTATCAACTCTTATTTATATAAATTATGGGTTTACTGGTTTGACTCTCCTTTTTGTTTTCGTTGATAGCGAGCCCAGGGCGATATAATTATTGTCTCCACAATGGAAGCCTATATGTGGAGAGAAACCTATTTCAAACAACACACTTGGCAGGGTTGGAAGCAGCAGTCCGACAGGTTAGCGACCCTGGGGCGATCTTACCAAGGTCGCCATGAGATCGCCCATCAAAAGGATAACAAGATCCAGACAACCGAACCCTTAGCGAGCCCAAAACGATCTTACTGAGATCGCTCTGACGTCGCCCAAACAATCAACAAAACCGACCCCATTGCGATTCAATGGCGATCTGACCTTGCTCGCTTGGAGGTCGCCCATTCCAGTCAGACTTAATCCATAAAACCGATCCGATAGCGACCCATGGGCGATCTCACCCATGTCGCTCAAAGGTCGCCCATGCAATGCTCAGACGAATATACAACACGTATCCCATTGTGATCCCAGGGCGATCCCAACTAGGTCGCTCTGAGGTCGCCCATTCAATGCTCACACGAATACACAACACGTATCCCATTGAGATCCCAGGGCGATCCCAACTAGGTCTCTGTGAGGTCGCCCATGCAATGCAATGCTCACATCCATACACAACACCCATCAGTAATGACACACCACACTTAAATAACTACACGATCCAAATGATTTTACTAACAATCAAGTCCAAGTAGCCAAGTGATGTGTTTAACAGATAAACCGAAAAATGGAAGTTGTTTTAACATATACAATGTAGATAAACATTTTCACACCATGCATATCTTTAAATTAATACAACAACAAATATATACATCCATGTCGGTGAGAGCCGTCACATTTCTATCAAAACGACGCAATTATCAGGGCGCAGTGTACCACTCAGCTATCACATGAGTACGAAATTAAAATTGTGAGCCGAAGGTCTTACACATGATTACAAATTTTAAATCGTTACCGTAAAGCTATGACATGAAGTTATGTGGCCTCCACCAGTGGTTTTGTTGCATGTACATACCATGTGTTGAGGACGGCATGGAATAAATATCTTCATTCAATTGGTTGCCACCCGTACCCATTGGAACTTCAGTATTTTGAAAAGCAAATGGTTCACAATGACCGTCACTGGTCCCAGTATATTCCGAGTCGCAAGATTGCACTAACTCCGCATACGCGGATGGTTGTAATGTTGACCCTGTTGTCGCATCTCCATTGCTTGCCATTACACTGATGTTATTTTGAATATGGGCATGACATGTCTTTTTGGTGTGCCCCGCCTGTCCACAATTTCCACATTTACGCACCTTCCCACCACATTTTTTGGTCTGTCTAGTCGTACCCTTTGTTGCGGCTACGCCTGGATCTTTAACATGTACACCCGATTTCACTGTACACGGTTTGAAGACGTCTTCTGCTGCTGTACTTGACGATGGCAGTAATCCCTTCATCTGAATTGTTAACTTATCAATCGCCACGTTTGCTTCTTTGTAACCTTCAGTTGATATTGATGCATAATAGCTTAATTTGCTACACTTTGACCTCAAGGCCCCATATCTACATCAACATACCAAATGGTATTTATAAGTCGACATTTGAAGCACAATGGAAGTACTATTTATAATTGATACGAAATGATAAATCAGTTGTAACATGGCATGAGAAGCAAAGAAATATGGTCTTCGTATGCTGAAATAACAACGATGGGTTGTAGACCTGGCCATTTGCATTTGGTGTGGAGTAGTTGCGGTAGAAGACTCGTCAACTTCGACATCCTTCACATTCATTGTCCAACGCTGCATAACGAGTGTCTCGGGTATGCGGTGTTGGTTCATGGCTTTCATGACACTAAATGCATGACAACATGGCATACCTATTGTCTCAAACATTTTGCATGAGCATAGGAACATGTTTGTACAATTGTACTGGGGATGTACCTCACATTCCATGTTTGATCACCACCATCAAACTTCTTGAATGTATACAACGCACTATCCATATCATGAACGCAATTTACTATGCTATGTTTTGCCTCTGATTTTATTTCATCTCGCACCGAAGCAAATGCGTTTCACACTTCGGCTGCATGTTTTTCTAGGTGTAACAGATGGGTTACTAGGACTGGATGCTGATTACTGCTATCGAAATCATCCTTCATCTCGTTGTTTCGTAGCCGTGACATTGCTCTATCGATGTGGCTCATGAATTCATACAATTTCATCCTCTTATGCAGAAAACGATTAAGGAACGCGTTAATACTCTCGGACCGTTGGGTGCTCTGCAACCCACCAAAGAAAGTACCTCGTAAGAAGGTTTCGGCCCATAGCTTACGTTTACAATACATCATTTTCACCCATTCATTATGTTGCAACCCGAACATCTCAATGGCCTTCAACCACTGAGTCTCGAACTCTGACTCCGTCATGTAGGTTAACATGCAATGGGTAAAAGCTTGAGTGAACCCGCTATTACCTATGTTCGTCTGCACATTCCGCTCAAGGTGCCAAGAACAAAGGCGGTGTACGGCGGAAGGCATTATTCCACTTATGGCCTTACTCATAGCTTTATCACCGTCAGTAACTACTGAAATTGGACATTTACCATGCATAGCTTCTAAGAATGATTGCAATATCCAACTGTAAGTATCGACCGTCTCATCCACCAACAACCCGAACCCAAAAACTGTCGTTTTCGTATGATTGTTGACCCCAACAAAAATCACTAGTGGCCGATTATAACAATTAGTTCGGTACGTAGAGTCAAATGACATTACATCACCAAAGTATTTGTAGTCGCATCGTGACATTGAGTCGGACCATAACAAGTTACCCAAGCTACCATCTTCAAGTATTGTGTACCGAAAGAAGAATCCTGGATCCATTTCGGACTTCGCAGTTATGTACGAGATAACTGAATCAGCATCGGAATTACCGGAAGCAAACCTGCGTATGGTGTCAATCCGGTTTTGTAGGTCTTTCCTGGTGTGTCCAACAGCCGCATAACAACCAGCCTCATCCAAAAGTTGGTCCATCACCTGGGAAGTTTTCATTCCAACACATCTGCCTGATTGCACTTGTGCTATATGAGCATCGCTAACATTTCTATGAGAACGAAGGAATTGATTGTGCTTGGCAGGTGATAAATTATGACTGTGCGCAGTGACAAACTCGGTAACAACCCATAACATTTTGTCCCTGTCGAAATTAATTTTAAATGATGCCCGACAACCTTCCCGAGTCTGACCTCTAGGTTCACGTACCCTATCGGTTCTATCTACATGTTTTTTTGATCTATACCCTTCTTTTGAACAAACCCACCTACGAATTGTAATTAATCCATGTGAGTCCCGACACAACCTATCCTTACGCGTGCTGAACCCAATAACATATGAATATTTATTGTAAAACTCCTCAGCATCAGTAACAGATATAAACTCTTTCCCTATAATATCTGTCCCTTGTAAACTTATAAGTTCACTCTGTAAGAGATCATCAACCGTTTGCACCAAGTTATCATCAGACAAACCCAGGGGTATGGAAACATTACCATGTGCAAACGGGACTCGATATGGCCAGTCAGTGTTGTTGGAAGTGTCATTTGGAATATACTCCTCAGTGTCTTTGTGTGTCGTGTCTCCCTGATAGCAACTTGACTGTCCATCAGTTTTGAAATCCATATGTCCAGTTGCATTCCTAAACAATCCATGACTGATATCCATATTACTACCTACAAGCCATGGACATTTAATATTTTCAGTGTATATATATTCAGATAAACATCAAATGAATCGTACATAGAAATGAAAGTTTTATGCTAGGTCAGGATACATTTACATATGACATACTGTTCAATGGTGTATCAATGGAACTTACTTGGACAAGGTTCAGAGGTAGGTCAAATGTGTGGTGGTTGGGAAGCATGTTCTTGGAAGGCATTCATGTTTGGAAGAATGACAGCCCAAGTATATCAAAATGTAGGGACAAAATCCTTTGGTGTAAGTGTGTAGCGTGAGGAGGAGAAAGAAGAGAGTTATTATTTGAAAATGGTTATGAAAGTGGTTGAAAATGGGTTCAAACAAAATTGGTCGGTGGACCACACTGATAAGGTAAATTCAAATCTGTTGGATGATTGACATGTGTCAGTGTAAGCGACCCCAGAGCGACCTCAGTGAAGTCGCCATAAGGTCGCATTAACAGAAACAAGAAAAAATAAAACGGAGGGGTTAGCGACCCCATGGGGATGTCAATCAGATCTTACCAAGATCGCATTTAGGACTGGAAAATTCCATCCACAAACCGCGATGTTAGCGACCACAGGGCGAGTTCAAGGAGATCTATCCAAGGTCGCCTATGTCAGGCCATAATCCATTCAAAACCGGGAGGTTAGCGATCCCAGGGCGATCTCACTGACCTCTCCCAAAGATCGCTAGTCCAGTTTTCTGTCCATCCACCCAGATAAGTTGAACGGCGTCGTTTCTGGAGAGGCGACCAGAAGGCGATCTCATCAAGGTCACCCCAAGATCGCCTATACGCGATTTGTGGATAAATAGGGCTAGGTCGTGGAAGATTCATTAAACACAATTTTCTCTCCACCAAAGCTCTCTCCACAACTGCAGCAACTATGCCTCTTTCTCCAAGGTAATCCTACCCCTAATCTTCTCTATTTATGTTGAAAATATGCATTACGTTACAACTGTATGTACATTGTAGTTTTGGTTCAAATGAGAAGAATAAATAACGAAATTGGAGATTATTATGAGTTGTATGTCATTTGTTACATGAATTGTTGATTGGGTTTTCAATACAGGAGCAATGCAAGGTAGTTTTTTTCACGGTTTGAAGATGCAATGTTAGATTAAGAGTGGTGTGCCATTTGTGGTTACAAACTAATTGTTGTGTGAAAATGAAGACTCGATTTTAAGTGTGGTGTGCCATTTGTGGTTACGAACTAATTGTTGTGTGATATTGTGGTTACATTTTAAGTGTGGTGTGTACATTTGTGCGGTTTGAGTCACATAATGGCGGGTGGTAAGAAAACCAAGCGAAAGCTACGTAAAGGGCAATCATCCAGAGGTTCGGATCCCTTCGCGTTGCCTCCGCCCTCAGGGAAAGGAAAGGGTGAAGTAGTCTCACCACCGCCAGACCCGGATAACCCTTCCAGATGGGCATTGTTTGGTAATAGGAAGGTTTGGCCAGAAAGGGGCATAAATATGAGGGGGTCCACTTTCATTCCACATGCAGTTAAAGCAATGGGTTGGGGTGGTTTTGTTAGGACCCCTAATGTGGCGGCACTAGATTTAGTTAGAGAATTTTACTACGCCATGGTCCCTCACCGATTCACACAAGGGAATCCCGTGATAGTTCGGGGAAGGGAGGTCCTCATTACAGCCACTAGGATAAATGATTGGTTTGGGACTTCTCAAGACCTAAGCGACTATGTTGACGGCATTCCCAACTATGACTTCTTTGAGCCGTACAATGGATATCTGGCCGCTGACTTACGGATGGATGAAAACCCAATGTGGAACGAGTATCGCAGTCCTTTGTTGCTCAGCGAACTCAAGCTAGATGCGGCTTTCTGGATGATGTTCTTTGACTACTCATTGACACCAAAGACCCACCGCTCCGAGCTAAATTTTGACACCGCACGCCATTTGTTTTGTGCAAGGAATACACTTCAAATGGACATTGGTCAGATCATCATCCAGGGCATACACAAAGATTCTAAGACAAAGGGCCCCCTGCCTTATCACTCATTTTTGTGAGGAGGTTGGCATTGAATGGAACACGGATGGAGGCAACATAATTAATCCTACATCTGACATAGGGAAGAAAACATACAATGAACTTGCAAGACGTAGGAGGGTAAGGCCAATTGGGGCTAATGTGCTCGACGATGATGATATGGGATTGCATGAAGAATACCTCCTCGACGAAGATTCGGATGACATAGATTACAATGATCCGAACTTGAGAGGTGATCCAAATGCGGGTGGAGGTAATCAAAACACCACCTTCGATGACATGATGAAGACAATGACCGTACAGATAGAAGCAAACACCAAGTTCCTTGAAGCTATTAACCAGCAGATGAACTCCAACCATCAAGCGTACATGGCAGAATTCACAAACGTAAATCAGAGGTTGGATGCTTTCCAATGGGGTTTGGTCAACCATGGTGTCGATATTCCATTCGTATACCGAAGGGAAGCTAGACGTCCTTCAAGAGGGCCGGGAGGAAGCTCTCAAGCAGCACGAGGGCCAGGAACAAGTTCGCAGGACGCACTGCCGGACCCCAATTTGCCATATCAGGGCCCTTAGTTATCGTATCACCCCAACAAGTTTTACATTTATTTGGTTTTGTTTGCCTAAACTTTTGTTAATGTTTTATTGCATAATTGTCATTGTTCTATGTGTACTTTACTTTATGTATGGATAGGTTGTGTGTTTGGCCTCCCTCCCGAACGTTAACCTATTTGCACCTACCTACCTTGAACTCATTCTTCAAACACAAGGGAATCATCGAATTTATAAATTTTAATCTAAACATTTACAACATAATGACAAATTATTTTTATTTCGTTTTAAAAAGATTATTGAATATTTTTTTTAAAAAATTTCAGTTATACTTTTGTATGAACAAACTATGTTTGACTTGTTACAATTTATGACAATTATAATTATTTTTTTAATAATTATATAAAAATAAATTTTTTAAAGAATTACGTTCACTTGTCCAACTTGTTCAATGAAAAATTTCATCAAATTTTATAAATTTTTTTTTTTTTTTTACTTACGTTGATTTGTTAAACTTGTTCCTAGAACAATACTAACGTTAGGACTATAACGTAAAAATTGTTCTGATAACGTTTAACTTGTTCACCATTTGGTTTACGTTGACTTGTTCGGAGAACAATTTTAACTTAGGATGAACGTTGAACTTGTTCAACTTACGTCCAACTTGTTCATGAACAATTTAATCAAAATTTTTAAAAAAATTGTTTTTTTTTTTAATTACGTTGATTTGTTAAACTTGTTCGTAGAACAATACTAACGTTAGGACCAACATCAAACTTGTTCTCATAACGTTTAACTTGTTCACCATGTGGTTTACGTTGACTTCGTTCACAGAACAAGTTTAACTTAGGATGAACGTTGAACTTGTTCAACTTACGTCCAACTTGTTCATGACAAATTTAATCAAATTTTAAAAATATTTTTTTTGTTTTTTTTTTAATTACGTTGATTTGTTAAACTTGTTCGTAGAACAATACTAACGTTAGGACCAACATCAAACTTGTTCTCATAACGTTTAACTTGTTCACCATGTGGTTTACGTTGACTTCGTTCACAGAACAAGTTTAACTTAGGATGAACGTTAAACTTGTTCAACTTTCGTCCAACTTGTTCATGACAAATTTAATCAAAATTTTAAAATATTTTTTTTGTTTTTTTTTTTTTAATTACGTTGATTTGTTAAACTTGTTCGTAGAACGATACTAACGTTAGGACCAACATCAAACTTGTTCTCATAACGTTTAACTTGTTCACCATGTGGTTTACGTTGACTTCATTCACAGAACAAGTTTAACTTAGGATGAACGTTTAACTTGTTCAACTTACGTCCAACTTGTTCATGAACAATTTAATCAAATTTTTAAATTTTTTTTTTTTTAATTACGTTCATTTATTAAACTTGTTCGTAGAACAATACTTACGTTAGGATTTGTCAAACTTGTTCTAATAACGTTAAACTTGTTCACCATGTGGTTTACGTAAACTTGTTCACAGAACAAGTTTAACTTAGGATGAACGTTTAACCTATTCAACTTACGTCCAACTTGTTCATGAAAAATTTAATCAAATTTTTTAAATTTTTTTTTTTTTTTTTTAATTACGTTCATTTGTCAAACTTGTTCGTTGAACAATACTAACGTTACAACTAACGTAAAACTTGTTCTGATAACGTTAAACTTGTTGTTACGTTGACTTGGTCTCGAAACAAGTTTAATGTTCGGATTAACGTTTAACTTGTTCAACTTACGTCTAACTTGTTCATTATTTTTTATTAAACAATTTCTTTTTTTAGAACTTGTTCATTAAACAAGATTAACGTTACTACTAACGTAAAAATTGTTCTTATAACGTTGAACTTGTTCATCAACTGCTTTACGTTTGCTTGTTCACCAAACAAGTTTAACGTAACAATCAACGTTAAAATCGTTCAGCCTACGTTGAAATTGTTCACGAAATTTTTTATAAATTTTTTTTTTTTTTTTTAAGATTTATGTTGACTTGTTCGCCGAACAAATTTATTGTTACGATGAACGTAAAACCTGTTCAATATACGTTAAACTTGTACAACAATGAAGGTTTACGTTAACTTGTTGGTCGAACCGGTTTAACGTTTAACTTAATGTTAAACTTGTTCAATTAAACGTTAAACCGGTTCAACCTACGTTGAACTTGTTCTGAAAATCAAAATTTCCAAAAAATATATTTAATTATATTTATATAATATATATTTTATATATTATATATATAATTTTCATGAATTTTAAATTCATTTATTTATTAAAAATCATTTTTAAATATATTTTATATAATAAAATAATATATATATTATTGCAACCAGTTTCAACCGGTTGCTTTTCTGTGCTGTCATGCACTTCTTTTATTTTTTATTATTATTTTTCTTACTTTTGGTTGGTTTGTATGGTACAACAACATTTCTCACTTGTACCATAGCCGAAGCCATATACACACACATATATATATGTTTGAGATATGCTATATGTATATATACACACTAAATATAATTATTTGTTTCAAAAACAAAAGAAAAAATTGATTTCCAAAAAATATCTAAAATAAATTAATGTCATCCTTATATTTACCAAAATGCCACTTATTGGATGGAATTGGATGGAATTGATGGAATTGGATGGAATGGCAATTAGTGTAACAATGTTTGCTAAAAATGGCCACTTTCCATCTATTTTCCCATCTGGTGGCCATTTTGATAGTGGTGGCAAAAGTCGATGGCCACCAGGGTAATTACCCATTTTTTCTTTTTACATTTCTTTTCTAAAGACACCCCCATTCTTAAAATTTGAGTTTAAATTTTTTTTTTTAAAGACATTTCTTTCTGCTCTAAGATTATTCTTTTTATCTTTTAGCACTCCTATTTTGAAGACACTCTATTTTAAAAAATAAATTTATAAAGACACTATTATTATTTTTTTAATAAAAGTTAGGACGAACCATCGTAGCATTTGAATTCATCTCATGAGTAATATTTTTTTAATTAAATTATTAAAAAAAAAATTATCTCTCCTAAATCATTAGATTAAATATTATATATTAAACACTTTCTTCTAAATTTTTAATTACTATATTAAACCATCTCTCCTCCAATATATATTTCTAATTTTCTATCTCAATTCTTTCTCTGACTAACAGTTAAGAAAAAAAAAATTATGAATAACCTTGATTTTTAGGATCCATATATATTTATATATTTAAAAAAAATAAAAAATAAAAAATAAAAAAATAAAAAAATAATAATAATAAAAACCTCAAAAAACAAGTACCCTGTTTTTCATAAAATAAATAATAAAAAAATCGAAATATGAAAATACTTTTTGTTACTTTTGTAGGTATGTGATTGTCTAAAGAACTTTAATTCTTTCATCAGTCTTAGAAATTCTGAACTTAATCGAATCTAGTTGCAACAACTCAAGTTTTTATATATCTATTTTATTTATTTTGTTGAAAAACAAGGTATTGATAGTGACTTTTTATTTTATATATATATATGGGCCATTCTTCGGTTATGTGATCACATTTGATTACATGTGATCACAAATATATATAATGTTATCGTATATGAATTAGATGTGATCACACAATTAAATTATTGTGATCGCATGTTAGAACATGTAATCAAATATTAGTTAATGTGATTGTACCAATGAAGATATGATCATAGTCAAAATTGTTTATGTTGCACCATGTAACGTTGCACCAAAGGGCATCCCATATATATTACTGTTAGTAAAAACCAAAATATTCATAAGTTTTTTTTTTTTTTTTTTCCTTTAACTATTAATCAAAGATTGATCGAGAAAGCATGGACATAGGATTTTTTTTTTTTTTTTTTTTTTAAATGGAGAGAGATTAATTAGGAAAGAGTGTTTAATATGGTAAATTGGTAATAACATATTTAGGAGAGAACGTTTAATACGTAACATGTAATATAATGATTTAGGAGAGAATTTCTTTTTTTAATAATTTAAATAGTTTTGAGTGTTTTTAGATTTATTTTGCCTTGTTTAGTAATTTTAATTCATGTTAAAATTATTAATAAAAAAAATTAAATTGGAGTGTAAATAGAAAATTTGTGGATTGTAAGAAGAAACTCTCATTTCTATAAAATAAATAAATAAATAAATAAAAGTTATCACTTATTTTCAATGAAATTAAAAAAAAAAAAAAAACAAATAAAATTCATAATATTAGACATATCTCAACAACATTCTGAGAAGTTTATTACAACAAAAATAAAATGCATATTAGTAAAATAACAGTAATTCTTTGCTACAATTGTTTATTACCACTGCAAGCACTCTATATTATCATTTTCATAGTTCCAAAAACACGGACCGTATTCTCTTATAAACCATCTGCAATAACGACATGATTTATGATCCCTCTTATCTACGTAGATATCAAACCTTTTGATCTGATTTTGCCATGCAAAACTGCAGTAGAATAATGTGTTTGACCAAGGTCGAAATGTAAATGAGTACCAACCTTTAAAGGGTAGTAAGTGTTCACCGAGATCATCATCACCTGATTTACAATGAACGGTGAGATCTAGCTCTGATTGGATGTAAACATCATTGGTGATATTGATAGTCCGTTTCGCAGGGAGTAGACCTGCTTCACATATTGTTTGAAGCAGAACAAAAGAAATCAATACAAGGACAAGTCTGCAAGCACTCATCATGCCGATGAAAATTTTACAATGAAGATCCGAACAATTAAAATATTGATATAAAATGAGAACTCTGAATTTGATTTGATTTTCCTGATTACTTGTGATACATATATAGGTACCAATATCTTTACATAAAATTTGTTCGAAATATTATAATTGTGATACAAGAGATATTAATGAAGATATTCTTGAAGATTTTGGATTTAAAAATATTCCTTAATTAATACATACTATTTTATTTATGTTTATTAGATATTTAATTAGGTAGTTAATTATTTTATGAATTGATTTTATTAAATCAAATCTAATTTCTTTACAATAATGCTGCTTTGCCAAAATTTGGTGTCTAAATGATGTGGCATCATTTTAATCCATTCATTTAAATCGTATTAATTTAAATCGTATTAGATTTGCATAATTTAAATGAATGGACTACAGTGTTGCCACATCATTTGGGCACCAGATTAGGGCACCAAATTTGGGCTATGTAGCATTACTCATTTCCTTATTAGATAGGTTTCATTTTATTTATTTATTATTAAGTCAAATTTAATTTCCTTATTAGATATGTTTATTTTGAAGTATAAATAAGAGCTATTGTAGCCTTTAGAGGAAGTTAGTTGATTATCGAATTAAAATCAGATAATTTTCTTTATTATTATGTTTTTGAACAACTTACAATGAATGGATTATAGTACTGCCACATCATTTGGGTACCATATTTGGACAAAGTAGCATTATTGTTATTATATTGTTAGTTTTTAGTTGTTTATTTTTATATATTAAAATATAAACGTATAAAATTAATAGTTGAAAGGGTATAAATGTAAAAGTATTTGTTTTTATATGAAAATATATATACGCATGCGTGTCTTAACATCCCATTCACACCCCCACTAGGTTGTTTAGACACGCACGCGTATATATATTTTCAATTGGTATCAGAGCGGATTCCTTAACATAATTAGGAGATCCCTTACTCTTGGTAGTGTCTCTTGCATTTGTTTGCATTTTTTTGTGTCTTGAGTGCTTAGCTTGTTTGTTTGCATTTTTTTTTTTTGTGTCTTGAGTGGAAATGGAATTAGAGGTGAGGGTGCTTCTAGCACAAGAGCTCCCTTGCTCACTGGGGTCAATTACGCATCATGGAAGGGCAAAATGGAAGCATATGTATGCCAAATTCATGACCGTGCATGGATAGCGATTGAAGATGAGTACATGCCACGTATGATGACTTCTACGGGAGGTGGAGAGGAAGTCCCCAAGCCAAAGGCACAATGAACTCCCCAAGAGTTCAAGGCGTCCAAGTGGAACAATAAAGCCATGCACTCAATCCTATGTGCCATGGATGATAACCAATACGAACTCATTCAAACCACAAGGATAACAAAGGAAGCTTAGGATATCCTAGAGACGGCTCATGAAGGAACTCATTCAACTCTATTGTGGAATGTTGCAAGTATCAAGAAGTGCTCTTGTTTCTGGGCTGTTGTTGAAGGAGGTGGGATTCAAGTGTGAATATGTGAAGCAATGAGCTTTTAGGCTATTGTGGACTTGTTAAGGTCTTTTAATTTTTGTCGTTCTGTTCTTCCGATGAGCTTCAAATATCCCGTGTAATTAATCACTTGGTTGAGATGGAAGAATAGAGTGATGGATATGGGCAATTGCATCATTAAATTTTATGGCAACTAATGTTGTTGCAATAAACTGATTTTCTTCTCTTTCCAAAAAAGAAAAAAAGAATAAAGAAACAGAATTTCTTTCAATTTTCACATGTTTTCAAGTATTATCAAAAGTGTGGTGATGTGTGTATTAATAAGTCAAAATTGTTTGTGAGAAAAAAAATAAATTGTTACAAATGTAAGTTAATAATGAAATACAATCTCAAAATTGTCAACTTTAATAAAGTATTTGTTTGTCAGCCAACTCTTAAAGCAACAACATGAGCATGATTAGGCTCAACCATTATTCATCGAAATTTAGCTCGGTCAAAACTTTTTGGTCGAAAAATACCCTTTTCTTGTAGTGTTCTGCACACCAAAAATGTCTTTATTATTATTATTTTTATTTTTTTTGAACTCATTAAATTGTTTAATTATTTTAAATTAACATAATTTTATTTTTTGTGAATGATTAAATTTTATTACTTTATTAAAAGGAGAAAAATAAAAATTTTATTTACCTGATGATTTTTAAATTTCAAGTTAAATGGAATCAAATGAGGAATTGAAGAATGAGAGATGTAGTACTAGGAAACAGGAAAAATGAAGGAAATAGATGGGGGCAACGATACTTCCCTCCAAATTACCCCACCTTGTTTTCCCCAAATGAAGGTTAGGGCGGGGGGACCTTCCCCATATTCTCATTTGACCTTCCCCAAGTACTTCCCTCCAAAAGCTCATGATGATTTTTTATAAACGGATATTATTTTGAAATATTTATAAATTCAGATAATATTTTATTTAAAATTATTCATCATAAATTTAAAATTTGAAATCTTATCGATAACTAAATAATTTTCTTTTACAATTTGTTATTCATGAGTGATTTTAGCCCAAATCTCATGCCAAATGATGTGGTAAAATTGTAATCCATTCATTTAATTCATAAAAATCTAATATAATTTAAATGAATGGATAATAGTGTTGCCATATTGTTTGGGCACCATATTTGGACACTAAATTTGGACATTGTAGCATTATTGCTATTATATTGTTCGTTTTTAGTTGTTTCTTTATATATTAAAATATAAACATATAAAATTAATAGTTGAAAGGGTATAAATATAAAAGTATTTGTTTTTATATGTTTCTAACGAGAGCTTCTTTTGACAATCCAATTTTTTTCTTTTTACACTTCTTTTCTAAAGACACTATATTCTTAAAATTTAAATTAATTTTTTTTTAAAGACAATTCTTTTTATTCCAAAATTATCTTTTTTATCTTTTAGCACTCATATTCCGAAGACACTCCATTTTATTTTAATTAAAATTAGGACCAACTATCGTAGCTTTTGGATTCATTCGAAAAGTAATCTTTTTTTAATTATATTATTAAAAAAATTATCTCATAAATCATTAGATTAAATATTAATTAGGAGAGAGTGTCTAATATGGTAAATTGGTAATAACCGATTTAGGAGAGAAAGTTTAATAAGTAATATGTAATATAATGATTTAGAAGAGAGAATTTCTTTTTTTAATAATTTAAATAGTTTGGAGTGTTTTTAGAATTTTTTTTGCCTTGTTTAGTAATTTTAATTCATGTTAAAATTGTCATTAATAAAAAAAATTAAATTGGTGTGTAAATAGATAATTTATGAATTGTAAGGAAAATCTCTTATTCAAAAAAAAAATATCACCTATTTTCAGTGAAATTTAAAAAAAAAAAAAAAACAAATAAAATTCATAATACTAGACATATCCCAACAACATTATGAGAAGCTTATTACAACAAAAAATAAAATGCATATTAGTAAATTAATAGTAGTTCTTTGCTACAATTATTTATTTACACTGCAAGCACTCTATATTATTATTTTTATAGTTCCAAAAACAAGGACCATATTCTCTTATAACCAATATGCAACAATGACATGATTTACGACCCCTCTTATCTACGTAAATATCAAACCTTTTGATGTGATTTTGCCACACAAAACTGCAGTGGAATAATGTGTTTGACCAAAGTCAAAATCTAATTGAGTGCCAACCTTTAAAGGGAAATATGTGTTCACCAAGATTATCATCACCTAATTTACAATGAACGGTGAGATCTAGCTTCGATTGGACGTAAACGTCATTAGTGATATTGATAGCCCGTTTCGCAGGGAGTAGACCTGCTTCACATATTGTTTGAAGCAGAACAAAAGAAATCAATACTAGGACAAGTCTTCAAGCACTCATCATGCTGGTGAAAATGTTACAATGAAGATCTGAACAATTAGAATATTGATATAAAATGAGAACTCTGAATTTGATTTGATTTTCCTGATTACTTGTGATACATATACAGGTACCAATTTCTTTACATAAAATCTGTTTGAAATATTATAATTGTGATACAAGAGATATTAATTAAGATATTCTTGAAGATTTTGGATTTTAAAAATATTCATTAATCTATATCTATATAATATAGTAAAATGGAACCTAAAGACGACACATGTCGTTGTGTAGGAGATTTGAAATTAAATTCTATATATCCATTTCTATATTTGCTATTCATTTCTTTTATTATTATTATTATTATTATTATTATTATTAAATAGGTACAATAATAATACAATGAATTTGAAGTTTTAACCATTCTTTTTCTATTCTTTTCCTATTATTTATTATTATTATTATTGTATTATTATTATTATTATGAAACTTTACTTTATACCTTATAATGGAATCCAAACTCACCACGTGTCAACATGAGAGAAGTTCATCATTAAATTTTGTTAATTACTAATATTAATATTCATGAAGAATATATTGATTCATTTGAGAAAGAGAAGTTTTTAATATTAATATATTCATATTTATCTTTAATCTTTTGATATTCTTCCCAGATTCATCAACAAAGGTTTGACATTAAATTTTGGCATTAAATTTTATTAACTATTAATATTAATAATATTATTAGTAACAAATTCATATTTATCTCCATGCATATATAATATATATAATATAGATTAATTGAATACAATGCTTAATAATACATGATCTATTAATCACTTAATGGTTATTATCATTATCAATAATAAAACACCAAAAACTCACCATATTCACTCATAAAACTGTCAATGTCAATATTATGAAGAATGAACCAATCATTATATATGAACCTAGATATTTTATATAACCACTCCCTTTAATTAATTAAACTTTTATTAGTACTAATTACTATTAATGATTTTCATTATCTCATTGAAAAGAAAAACGTTTTAACTTTCCATTGTCAACCTTAATTTGAGTTTTCAATACACATGTTTTAATTAATAGCTCAATATTGCATATATAGTACTAATTACTATTATTGATTTTCATTATCTCACTGAAGAGAAAAACGTTCTAACTTTCGAATGCCAACCTTTGAGTTTTAATACACATGTTTTCATTGATAGCTTATTGATCATGCATTATATATCAAAATGATACGAAACTAAGGGTAGTACGTGTATTGGATTTTTTTTTTTTTTTTTTTTTTTTTTTTTTTTTTTTTCAATCCAAAGCGATGCTCTCCATGCCACGGTGCTCTCCCTCTTCTCTACACCAATGCCATTGCCTCTCCTCCATGCCGATGCCATTCTCCACATTGCTATATCTACTCCGCACTGAAATTCGTCTTCCACCGTTACACGTCTTATAGTTTATAGTTTGTAAATTCTTCAGTTTTTTGTTTTGAGTATTTTAATTTTTTTTCTTCATGGTTTGTGGCATGGGTTGATGATTGTTTGGTTGATTTGTATTTTATTGTTTACATGCTTTGTTTTATTTTTTTAAAATTTTATTAGAAAAATAGAAAGGAGATTTCATGTGATTTAGATACAAATTATATGATTGCCCATTGAGTCTTGATTACCTATAGAATTACACTAAACTTGGTACACCGGTAACATTAGGAGAATTATTCATTTTCCCATTAATTATGGGATTGACTCTTGATTAGCTATTGATTATATAGATATATTCTATATGTATTATGTTATTTTATAGATTTTAATTTATAGGAATTTAATGACAACGCTCCTTACGACACGACAAGTGTTAAGGTGAGGCTCTATTTTAGGAGATTAATAAGAATTTAATAAAATAATTAATTGTATAGAAAAATCAAGAGTCAATCCCATAATCAATGGGATCATGAATAAAAGTCAAGAGTCAAAATAAGAAGTTAATAATATAGAAAAATCAAGAGTCAATCCCATAATCAATGGGATCATGAATAAGAGTCAAGAGTCAAAATAAGAAATTAATAAAATAATTAATAATATAGAAAAATCAAAAGCCTATCCCACAATTAATGGGATAAAAAATAAAAAATAAGAGCCAATTGGCTTGACATTGAAAATTATTACTATCATTAAATGCTTGATGAATAATATATTATCATAGAGCCTCAACATACCACGTGTCAACATGAGAAGGCTTGACCATTGGTTAATATTTTTAAAATTATATTCAACCCTTTATTTTTCAATTCACAATTGATTTTCTAGATTTATTGAGAATTGTTACTATTCTTAAATCATATATTTTTCCTTTAATGCTTGATGAATAATATATTATCATATCTATATTTATAAAATATAGTATAATGGAGTCTCAAAGAGCAACAAAGCTTTTGCTATTAAGTAGTTATTCATAATTGTAATAAATTTTTATAATATATATATTTTTCATAAATTACTTATCAATAGATAATCAAAAGGCAATCCTGTAATTAATGGAATAGTGAATAATACCTCTAAACTAATATCAAAATTTATTTTTAATTATTAAGTATTATTATTATTTTTGGAATTATTACATTATTTGGTAAACTTAAAAGACAAGCAATATATATATATATATATATATTTACCAAAGCTATTAAGTAGTTACTAAGGGTAATTTGTTTTTTAAACTTAATGAGTTTGAATTATAATTATTAAGTTATTTTGTTTGTTAATATTGCAACCATAATCATCCAACAGATTTTACAATACCCGCATGCGGGCTACAAACTAGTTAATACATATTATTTTATTTATGTTTATTAGATATTTAATTAGGTAGTTAATTATTTTATGAATTGATTTTATTAAATCAAATCTAATTTCCTTACAACAATTCTACTTTACCAAAATTTGGTGCCTAAATAATGTGGCATCATTTTAATCCATTCATTTAAATTGTATTAGATTTGCATGATTTAAATGAATGGACTACAATGTTGCCACATCATTTGGGCACCAGATTTTGGTTATGTAGCATTACTTACTTCCTTATTAGATAGGTTTCATTTTTTCTTTTTATTAAGTCAAATCTAATTTCCTTATTATATATATTTATTTTGAAGTATAAATAAGAGCTATTGTAGCCTTTAGAGGAAGTTAGTTGATTATCGAATTAAAATCAGATAATTTTCTTTATTATTATTATTTTTGAACAACTTACAGGTCAATGGATTATAGTGTTGCCACACCATTTGAGCACTAAATTTGGATACCAAATTTGTACAAAGTAGCATTATTGTTATTTATTGTTCGTTTTTAGTTTTTATTTTATATATTAAAATATAAACGTATAAAATTAATATTTGAAAGGTTATAAATGTAAAAGTATTTGTTTTTATATATTTCTCACAAGATCTTCTTTTGACAATCCAATTTTTTCTTTTTACAATTCTTTGCTAAAGACACTCCATTCTTAATTTGAGTTTAAATTTTTTTTAAAGACACTTCTTTCTGCTCTAAGATTATTCTTTTTATCTTTTGGTACTCCTATTTTGAAGACACTCCATTTTAAAAAATAAATTTATAAAGACACTCAATTTTTTTTTAAATAAAAGTTACGACGAATCATCGTAGCATTTGAATTCATCTCATGAGTAATCTTTTTTTAATTAAATTATTAAAAAAAAAAATTATCTCTCAATATTACATATTAAACACTTTCTCCTAAATTTTTAATTACCATATTAAACCATCTCTCATCCAAAACATATTTCTAATTTTCTATCTCAATTCTCTCTGACTAACAGTTAAGAAAAAAAAAATTACAAATAACCTTGATTTTTAGGATCCATATATATATTTATATATTAAAAAAAAATTAAAAACAAGTACCCTGTTTTTCATAAAAAAGAAAAACAAAAATCGAAATATGAAAATACTTTTTGTTACTTTTGTAGGTATATGATTGCCTAAAGAACTTTAATTCTTTCATTGGTCTTAGAAATTCTGAGTTTAATTGAATCTAGTTGCAACAACTCAAGTTTTTATATATCTAATTTTTTTATTTTTTTTTGGTTGAAAAACAAGGTATTTGTAGTGACTTTTTAATATATATATATATATATGGGCCATACTTCGGTGCAATATTACACGACGCAACAATATGTGATCACATTTGATTGCATGTGATCACAAATATATATAATGTTATCGCGTATGAATTGGATGTGATCACACCATTAAATTATTGTGATCGCATGTTAGAACATGCAATCAAATATTAGTTAATGTGATTGTACCAATGAAGATATGATCATAGTCAAAATTGTTTAGGTTGCACCATGTAACGTTGCACCAAAGGGCATCCCATATATATTATTGTTAGTAAAAACCAAAATATTCATAAGTTTTTTTTTCTTTAACTATTAATAGATCGAGAAAGCATGGACATAGGATTTTTTTTTTATTTTTTTATTTTTTGTTAAATTGAGAGAGATTAATTAGGAGAGAGTGTTTAATATGGTAAATTGGTAATAACAGATTTAGGAGAGAAAGTTTAATACGTAACATGTAATATAATGATTTAGGAGAGAATTTCTTTTTTTAATAATTTAAATAGTTTTGTGTGTTTTTATAATTTTTTTTTTTTGCCTTGTTTAGTAATTTTAATTCATGCTAAAATTGTCATTAATAAAAAAAAAATTAAATTGGAGTATAAATAGAAAATTTGTGGATTGTAAGGAGAAGCTCTCATTTCAAAAAAAAAAAAAAAAAAAAAAAGTTATCACTTATTTTCAGTGAAATTAAAAAAAAAAAAAAACAAATAAAATTCATAATATTAGACATATCCCAACAACATTCTGAGAAGTTTATTACAACAAAAATAAAATGCATATTAGTAAAATAACAGTAATTCTTTGCTACAATTGTTTATTACCACTGCAAGCACTCTATATTATCATTTTCATAGTTCCAAAAACACGGACCGTATTCTCTTATAAACCATCTGCAATAACGACATGATTTATGATCCCTCTTATCTACGTAGATATCAAACCTTTTGATCTGATTTTGCCATGCAAAACTGCAGTAGAATAATGTGTTTGACCAAGGTCGAAATGTAAATGAGTACCAACCTTTAAAGGGTAGTAAGTGTTCACCGAGATCATCATCACCTGATTTACAATGAACGGTGAGATCTAGCTCTGATTGGATGTAAACATCATTGGTGATATTGATAGTCCGTTTCGCAGGGAGTAGACCTGCTTCACATATTGTTTGAAGCAGAACAAAAGAAATCAATACAAGGACAAGTCTGCAAGCACTCATCATGCCGATGAAAATTTTACAATGAAGATCCGAATAATTAGAATATTGATATAAAATGAGAACTCTGAATTTGATTTGATTTTCCTGATTACTTGTGATACATATATAGGTACCAATTTCTTTACATAAAATTTGTTTGAAATATTACAATTGTGATACAAGAGATATTAATGAAGATATTCTTGAAGATTTTGGATTTTAAAAATATTCCTTAATTAATACATACTATTTTATTTCGATTTATTAGATATTTAATTAGGTAGTTAATTATTTTATGAATTGATTTTATTAAATCAAATCTAATTTCTTTACAATAATGTTGTTTTGTCCAAATTTGGTGCCTAAATGATGTGACATCATTTTAATCCATTCATTTAAATCGTATTAGATTTGCATTATTTAAATGAATGAATTACAGTGTTACTACATCATTTGGGCATCAGATAAGGGCATCAAATTTGGGCTATGTAGTATTACTCATTTCCTTCTTAGATAGGTTTCATTTTTTTTTTTATTTATTAAGTCAAATTTAATTTCCTTATTAGATATGTTTATTTTGAAGTATAAATAAGAGCTAGTGTAGCCTTTAGAGGAAGTTAGATGATTATCGAATTAAAATTAGATAATTTTCTTTATTATTATGTTTTTGAACAACTTACAATGAATGAATTATAGTGTCGCCACATCATTTAGGCACCAGATTTGGACACCAAATTTGGACAAAGTAGTATTATTGTTATTATATTGTTAGTTTTTAGTTGTTTATTTTTATATATTAAAATATAAACGTATAAAATTAATAGTTGAAAGGATATAAATGTAAAAGTATTTATTTTTATATGAAAATATATATACGCGTGCGTGTCTTAACAACCCATTCACACCCCCACTAGGTTGTTTAGACACGCACACGTATATATATTTTCAATTGTTATCAGAGCTGGTTTCTTAATATAATTAGGAGATCCCTTACTCTTAGTAGTGTCTCTTGCATTTTTTTGCATTTTTGTGTGTGTCTTGAGTGCTTAGCTTGTTTGTTTGCATTCATATCATTCTCACCCAAACACAATGAGTGGAAATGGAATTAGAGGCGAGGGTAAGGGCAAAATGGAAGCATATGTGTGCCAAATTCATGACCGTGCATGGATGGGGATTGAAGATGAGTACACGCCACTTATGATGACTCGTATGAGAGGTGGAGAGGAAGTCTCCAAGCCAAAGGCACAATGGACTCCCCAAGAGTTCGAGGCGTCCGAGTGGAACAATAAATCCATGCACGCAATCCTATATGCCATGGATGATAACCAATACGAACTCATTCAAACCATAAGGATAGCAAAGGAAGCTTAGGATATCCTAGAGACATCTCATGAAGGAACTGAGGTGGTCAAGGACTCCAAGCTCCAAGTCCTCCGAACGCAATTTGAGACCATTAGGATGGAGGAGGATAAGTGCTTCAATGACTTTCAAGTGAAGCTTATGGATATAGTGAATCAAAGTTACTAACCTGGTGACCCTTACTCGGATAGGAGGATCAAGTAAAAGATCATGAGATCACTTCCCGAGAGATTCGAATCCAAAGTGATGACCTTAGAAGAAAATAGTGACTACACTAAGATGAATCCAAGTGAAGTGATTGGAAGACTCTTGGCCTATGAATCTCGGAAGGCTCCTATAGCTACATCTTCAAAGAAGCGAAGAAGCTTGGCTTTGAAAACCGTCAAGGTGGAAAAAGAGGAAGAAGACTCGGGTGAAGAAATTGCCTTGATGGCTAAGAATTTCAAGCAATTCGTGAGATTTGAGAAGAAAGGATTTGGCTCCAAGGGAAAGTTTGTGAAGAAGAAGACTCCTTTTAAGAAAGTAGAGCAAACTCAAGAAAATGATCACAAGAAGGGTGTCCAATGCTATGAGTGTAATGGTTTTGGACACATTGCTCCCTAGTGAGCATAATGAAGAAGAATAGATAAGGGTTTATATATAGTGAGATGAGAGAAGAATGTGAAATGTCAATGTTTTTGAAAAACGCATCAGCCATCGATCGCTGTGAAAGCCACAGCGGTCACGACAGTGGTGAGCACTGTCAAGACAACCGCTGTGGAAATTGACAACGATCACGATAGTGGTAATGGGAGCAGTCGACATTGTCCGTAAGAGCTCTATGCCTATCGCTGTGAAAATTCACAGCGGTCATGGCAGCGGTTAGAGGTAAAAACCAACCTCTAGAAAAGACATGCAATTCAAGACCATGAGAAGAATTGGACCTTCTCAAGTGGTCACTCATCGAGCTAAGACAAGCACACCATCGTGCATGCGCAGACGTTTCCGATTAATCAAACGGAAATGAATTACATCACACTAAACAACACTTAGATCTAACAATGAAGTGTAAGTGTGATGGGAATAAATAACATGAATGGGAATGGATAAGATGTGACACACAAAAGATATGCAATATATGAAAATACATAAATGTGATGATAAAGCATATAAGCACACAAGTAAGAGAAACACAAATGCAATCATATAAATGCAATGAAAGTGTGTATGTGTTAAATGATATAGATGCACGAATCAATGAAACACACATGCATGGTAACAAATGCAAGATAGATAAAGATGCATGCAAGTGTGTGTGTGCATCTAATCTCTTCAAGAATCAAGGTCAAGTGATATACCTTTTGTAGCTCGTGATATACCTTTTGTAGCTCTTGATCTTGAAGTCACGTTGGGAAGTCCGGAAGCTTACCAAACACAATAACCTAAGCTACCCATTACATACCATTCCCAATGTGGTTTGTCATGAAATAAGCCAATCAAAAATGAGGCACTTACATTATATATTTCTCACGAGATCTTCTTTTGACAATCTAAATTTTTCTTTTTACACTTCTTTTCTAAGGACACCCCATTCTTAAAATTTAAATTTATTTTTTTAAAAGACACTTCTTTTTACTCCAAGATTATCCTTTTTATCTTTTGGCAATCCTATTATGAAGACACTCCATTTTAAAAAATAAATTTATAAAGACACTCCATTTTTTTAAAATAAAAGTTTGGATGAACCATCGTAGCCTTTGAATTCATCTTATGAGTAATCTTTTTTGAATTAAATTATTAAAAAAAGAAATTGTCTCTCCTAAATCATTAGATTAAATATTACATATTAAATACTTTCTCCAAAAATTTTAATTACCATATTAAACTCTCTCTCCTCCAATATATATCTCTAATTTTCTATCTCAATTCTTTCTCAGACTAATAGTTAAGAAAAAAAAAAACTTACGAATAAGCTTGATTTTTAGGATCCGTACATATGTATATATTAAAATAAATAAATAAATAAAAATAAAAATAAACACTCAAAAAACAAGTATCCTGTTTTTCAAAAAAAATGAAATTGAAATATGAAAATGCTTTTTGTTACTCTTGTAGGTATGTGATTACCTAAAGAACTAAAGAACTAAAGAAACTTTATTCTTTCATTAGTCTTAGAAATTCTAAGTTTAATTGAATCCAGTTGCAACAAATCAAGTTTTATATATCTTTTTTTTTTTTTTGGTTGAAAAACAAGGTATTTATATTGACTTTTTAATATATATATATATGAGCCGTTCTCCGGTGCAACATTACACTATCACCATCTGCAAGCCACTTAACCCAAGACTTCTCTTTATGGAAGGATGTAGGGTCGTGCAGCGGAAAAAATAGATAGGGAATCAAAAGATTTAAGAACGATAGGTTTCAAAAAATTTATCGTCTTATTGGTACCTTTTATATACACGAATATGAGGAAGAGATTTGTTTTCATACCTTTGAAGAACACTCCTTCGTTTTCTTTTCGATCCTTCACCACTAAGCCTTCCAAGGTATGTCCCGCGATCTAGCAACTGTGTGTGTGGGCACATCATGGATTCCAGGAGCAGTTGAATGGAGGCCTGATAGAATCGGAAGACAACCCCTTGTCTCCTCTGTATAATTTTGTCAAGCTAGGTGGAAGAGAAAAACATTTTCTTTCCTCTCACTGGGTGGCCGCACCTCTCTTGTGTCTCTCTAGGGTTTTAATTGTTTATTTTTCCTTATACTAGGATCCTAGGGTTTAGTAATCCAAATTAAAATATGATTCTAAATATGTTAACTGCCAAATTTGGCGGGGGTCCAAAGAAGAATTTTCCATCCAAATGCAAGAGGAAAAAAAGGGCTTTATCGAGCAGCATCCGGCTACTTCCTGGAGAGAATCCACACCAGTATATTGAGATGCATATCCAGTCAAGACAGACCAAGATCAAGGGCACCAGGACCTTAAAGTATCAGGAGGAGCAGAAATCAAGGTCCTACTAAACACGCTACATTGCCTTAGGACCCCGCTACCACACAGACCAGGTATCCCGCTATTGTGTCATCCAGGTACCCTACTATAGCATCAACCAGTATCCCAATACCCAGACCTATTGGGGCCACAATCCAATAAACCTAGCTGCCTTGGTTTCTCCTAGAGCCAAACTAGCTAGACAATTAAAGCACCAAGAAGGATAATTTACATAGGAAAGACTAACACGTCCAGAAGACAAGTTTAAAGCTACATAGAAGGATACTAAAGCGCCATCGTTTAATCAGTAAAGAAGTGGACTCCTTCCCGCCACCTAAGAGCTCCATTTGAATAAGGAATCAACTCCGTAAAAAACTACCAAAGATGGAAACACTTGATTCTAGGGATCAAATCCCACGATATTCTCGTTTATTGCCAAGGGAAGTCCCATAATTGCTTAAACACTAGACGGAATGTGTAGGAGTGCATGGCAAGAAACGAGACCTATATATATAACACTATACTCAACAGAAAGGGGATCCAAAAAATTGGCTCCTAAAACCCTAAACCTACAGTTCATTCCACTTATCAACTCGCATGAGATCTCCATCACCAACTGTGTCAAACATTGCCTTCAGAGACCGTTTGGGAACAATCTTTGTATTGATATTATGTTTTTGATAATCGAACAAGTTGTATTTTCTCTCTTTATAATATAACAAGTTGATTTGCTTTTGCTTTTAACCATTGTTGCATCTAGTTTGTTTTGCTGTATTCACATAGATATTGAACTACGTGATACCCCTCTGACCATGATTTATTTCGATCGTGGTCCTTAAAAGGTTTTATTTGGAAATTCTCTCTGGTCACAATTTTCCGTTAACACTTTTTGGGACCGTATGTAGGAACTATCCTCTCATCATTTAAAAAATAAAAAATAAAATAAATAAAGCCATCTCAGTTCTACCGAGCAAGCAAGAAAATAAGGCTCAGATCCTCTTAGGGCCACCTCGACCCTTCGGGACCCCGGTCTCTCACTTCCATCTAAAGAGTTTAGAGGCAATGAAGGGGATCAAGGAATAACAAGCTGACACCGATCCCTCCACCAACTGCGGGATCTGCACCACAAGATCCGGCTATGTAGGAAATCAATCGTGAAATCCTGGAACATAAGGCAGCCATCTACATAGAGAGTATCCACCTTCGGATGATAGCCCAGGGAATCCCCTTCGAAGCGCCCAGAACTGCGGGAGAGGCCGGATCAAGTACCCTGGTACTAGTCTTTAACAGGCTTGGACTACTGCTTTCGGTTCCAAACTGCCCTGTAGATTTCCAACCCCAACTGGTGAAATCAGCAGTTGAAATCCCTCCCAGGAGAAACCGGCCAACAACTAAGCCGATATCAAGGGAGAAGGCTCCACAGCCTGATGCTAAATACAGTACCGGATCTAGGAGGAATCCCCGAGAAAACCGTCCTAAGAAAGAAAAGTGTAAGGAAGCAATCGAGGGGTCAGAGACTTCAGACAGCAAAGGCTCAGAGGCCCGATCTAGGAATGATGGATCCAAGTGCGTTGAAGACTGGATGGCCAAAATGGCAAAGGAGCTTGAGAAGCTAATAAAGGGAAAGTATTGAGGAACCTGGAAGAATTCTTTGGGAGAAATGAATGTGCCATTTTCAAGAAGAGTTCAGGATGCAGAATTACCTCCCTAGTTCAAGATGCCCTCTGAGAAGTATTCCGTGTCAGAAGACCCCATAAGCCACTTAGAAAGCTTCGTGCACCAGATGGAGATTTAGAACACTGCTCAGTCAGCGATGTCATGATGTTCCCTTCGACCTTAACAGATTGTGCCAAGACATGGTTAAGAAAGTTACCCCCAGGTAGCGTGGATTCTTTGACAAGGCTTACCAAAGATTTCTATGCTCGATTTCAGGGAATCAAGTCTCGTCTCAAAGACCCCGTCTTGCTTCAGTACGTGATCCAGGAGCAGGGTGAGACATTGAGATCCTATGTGGAGATGTTTCACAAAGAAGTAATCTAGATATGAGTATTCACCGAAAAAGAGACCTTGGCCAACTTTCAAAGGAACCTATGAGCGGGCAGGCTATTCCGGTCATTTGCCAAGCACCCCTCCCCCTCCCCCTCCCCCCGAAACTTACCAAGGGGTCTATGACAGGGCTCTAGAAAAGGTGGAGATAGATGAATAGCTTTGGATCAAGATCGAGCGTGATGAAGCCCGATCGGCCAAGAGTCCAAAGAAGGAGACTCCAAAGCCCGTACCTTTCAAGAAGTTCCAGAATCAACCTCTAAACCGATTAACATACCGACCACCTCCTATTCCCTTATACCGGGAGTGATATCCAACAAGAAGGACCCCTCCTAGAACAATATCTGTTAGGTTTTTGGTTTGTCTTGGCATATATTCCATATCAAAATGATGTTTTTCTTGTATTTGATTATTGGTCTTATAATGATGATTCAAAGCTTCAAAGAAAGACGTGGCTACAAAATCATGCAAGAAGGTGTCTTCGAAGAGGAATGTGCAACATTGCACAACTAAGGTAAAATAGACCTCATTATTCTTACAAGGCATAGGCACAAATACACATGGCATTCATATGTGTCCTTTTATGGTTGAACAACATTTTTATAACACTTTCACACACTTGGTATTATATGCTCATGCATTCGATTTATATTGATAAACATTGTTAATTGCATGTTTTAGGACTATGTCTAGGAAACGGCATACGTGTGTGATATTGTGTTTATTTGTTTACGTTTTATTGTTTTTGGACTTGAACATGATCTCTTACGATTCCTTATTGAGTCCTGGTCATTTCGGTTACTCATTTATTTGGTTTCGAGTCCAAACGATATAGCTACACTACTTTGCGTTCTTATTCGTTGAGTTGTTTTCGTTGTCGTATTTTGAGATGAATTCTCAACCTTTTATCAAAGTTTCATAGTCGTTGTTGTGCGTAAGGGAGTCACAATTTGTAATCCAAAGATGAATTCAAAATTGGAGTACAGAGGCTCGGATACGACCGAAGAACGCAAGAGAAGGTTGCTCGGCCAAAGGCCAAGTATTGGTGTCCATGTGTGGGCCACATATGGGCCACGTGTGACACACGGCCTGGATAGCCCTCTGTCCATGTGTGCCACATGCGCCCCACAAGAGGTGCTGATGTGGCAGCCTCTGATTGGCTCATGTTTTCCCTCTCTTAATTTCTTTTAAAACTCCTCAATTCCCTCCCATTCATTCTAAGAAGAAAAATTAGAAAAACTCACACTAGAATTTTTTCTCAACTTTTTCTCACATTCCAAATACTATAACTTTCTCATACGAAGTTGGAATTAGTTGATTCAAGTTGAAGATTATTCGTAATCAAGTTATCTACCTTTTCCTCTTGTAGCTGTTTGATTGATTTTTCTAGTGGTTCTACACATAAAACCGAACCGGCTCGTGATTGCAAGGTAGTGTTCATATCTTTGTGATTTCTTCTTTTATAACCCTCAATTTGCTTGGGGTTTCTTCTTCTATATGTATGTATATGTATGGTGAATGCTATTGAGAAAGATAGCTTCACAATCAAACCTAATCAAAAGTCTAATTAGAGACATATGTGAACTAGTTTATTGGATTCTAGGTTTTTCACATGATTGAGAGTTGTATTGTGATTAGTTTGATATCTAAGATTATTTGTGACTTGATTAAATCATTTTATGATTAATAATCTTTGAAATGTGCTTTGATCCTTTGATTAATAAAATCTAGGATTAGTGCTTGTGTATGTGCTTTTAGAGACATCTAAGATTTAATTGATTTATCATTATATCCTTACTCTAAATCTTTGGCTAGAATATTCATTGAATACATTGTGTGATTCTAGCATTTTTGTTGTTTATGTTCTAAAGTCTTAAATATATGCTTAATGATCATGCTTTGTTTTCAAGCTTTAGTGCAGTTAAAATGACTTGAATTACAAAAATAAAGGTGAATAAATAGAGGTGAGATTTCGGTACCTATGAAGCATCGTTTTGATTGCGATTACTGCATTTGAAGCTTGACCTCGAGTGAATTTTTTTAAAAATAATTCAGTACCAAATCCAAAAAATAGAACAGCAAAACGAACCAACTACAAGAAACATAAATGCCAGTCAATCGTCAAAGAAAAATGAAATTGTAGTTCAATTGTAACTTAATTAGAAGAAAGTGGAATTAATACGAAAAGAAATAATGATTAATTGGATTAGAACCTGAATCCAAAACCACGAAAATATGAAATTAAAATCTATCACTAAATCTTCAATTTTCTGTATGTGAAATGAAAATTACTTGAATTATGAAAAAAAAAAGTTGAATAAACTGAGGAGAGATTTCGGTTTCGTGAACTGAGTAGAGTTGTGAGAGGTACCTTTGAAGCCTCGATTTAATTGTGATTAATGCATTAGAAGCCTGACCTCATGTGAATAGAGAGAGGTACCAAGAATACGAAGGACAAGAGATGTGAAGAGAAGAGTCACAGCCTTGAGAAGTTGTGCTTTCAATTGATCGTAAAAACTAATCAGGTGTGGTGGGATTTTAAAATACATTAACTTGAATTTTTTTTATCAAAAGTACTTTTAAGTTTTATTAGAAGTAGTCAGGTACTCAGGTGTTTTATTTTAAATGCGAATAATCGTAAAAGTAATTATGTGTGGTGGCACTTGCGGTCTAGAAAAGCAGGTGTAGGCATTATTATTCGGGATCATAAGGGCAATGCTATTGCTGCGAAGTCTTCCCATGTTCTGGGTTGCTCTTCGGTGGAGATGTTGGAGGCCCAAGCCTGCTTGGAGGGTCTCCAACTCACTTTCAATGTTGGTATTTCTAGGATGACTCTTGAGTTTGATGCGGTTGGTGTCATTGATCTCCTGCCTGATCATATCATTTCGCACACTGAAATAGGTGCTATTATTCATGCCTCCCTTGCTTTGGGTCCATGAATTTGCTTTCGACGGAAGCTTTCCGTAGAGGTGCTAACTCGGTAGCCCATGGTCTTGCCCAGCATGCTCAATCCTTAAATGGGTCTATGGTGTGGATGGAAAAATTGCCTACTAATATCGCTAGGCTTGTTTGCCTTGATTCCTTTTCTGTTGGTTGTCCTGTTTAGTTCTCTTTGTTGCTTCAAAAAAAAAAAAATTAGGTGTGGTGGGCTCGATGTTGTGTTAACAACTTTCATCTTGTGATTGTTGTTATTGAACCTCTCAATTTGATAATAACAACTTCATCATTTTGAATGTTGTTATTAAGCCCATTTAACAACTTTCATTCTTGCACGTTGCTGGACACTTGTTGTTAAAGATATATTTTGGTGTAGTGTGATTAGGATCTTTAATTAGGTACGGTTGGAAAAACAACCATTATTGATTGAAATTTGGCTTGGTCAAATATTTTGTTCGAAAATACCATTTTCTTGTAGTATTCCGCACCCCAAAATGTCTTCTTCTTTTTTTTTTTTTTTTAAACTCATTAAATTGTTTAAATTTCAAGTCAAACGGGATCAAATGAGGGATTGAAGAATGGGGGATGTAGTAAATGGGAAACGGGAAATGGGAAACATAAGGGAAATGGGTGGGGGCAACAATACTTCCCTCCAAATTACCCCACCCTGTTTCCCCAAACGAAGGCTAGGGCTGGGGACCTTCCCCCATATAATTACCTCCAAAAGTTCATTATGATTTTTTTTTTTTTTTTATGAATGGATATTATTTTGGGATATTTATAAATTCAGATAATAATTTAATTGAAATTATCCGCCATAAATTTTAAATCTTATCGATAACTAAATAATTTTCTTTTATGGTCGATTAACTTGTTCATTTTTAGTTGTTTATTATAAATTAAAATATAAACATGTAAAATTAATAGTTGAAGGGGTATAAATGTAAAATTATTATTTTTATATATTTCTAACAAAAAAAAAAAAAAAAACAACAACAACCACTTACCACTTATATTCAATGAAATTTAGAAAACAAATAAAAATCATAATATTAGACTTTTTTTTTTCTTTATTTATTTATTTATTTTATTTTTTTTACCAAGGCATAATGTTAGACATATCCCAGCAACATTATGAGAAGTTTATTACAACAAAAATAAAATTCATACTAGTAAATTAATAGTAATTCATTGCTACAATGATTTATTACCATTGCAAGCACTCTATATTATTATTTTTATAGTTCCAATAACACGGACCATATTCTCTTATAAACCATCTACAATAACGACATGATTTATGATCCCTCGAATCTACGTAGATATCAAACCTTTTGAACTGATTTTTCCACGCAAAACTGCAGTGGAATAAGGTGTTTGACCGAGGTCGAAATCTAAATGAGTACCAACCTTTAAAGGGAAGTAGGTGTTCACCGAGATCATCATTACCAGATTTACAATGAACGGTGAGATCTAGCTCTGATTGAACGTAAACGTCATTGGTAATATTGATAGTCCGTTTCGCAGGGAGTAGACCTGCTTCGCATGTTGCTTGAAGGAGAACAAAAGAAATCAATACAAGGACAAGTCTGCAAGCACTCATCATGTTGGTGAAAATGTTACAATGAAGATCCGAACAATTTGAATATTGATAAAAAAAAAATGAGAACTCTGAATTTGATTTGATTTTCCTAATTACTAATGATACATATATATGTGCCAATTTCTTTACATAAAATCTGTTTGAAATAGTATAATTGTGTGGATGAACACCATAATAGGAATATATTCTATTAACAATGTGTATATATAGCTACAGTCGATAAATTTTTGCTAATCAAAATAATTTGTTTTAAACTAATTTTTTAATTAGAATATTGTCATTGGTTTTACTTTAGATAACAAATAATAACAAAAATACCTGTTTCATGTACACGATAGTTATCATAATGTCATTGCTTCCGAATTGAACAGTAATTCATAAGAAATTTTTGTTTAAGCCAGCAATGTTTGTTTGTTTTTTTTTTTTTTTTTAACTTTTTTTTTTGTTTGTTTCAGTCATTTATTTTAATCCCCAAATGGAACCAAAAAAAGAGAATCCAATTCAACAATGTTTGGTCTAATTACCAATCATAGCAGAGTTGGAGTTTGTTTACTTCAGAATTAGGATTTTTGTTTCTTTAATCCCCAACGTTTGGTCTATTCTGTTTACTATGCATTCATAGCCTTTCTTTACCGCCACAAAACTCATTGTATTCATATTAAGGTTTGTGTTATTACTTTGAATTAATTTACAGCTAAACATATATATATATATATATTGAAATCAGACACCAAACAGGTAAGGTAATGGTATTTGTTCGAAAGACCTTGTCCGGATATCTAAAACAATTGGTACGTTAATTTTGTTATGTTGTTGTATTTATTGTTGTAGGAACTACTCAAATTGATGGGTGGTTGGTCGGAAGAATCAGGCTAATGGGAAAAGGAATCCTCATTCCATTATTTGTTTTGCATAAAATATCATTGAATGAGGATTCAATTCCATTGAGAATCACACCATGGTGGATTAGGATTCCTACTTTTTGAGGTCGGAATATGTATCCCACCATCATTGAAATGTTAAATTACCAATTTTCCTTTCAAATAAAGAAAAATCAAAAATCAAAATAAAAAGTTTAAAGCAGAGGAGGCTATTGCCAGTGGCCTACTTCGTAATCAAAGATGGTAAGGCAATTGGTGGAGCTTCATCGTTGACATCTAAGGCCACCAGAGATGACCTCATCGCCGTATGAGGCCCTTACCTCCATCGTAAGAGGAGGCGAGGGCCTCATTTATTTCTCTATTTCAAAATAGAGGAGGCTCTTAACTCTTCCTTCATTGGTGGAGGCCTCATCCTCCTCCGATGAACCTCCTTCGCCACCTCCATCTCAATTTGAGATGGAGGACAAATCCTCCATCGCGATTTGTGATAAAGGACAAACCAATCATCTGCATTGGCGGATCTGTTCACCTCCAACGATCGGGTCCTCCATCGATGAAGGAGGTATCCTCGCTGAAGGAGGTAATTGAAGGTGACCAAGGTTGCCTCCTCCAGTGTCCACTGGTAATGATTATTTTAATTTATTATTATTATTATTTTAAAATAGTATTTTTCTTATTTTTCTAATAATTATTATTCTATTAAAATAATAAATAATTAAAATATAAAAATATTTTTTGAAATTTTTGAGTATTCAAAAAAGTATAGAATAATATTTTATGCCTTGGTGAAATTTGATGTTTGCATGCTTACTAACAACTCAGATTAAAAACTGTTAGGGAATAACTAGTATCCGAATACTTGTCCATCATGGACCAAGCAACATTCTGTCTTCCCCCACCCTTTGGAATAATCTGGGTAGTAGTCCCCTTGTAAAACTTGATGAGAAATTTTGCAATCAAGTGTTGACTTAGTCTCAGTAGGAAACTTCTGATCCTTGTAGATGGCTGAGCTTGTTTTGACATTCACTCCCAGAAAATATAAGTCAAGGTACTAGGTATCTTAAGCCTTGAAAATTTTGACTTAAGATGTGACCCATTTAAGGGGGAATCAGGATATCAGACATTCTAGATTAAGAATCCTAGACTTAGTCAATTTCATAGGTGAATCATGGTACTTGGTATTTCTGTATCAAGGAACCTTGTTACTTAAACAGAAAGATTTGATGAGTCCGGGTACCTGGTATTCTTGCTCTAAGAATCTCGGTATCTGGATGATTTATCCCTGGTAGGCGACTTAAGTCATTTTATCACCAGGTTTTCACATGTAGATATGGAGAAGTAAGGTACCGAGTATCCTGATAAGGTACCCTAGTCCTTAGGCGATCTATCCCTGATAGGCAACTAAGGCCACTTTAGCACCAGGTCTTCACATGTAGATATGGAGAAGTAAGGTACTGGGTATCCTGGTCCTTAGGTGGTCTGTCCTGGAGGGGGGTATTCCCCGACCGTGGCTTCAGGATTTCCATATAGGCTTTTCTAGTCTGGAGGATGATTTTGCATCCTTAGCTTGGTTGGCAACTATGCCATTTAAGCATTTTGGCACCAAATCCTTCTTGAAGAAGGGTATTCCCTTACCAAGGCAATAGGAATGCCATATGGTTTTTCCTAGTCTTGAGGCGATTTATTATGGTGATCCTCCTAGAGAGTATTGACTCGGTCTAGGGCATCAGGAGTGCTATGCGGCTCTCCTGGTCTCAAGGCGATATAGTCATGGTGATCCTCCTAGAGGGTTTTAACCCAATCTAGGGCATCTGGAATGCTATGTGGCTCTCCTGGTCTTAAAATGACGTAGTTATGGTGAAACGTTCCAGGCAAATGCAGGAGAAAAAACCAACTTCTTTATTGTATTTTAATAAAATACAAAGCAAATTCGGGGTACACCCTTGGAGACATACCGGCCGAAATAAATTTTTCCTTCTGACTTCTAAGGGTATGTAATCTCTTGAGGTGATCAGCATTCCAAGGGTGTACCATGGTCTGAAACTTCAATCCCTTAGGAAACCATGGTCTCAAAGGGAGTCTCCCTTCTTGCCGAGAAATGTCTTATCTTCTTTTCCTGTCTTGTATAACTCTGAGAAGGACACTAACCTTCTTTCTTTCTTTGTAGGCATTTAGGTTCACCATAATAATGGAAAAGCAGGTAGCAGTTTTTCGAGAGACCGTTATTTCTGCCCATGCTGAACTAAAGGATGTCAAGAAGGATTTTGAGCAGTCTGTAAAGAGTGTAGACTTCTTGAACAGGGCCTTGATCAAGGTTGAAGGGAGAAAGGATGCGGCCTTGGTGGACATGGAACGGTTAAAGCAAACCCTTGACACAGAAATCGCAGGTCGGTGTACCACCATGAGGAGATGGAAGGTTATAAATTGGAGAATATCCTGCTTTGGGATGAGAACCAATTTCTACTGGGTACAGTGCAGGATTGGAGGCAAAAATGGATAACGCCTTTGAAGACGAATACTTCTATGCCTTCCTCCAGGTTACTAAGGCCCTACCTGCTCCATTTGATTTGAAAGCGGCCTTTGGGTGGGACCGGGAGTAGATTGAGGCTAAAGATGCCAAACTTTCAAAGGTTGTCCCGGTCCATGTAGATCTTTCTTCATCCATTGCAGTCGCTAGTCCTTCCTTACCCTAAGAGCTTGATATGTCTACTACTGGCCAAGTAAGATCTGTCGCCGAGGTGTTTCTTGATCTGCCTATCCTCTAGGATGACCAAGTGAAGGATACAGTGGATCTTGCTGACCTTGCTATTAAGCCCGCGACAAGGGTGGAAGCCCTTGCTGAAGTTGGGGCACTAGGAGCTGGAGAGGTCCAAGCTGGTGCAGAGGCCGGAAGAACCCAAGAAGGTGAGAAGACCGATGTCGTAGGGTCTAGCCAGGCAGTGGGGGAGAAAAATGATGCTTCTTGATTTTATTTATCATCATTTCATTTCATTTTTTGTATCTTTTGTAGCCCGAAAATGGGAGATGGGCTCCCTATATGATCAATGAAAAGTTTCCTTTTTTTTTTTTTTTTTTTTTTTTTTGCAGATATACTGTTTTACTTGTCTATACTAGATTCTTGTAGAATTTGATGCTTGAATGCTTGCTAATAATCCAGATAAAACTTACTTGGGAGTTGGTAGTGTTGCTACCTGGATACCTGCTCATCTTATCTCGGATGATGTCAGACTTTTACCATATTCTGGATCAATCTGAGTGGTAGTCCCCTGGAAAGACACTAGATAGGAAATTTACAAATAATTTTCCACAAGTACTAACTGATCATGACAGGAGAGAATTGATCCCTATAGGCGATCAAGGCCGCTTTGACACCTAGCATCCTTGTTTTGAGGTACTTCAAAGTATTAATCAAACCACGTAGCATTGCAATATTTACTCCAAAAGAAAGATGCAAAACCTAGACTAATCAGGTGGGTATTGCTGCTACAGGAGTTTGATTTAGAAATCCAGGACAAGAAGGGTTGTGAGAATGTGGTAGCAGACCACCTTAGTAGGTTGGTTCAGGAAGCCCCAGTAGGTGAGTGTGAGATTCCTTTGAGAGAGAATTTTTATGACGAGCATTTGTGAGTAGTACAGGTTGAGAAGCCTTAGTATGCAGATCTGGCAAACTACCTAACTCATGGAGTTTTTCCCCATGATTTGGATACGCAAGGTAAGAAGAGGTTCGTTAGAAGGTCAAGAGAATATTTCTGGGATTAGCCTTATTTATTCAAACATGGGTCTGATCAAGTGATTAAGAGGTGTGTGCCAGAGGCAGAGCAATGTGATGTATTGAGATTCTGTCATGAGTTGTAATGTGGGGGTCATTTTAGCGCATGAACGACAACAATCAAGGTACTACAATCAGGTTTCTTTTGGGTATCACTTTTTAAGGACGCTTATCTATTCTGTTTAGTATGCGACATATGTCAACATACGAGAAACATTGGTAAGCGTAATGAGATGCCACAAACGAGAATCTTGGTGGTATAAATATTCGATACTTGGGGGCTTGACTTCATGGGACCGTTCCCACCATCAAGTGGAAATAGCTATATTTTGGTAGGAGTTGACTACGTCTCGAAATGGGTAGAGGCAATCACCACAAAGACTAATGATAGTAATGTTGTGGTAAAGTTCGTAAAGGAAAACATTTTGGCTCGATTTGGGATTCCACAAGTGATAATCAGTGGTGGAGGAAGTCATTTCTGTAATAAAATATTGGGCAACCAATTGAAGAAGTATGGGGTCCATCATAAGGTAGCCATACCATACCACCCTCAGACGTCGGGATAGGTCGAAGTGAGCAATAGACATATCAAGCAGATTTTGGAGAAAACGATCTCCTATACTATAAAGGATTGGGCAATGAAGTTATCCAATGTCCTGTGGGCATACCGAACGATATTCAAGACTCCTATTAGGATGAGCCCTTACAGGTTAGTATTCGGTAAGGCTTGCCATCTACTGGTAGAACTAGAACATAGAGTGTGGTGGGCAATAAGAAGTTGAATTGGGAGTATGACAAGGCGAGTGATGAAAGATTCCATTAGTTGAATGAGTTGGAAGAATTTAGATTAGAAGCCTATGAGAGTTCAAGGATTTACAAAGAAAAAACCAAAATCATTCATGACAAGCAATTAGTGAAAAAGGAGCTCCAACCTGGGATTCTCGTGTTGCTTTATGAATCTCATCTGAGGCTATTTCCAGGGAAGTTGAAATCAAGATGGTTATGAACATACCGTGTTATTGATGTCTCACCTAATGGAGCAATAAAAATTTGGAGTTTGAAAGACAATGAAACATTTAAGGTGAATGGACATAGGCTTAAGCCATATTTGGGATCTGAAGTTAGTTGCAAGGGTGTCAGTTCTATGGAGCTTGCTGAGCCATAGAGTTCTTATCATGTCTTGCCCAGACTTTAAATAGAGTGCTTGTGGGAGGCAACCCACCGAGGTCCTATTTCTTAAACTCTTTTAGCTATTTTTGCTTTCTTTTGATTTGTAGTTCCTTTGGACTTTATAGCCTATGTTTTGAATTGCATTTGACTTTTGTTTGGAAGAGGTGTTGTGTTTAAGCTAGGTTCTTCATCTTTTTGAGAAACACATGACAGCTTGCACGCAAAGAACCAATCTTCCTTCTAAGGGAGTTTCTACCTCTCAAATTTTGTGCTTAATTGATTTCATATTGTTAAATGTGGATTTAGAATATTTTGTTGATATGGATGAACACATTTTTTTGTTGCATATTGATCTTATACTTGTACATGTTTTGATCTTATGAAAAGATCCGGTTTAGGGGTTGTTTGCCTCCATTTCACTAATTTTGAGAATATGCTTGATTTAGGTTGAACAATGCTTTAAATGTCATGTTGTTTGAATCACCTTGATTAATAGAGCCTATTTGAGTCTTGTAAGGTGTGTTCACCCCGCTAGGCTGTACTCTTTGGTTTCCAATAATGGGGACATTGTTGAGTTTTGGTTTGGGGGTGAAGTCACCTTTTTGAGTCGCCTTTTTATGAGTCTTGAGTCTTTTTAGCCTTTTTAGTTTCCATTTTTTTTCAAATTTTGTCGCTTGGCCAAAAATTTCGATCTTTAATTAGTTTGGATGTGATGTTTCTATCATGTGCTTTTGGCAAGTTCTTCATATGCATAGTAATCTTATGATGTAACTTGTTGCCACTTTAGGGTTCGTCTGCACCTTTATTGGTTGTCCCATCCTTTGGTATTAAGTTGAGGGGACTCGACGCTTTCACACCTTGTTCTAATAGTGGAGATTGCCGCGAGATCACAAACACAAACACAAACTTTTAAATTGCGCATTTTGAGTGTTAGTATTGATTATTCTTAAACACTCCTCTCATCATATATGTCACATGCTATAGGACATGCATATCATATAGTGAATTGCTTGATGGATGTGTTCATTCCCTTGATAGATGATTGTGGAAATGATATTAGGCAATGTGTGTGCATTTAATTACCTACAAGAGCCTAAACACTTTCCTATCCATATTGTGTGCTCCAAAGCCAAACTCGAGGCCAAACACTACTCTTTCATTTGGTACCATGAACAACCATATACCTCATAGCCTAAACACATGCCTACCTTTGTTACTAATCATGTTAGGATGTGTAATATTGGAAATGAAAGAAGTTATGCTTTAATTGTCAAATAGCATGTACAAAGAAAAAAAAAATGTAAAGTACCCAAATCGGTACTTATGAGCCTTAATTGTCAAATAAAAGAAATATGGGCAAAGAAAAAGAAAAGAAAATGTGAAAATCAAAAGATTCTCGGATTATTTGTTGCTAATTATTCACAATATATAGTGCAGCATTGTAAGCATAAATGAGGGTAAAACAAATGCCTAAATTGCTAGCGTGTGCTTTATCAAGCGGAAAAAAATAAAAATAAAGAGCATTGTGAAACAAATTAACGGTGTGTTCTAATATTAATCTAGAGGGAGTGAATAGATTTTAAACTATTATTACCAATTTTCGCAATTAGTCAAGATTCCAAAAATACCCCAAACTAGTTAAAGCAATAACTCAAGTGTAAAGTGCGGAAATTAAATAACACTTGATTTTTGCATAGAAACCCAAATTGGGAAAAACTATGGGTTGGTAAGTGCGTCACACTCGAACCTCGAATCCACTAATGGTAAGGTGAATACAACCTAATCCCGGTATAACTCATCACCACTACCTAATCCCGGTATAAGTGAACCTAATCCAATTGCTTGTAATGTACGCAACCTAATCCTGGAAGCTACACAAGACTTACTTCTCAATGAAGAGATAAAATGCCTACGTGAATATGTATGATATCCAAAGTGCAAATAGAGTTAGGGAACCCTATATGCTTATCTAGGATGAAGAGATAACAATTAAAAACACTCCTATATATCAATAGCTAAATGACATGTCATAAAGCTTAGAAAAAAACATAGATTAGATAAACCTAGATAGCTATCACAATACAACACTCAATCGGTACATCACAATCAATCTCTATTTTGTATCTAGAATATATTCTAAGAGCATACAAATGATTAAAGAGATGACTTGTTAAGAAAAACACTAATTATGTAAGATAATAGTGAAAACCATACCAAGCAAGTTGTGATGTTGCAAAACCATGCATGGATGCCTCCTATATGGTCATGGATGATCCTAGATGAACTTTGATTCACAAAGAAATAACTTTGAGTGTTTAAATGAGAGTTCTTGTGAATTCTGTACCTGGTAGATTGGAGTATATGTCTACCCAATCCCTATTGGAAGATACAAAATCCCTCATACCAAACCAACATCATTGGAAGATTAGAAATTCCTCAAGCGTGCATACACATCCCATGTACCACCCTCTATTGGAGTCTATGTCTATCCAAACATCTGAGCCTACCAATAATGTAGCCAACTCCTTATCCAAGGCACTCATGCCTCTAGAAAGCCTCTAATGCATAGCTATCCGGACCTTCCTGATCCTAGCTATGACTTCTTGCTTGGTTATCCAGACCTCTTGTCCTAACCAAGTCTTCCTTACTTGACTATCCGGACAACTTGTCCTAGTCAAGACTTCATACCTTTTACAAGGACTTCCTAGTGTGATCATGTGAATGCAAATAATTCAAACAAGCAATCCAACATAGAACATGTGATCAATACATTCCATGAAACAACTAGACCTAAACATGTGAGAACACAAGTTATAATAGTTTAGATGCAAAACTTGAATTAAACCTAAAGCATGTGAAAAACATCTAACACAAATAGCTCCTAGTTTCATTCACACATATAGCACTTGAATAGATCATATACATGAAGCATAAATTCAAAATGTTATAAACATACACATAAATACTAGAATCACAAAATGCATTCAATGAATATTCTAGCCAAAGATTTAGAGCAAGGATATAATGACTAGTCAATTAAATCCTAGATGTCTCTAAAAACATAAACACAAGTGCTAATCCTAGATTTATTCAATAAGAGGATCTAAGCACATGTTAAGGTTATTGATTATAAAATACATCAATCAATCCACAAATAACCCTAGATATCCAACTAATCACAATACAACTCTCAAGCATGTGAAAAACCTAGAATCTAAGAAACTAGTTCACATATGTCTCTAATTAGACTTTTGATTAGGTTTGATTTTGAAGCTATCTTTCTCAATAGCATTCACCATACATATACATACATATAGAAGAAGAAACCCCAAGGTAATTGAAGGTTATAAAAGAATAAATCTCAAAGATATGACAACTACCTTGCAATCACGAGCTGGTTAGGTTTTGATGGTGAAACCACTCGAAAACTTGATCAAATAGCTACAAGACCATTTGGAAAAGGTAGAGGACTTGAATACGAACAATCTACAACTTGAATCAACCAATTCCAACTTTGTATGAGAAAGTTATGGCGTTTGGAAAGTGAGAAAAGGTTGAGAGAAAATTCTGCTCTTGAGAAAATCTAATTTTTCTTTTTGAAATGAATGGGGGGGGGGGGGGGGTGATGGAGAGTTTTTAAAAGAATTCAATAGAGGGGAAAATGAGCCAATCAATAGCTGCCACATCACCAGGCCCATGTGGGATGCGTGTGGCACACGTGGGCAGAGAGGCTGCCAGGCCGTGTGGCACACGGCTTGCATACGTGGTCCTCCAAGGCTTGGCCGTTGGCCAAGCTTTCTCCTTTCATGCTTCGCTCGCGTTCTTCGGCCATATCCGGGCCTTCGAACTCCGATTTCAAATTTGTATTCGAATCACAAATCATGACTCCCTTACGCAGGATGAAGACTATAAAACTTTGACAAAATATTGAGAATTTATCTCGGAAAATGACGACGAAGACAACTCAACAAATGAGAACACAAAGTGGCGTAACTACATCATTTGGACTCGAAATCTAATGAATGAGTAACTGAAATAACTGAGATTCAATAAGGAATCATATGAGATCATGTCCAAGTCCAAATACAATAAAACACAAACAGATAAATACAAGATCACACAAGTATGTCATTTCCTAGACATTGTCCTAGAACATGCAATTTCACAATATTTGCCAATTTGAAAATAATGCATGTGCATACTTTATAAAAAGTGTGTGTGCATTATACAAATGGTGTACAACTATGCATGGACATAAATGAATGCCATGTGTGTGTGTGCCTACACCTTGTAAGATAAATGAGGTCTATTTTACCTTTATTGTGCAATGTATCACATTGCTCTTCGAACACACCTTCTTGCATGAATTTATGGCCAAGTCTTTCTTTGAAGCTTTGAATCATCATTCTTAAGACCACTAAGCAATACAAGAAAAACATCGTTTTGATATGGAATACATGCCAAGACAAACCAAAAACCTAACATACCCAATGGTTGTAGTTCAACCCGTGAATGTTTTCTTCTTGGAGGTTTTACCACGTTAAAAAATATCTTGTGTTAATTCTTCTTATCTCTATCTTTCATATTTGTATATGTGTATGTTTTAATCTTGTTTCATAATCTTCACTTGTGATGTATTTGTAAACAATATTTTGTTAAGTGTGAGATGTAAGCACATCATATTGATCATTGTTGTATATATAATTCTTTTGTATATTGATACATTTGAGTATAGTTATATATTGATTAATACTTGTACATATTGGACATTTTTGTAAATACAAGTATTCTTTGTTTTAGTTTTAATATAGTTTCTTCTCTAGCAAGTTGGATAGTTATACTTAGTGTTCTTACATTATAATATTCAAAGTACAACTTGTGGAATTTTCTCTTCATTGAATATACTTGTATATGAGATATATTATTTCATGGTATATGTTTTGTAGACTAAGGGTGGTGAATTGAGCATTGTGTTAATTGTTTTCTCATAACAATCTTGTTAAAGGTTAATTTGTATGCTCACCAAGGTTTTGACATAAGTCACGAAAGAGTTTTAAAATTAGTGTGTCAACTTATTCACCCCCCATCTAGGTTGTTCAGTATCACCTTGTAGCTATTTTCAAAATGTGTTAGGTGTTTCACATGCTCTAGATTTCGATTCATGTTATTTTTATGACTATACAATATTTGACTTGTGTACTCACATGATTAAGTCTATGTCTACATGAAGTGTACATGATCCATATATTTCATATGTTCATGCATTATCTTATGTGATTGCATCTTGGATTCTAAATTAAAATATCATACATTGTGTGCTCATTGTATAATTCTAGTTTCCATGGCTCATATTGATCATATGTCCTATGTTGTTTGTGCTTGCATCATTTGCATCACATAGATCATTTACCTTTTAAAAGGTGGAAGTCTTGGCTAAGGGTGTGAGGCTCTAATAAGTCCAAGCAAGGAAAGTTTTGGTTCAAAGGTGTAAGGCCTCTATAAGTCCGAGTAAATTCTTGTCAAGGGGTGAGAGGCTCCGGTTAGACAAGAAAGGGAAGTCTTGTCTTGTGGTGTGATGCTCCTATAAGTCCAAGTAAGAAAAGTCTCTTGTTGTTGAGTGATTCTTCAACATATAGCAAGGGAAGTCTTGGCGTGAGGTGGGAGGCCTCTTGTAAGTCCGAGCATGGATATTCTCTAGAGGCATGCGATATGTCTCGGTTAGAGAATAGACAAGTTTCTCTAGTGGGAATAGATATGAGGGATATCCAATAGATTGTGATACATGAGAGTTGGTAACATTTGAGGGTGTACTCTTGTTTAACTATTGAAAAACATTTTGCCGGTGGTTGTGAATTCAACCCGTGGATGTTTCCTCTTCAAAGGTTTACCACATAAAAATATCATATGTCAAGTTTCTCTTTCTTTATCTCCTTGTTATTTGTTTATCTTAATCAAATTGATCTGCAAGGCTTTGTAATTGATTAAGCTCATGTGAGACAAGATCTTTGATTCTCTTTGCATCTTTTATATGTACTTGTTCTATTGAGACATTTATAATGAATACAAGTACTTGGTGATATATGTTTCTTTGATATATCCTCCACATGCAATTCATAGGCTACATTTGATCTATCAATTGAATATGCTAATTAATAGTCTATGAATGCTTGATTGTGTTTATTGTGGTGTTATATAAGCTATCTAGAGAGACAAACTTTTGTTTGTTTAAGGGATTGAAAAAAGGCCTTAAAACCTTTTCAACCCCCCACCCCCAATCTAGGTGAGCTTAAGGCAATTTAACCATGATTGTATTTACACTTCACTTGCTTGTGCAACTTCACCTAGGAGCCACAAGACTTGCACTCATTGAAGATAATTAAAAGTCTAAGTGAAAATGACATTAATGCTAAAATGCAATAATGTGTGTAAGTGCCTCACTTTTTAATTGGCTAATTTCGGTGACAAAATCACAATAGGGTTTAATATTGTATGGGTAGTTTAGAATTGAAGAAATTCTACTCAAATGCTTAAGGACCTCATTGTGGATCTCAAGAGCTTCAAGGAAGGTAGCTTCTTGACCTTGACTCTTAATTAAAGAGATTTAGAGTGCAAACACACACAACTCATGCATTTTAATATTTATGTTTGTTTTGGTTTGGTTGGTAAAATCTAATTGTATTTTAAAGAAATATATTTTTGAGATTTTTTGTATTTTTACGAGTCCAACCGTGTGTGGATTTGTCCCTAGATGAGTTCTGAGCGATTCGGAGACTTGTTTATATGCTTCGGATGATTTCCAAGATATTTGAGACATTCCGTGTTGTTATTGGAAACCGGAATTCAATTCCAAGCTTAGAGTGAAAAGTTATATAATTTTCCATATTTGTGATTGAGTCCGGATCCATATTCCGAAGAAGGAATCGAATTCTGAGTTCGGAAGTCAACTGGACCAAAGAACGCTCGGAATGGAAGCCGGCTTAGTGTGGCATAATAGCCACACCAAGCAAGGGTGGCGTGTGAGAGCCGTGCACCACACGGGTAAAAGCACTCTCTGTCCCTGTTTGGCGCACGGCCTCTCAACGGCACACACCCACCTGCTTCTTTTTTGTTTGATTTTTTTTGGTCGTTTTATTGTGTGTTTTACATTACATATGATCTCATTTTTTTTGTGATTGCTTGTTGAATGTGTGGATTTATTTTGAGAAATCATTGGACCTCTTGTGGAACTCTCATGTGAGCTCACAACACTAGATTATTTTTATTTAATTTGTTCTCTCTCATGTGCACACACCCACCTGATTGTTTTTATTTTGTTTTGACTTTGCCTTTTAATTTATTATTTTATTGTTTTGATTTTGTTTGATTGTGTGTTAATATATAAATATATATATATTTTGTGTAAAAAACGTGCACCTCTTGTCTTTTGCAAGACCTGATATATATATATATATATATATATATACATTTTTACTTTCTTCTTCACTTTGACACACACATATTTTGAGAGCAAAAAATTCACTTTAGAGAAAAAAAAATATTTTTCAAGAGAGAGACTTCCAAGATTCCATCTTTACTCATCCAAATCCAAAACTCATCATCTTCACACATCATCTAACATGTTATAGGTATGATTTCTCACGGGTTTTTATATTTGCTCACATGACTTGTAGTTAGAGCATCCTTGCATCCTTCACATGTTCTTTCTCTACAACATTGCTCTTTTATTACTTGACTAGTTTCAAGATTGCTCTTTTATGACTTGACTTAGTTTCAAGATTGTGTTTATTGTGTTTTGAAAGTTGTATTGTGGTAGATATTTCATATAGGACTTTGTTTGTCTATTTTGTTATGTTATATGCATGCCATTTAGTAAAATGATATCTAGGAATGTCTAACATGTTCATCCATGCCTAGATAAGCTTAAATGTCTAACATTGTATTTTAGCATTTTGAATATTGTTAATATTCACACTAGGTTGTTTTATCTCTTCATTTAGAGTCAAGTCTTGTATTTGCCTTTTGGTAGTTTGCAAGCATGAACTTGATTCACTTTTGAAGACCCGCGGGTAGCAAAGATGGATTAGTAATCGTAGGTGTGATGTGGTAAACATAAATTGTAATCGTATTTGCAATTAGTGGATTGAGGTTCTAGTGTGGCGCACAAAATAGCCCGTGGTTTTTTCCCGTGTGGGTTTCCACGTAAAAATCTTATGTCTTTTATTTTCCGCATTATCTACACTTGATTTTTGTTGTTGACTAGTTGAGATTGTTTTTTGTAATCTTGATTACTCGAAAATCAGTAAAAAGGGGTTAAAATCTATTCATCCCCCAACACCCCCCCCCCTCCCCCCCCCCCCCCCCCCCCTCTAGATTATATTAGGACTTGTTTCAATTGGTATCAAAGCGGATTCCTTAACATAATTAGGAGATCTCTTGCTCTTGTTAGAGTCTTTTGCATTTGTTTGCATTTTTTTTTTTTTTTTTTTTTTGCTTTTTGTGTGTTTTGCTTGTTTGTGTGCATTCATATCATTCTCACCCAAACACTATGAGTGGAAATGGAATTAGAGGTGAGGGTGCCTCTAGCACAAGATCTCATTTGCTCACCGGGGTCAATTACGCATCATGGAAGGGCAAAATGAAAGCTTATGTGTGCCAAATTCATGACCGGGCATGGATGGTGATTGAAGATGGGTACACGCCACTTATGATGACTTCTACGGGAGGTGGAGAAGAAGTTCCCAAGCCGAAGGCACAATGGACCCCCCAAGAGTTTGAGGCTTGAAAATGGAACAACAAAGCCATGCACGCAATCCTATGTGCCATGGATGACAACCAATACAAACTCATTCAAACTACAAGGATAGCTTAGGAAGTTTGGGATATATTGGAGATGGCTCATGAAGGAACCGAGGTGGTTAAGGACTCCAAGCTTCAAGTCCTCCAAACATAATTTGAGACCATAAGGATGGAGGAGGAGGAGAATGAATGCTTCAATGACTTCCAAGTGAAGCTTATGGATATAATGAATCAAAGTCACCAACTTGGTGATCCCTACTCGGATAGAAGAATCAAGCAAAAGATCATAAGGTTGCTTCCCGGGAGGTTTGAATCTAAGGTGACGGCGTTGGAAGAGAATAGTGATTACTCAAAGATGAAGCCAAGTGAAGTTATTGGAAGGCTTTTGGCCTATGAATCTAGGAAGGGTCCTACATCTACACCTCCAAAGAAACAAAAGAGTCTTGCCCTGAATAGCATCAAGGTAGAAAAGGATGAAGAAGACTCGGATGAAGAAATTGCTTTGATGGAAAATAAGTTCAAGCACTTTATAAGGTTTGAGAAGAAAGGGTTTGGCTCCAAGGGAAAGTTTGTGAAGAAGAAGGCTCATTTCAAGAAAGTGGAGCAAACTCAAGAGAAGGACCACAAGAAGGGTGTCCAATGCTATGAGTGTAGTGGCTTTGGACACATTGCTCCCGAATGTGCAAATTTGAAGAAAAATAAAGGAAATGCCATGGCGGTGACTTGGAGTGATAGTAATGATCTAGAAAAGGAAGACAAGTATTCAGATGATGATGAAGACCAAGTTGCCAACTTCATTGCTTTCTCATCCTCTCATAATAGCAATGAAGTTGTGAGTGACAAAGAAGAAGAAAAGGACAAGCAAGAAGAAAGTGACTCAAATGGTGAGAACAACTCTTCAAGCTCTAATTTTGAGTTTGATGAAAAGATGGACTATAAAGACTTCATGAGATTCTTTCATAACTCAAGATCAAAGAAGAAGAAGGAGATACAAAAGTTGAAAGAGGAGAAGCTTGATTTGACTTCCAAGGTAACTCATTTGAGCAAGGAAATGATCAAAGCAAAAGAGTTGGAAGAAGGATTGAAGATGGAGCTAGTCTTGGCCAAGAAGAATGAAGAAAGCTTGAGGAAAGAGCTCATGGAAGCAAGAGGGTTGATTGCTAAGATGACTTCCAGAACCGAAAAGCTTAACAAGATGCTTTCTTGTGGGAAGAGTCCTTGTGACAAAAAGGGGTTAGGATATATGGAAGAAATGGAAGCCACACCCTTGAAAAAGACAACATTTGTCAAGAGCAAAGAAGTTGAAAGTGCTCAAACCCCACAACAATCAACTAAGTGGGTTGAAGTTGGTGAATCCTCCAAGCAAGCACAAGTAAGGATTCCAACAAGAGCTCCACCACAAGCTAGAGCTCCTCAACCAAGACCTCCACAACCTAAAGCCCCACAACCAAGAGCTCCGCCACAACTAAGAGCTCTTCAAACAAGACCTCTACAACAAAGGATCCCACAAGCTCAACATGGGGTCTTTCATGCTCAACCAAGGAGATATGCCAACTTGGGTCAACCATAAAGGAGAGAGTTGCCTCAACACCTAAGAGCAACTCAAAATAGAAGGAGACCACAAATGCTTGCACAAGGCTATGGTATGAATTCTTATTTTTCTCCTACTTGCCATTTTTGTGGAATTGAAGGCCACATTAGGCCTAATTGTTTTAAGTATATTAAAATGTGTAGAAGAGAAAGCATGATTGAGAAAAATATGCTTAGAAAAGCTACAATGCATACACCTAGGAAATTTAGAGATAATGGACCAATGACTCCTAGGAATAACTATGTTTCACATAGGTTGAATAGAAATGATGAATACTATTACTATGTGGCCCAAGTTGCCTTGAAAGCCAATGCCTCCAACACTTGGTACCTTGATAGTGGGTGTTCTAGGCACATGACTGGAAACAAGAGTTTCTTCAAAACTCTTGTAATGGAGGATAGTGGATTCGTCACCTTTGGTGATGGATCAAAGAAAAAAGTTATAGGGAAAGGTAATATATCTATTCCCGATTTGCTCTCCTTGCCCAATGCTCTTTATGTAGATGGCTTGCAAACCAATCTTATTAGCATATCACACTTGAGTGATGAAGGGCTTTCGGTTATGTTTGGCAAAATTGATTGCTCTATTCTTAAGGGAAATGGGCAAGTTTTGTTGAAAGGCAAGAGATCAAGTGACAATTGCTATTGTCTCAAGTCAAATCTCATCTCTTGTAACTTGTCCACTAGTGAGCAAGTTGAAGTGTGGCACCAAGGACTTGGCCATATAAACTATAGGGACTTAAAAGTCCTTGATAGATTGAATGTTGTTAGAGGCCTTCCCAAGCTTGGGAAAAAGGTTGAGGGTGTTTGTGGACCTTGCCAACAAGGCAAGCAAACCAAGAGTGTCCATAAGAAAGGCAAATACCTTTCCACCAAAGAACCATTGGAGCTTCTCCATATGGACCTTATGGGTCCTATTCAAACCGAAAGCTTAGGTGGTAGAAGGTACATACTTGTGGTTGTTGATGACTTCTCTAGGTTCACATGAACTTACTTTCTTAGAGAAAAATCTGAAGCCTTTGAGAAAATTAAAATGCTTTGTGTTAAAATTCAAAATAAGAAAACTTCTCACATTAAAAGCATTAAGAAAATTAGAAGTTATCATAGGAAAGAATTTGAAAATGCTAACTTTGAAAATTTTTGTAATAGCTTAGGCATTTCCTATGAATTTTCGACCCCTAGGACTCCTCAACAAAATGGTGTTGTTAAGAGGAAGAATAAAGTCCTCCAAGAGATGGCACAAATGATGTTGCTTAGTAACAAAGTCCCTAGAAACCTTTGGGTAGAAGCCATCAATACGGCTTGTTACATAGGAAATAGAGTTTTTCTTAGGCCCGGGACTAAACAAACATCCTATGAGTTATGGAAGGGTAGGAATATGGGTGACTCGGTTCCGGTTCGAACCGGAGGAACTGGCCTGAACCGGAATAGGAACCGATTTTCCAGTTCCGGTTAAAGAACCGAAAACGAAACCGAAACCGGAACCGGTCCCAATTTTTTCGGAACCGGATTCCGGTTCCGATTCTAAATCGGTCGGGTTTTTTTTTTTTTTTTTTTATAACCGTTGGAGTGCAACGGTCGGCTGACGTCAGCAGGCCGTTGGGGGCTCCAACGACTACTTTTAAATTTTTTTTTTCTTTTTTTCTTTTTTTATTATAAATACACGCCACCCCACCCCCTTCATTTTTTCTCACAATTATTTCTTCCCAATTCTCCAACTCTCCTCCAAGTTTCCAAATATTGTCAATTACTAAGTTTTTAATATTTATTTTATTTGTAATATATTTTATTTGCAATTTATTTTATTTCCAATTTATTTTATTTCCAATTGTAAATTTCTAATTTCTCTCTCTATTCTCCAACTCTCCAAGTTTCCAATTCATTGTCAATTACTAAGTTCTTAATATTTATTTTATTTGCAATATATTTTATTTCCAATATATTTTATTTCCAATTAATTTTATTTCCAATTGTAAATTTCTAATTTCTCTCTCTATTCTCCAACTCTCCAAGTTTCCAATTCATTGTCAATTACTAAGTTTTTAATATTTATTTTATTTGCAATATATTTTATTTCCAATTTATTTTATTTGCAATTTTGCATTTAATTTTATTTGCAATTAATTTTATTTCCGATTTATTTTACAATTCAATTTTTAAATGGCAAGTGGAAGTGGAAGGGGTCACGGCCGTGACGGTCCTAGGCATTCAATTTCGATGAGAGGTAAGGGTCCTATGATCGATAATCTCGGTCGTGACGACACCGCCTATCACGAGTATTTGTAACGACGGGCCTATGCTGAAGACCTAGGTCTAAACTCTCCTACTCCCCCTCTAATAATTTCAGAACCCGATCAAGATGACCCCCCCCCCCCCCCCCCCCCCCCGGCCCCAATTTGACAAGCCAGTCAGATAATATGCCTTATATTGATACACCTACAGATTTTAGATTTGATCCACAGGAACCAAGAGAGCAAGAAGATCTGATACAGAGGCAGAGCAAATCTGATCTCTTCACAAAACATATGAAGAAAATTAGGCAAGAAGATGGGAGCTTTGCAGTGGCTTGCAATTACTGTAGCAAAATATATAAGTGGCATAAATCTGGAGGACATGGCACTTATCGGAAGCATATTTTAGCTAAACATCCAGAAGCAGAGAGCAGATCGAGGTCACAAACACAAATTCCCAGGTACGCTACTCCTAACCAACAATTATTTCGTTATACTGATGAACAAAATAGAGAAGAATTAGCAAGAATGGTAGCAGTAGAACACCTATCATTCAGTTTTGGTGAAATGGTGGTTTTGTTAATTATTGTCGAAAAACATTAAACCCTGATGCATGCCGTGTTCCTAGAACCACGCTCACATCAACACTTGAAAAGATTTATTTAAAGGAAAAAAAGAAGTTAGAAAGATTTTTTGATAAATATATCGGTCGTGTTTCCGTATGTGCCGACATATGGACTGACTATTGGAAATCGCATTCATACTTGGGTGTCACTTGCCATTTTATGGATGATACATGGACTATTCAAAAAAGAATTCTTGCATTTAGAGTTTTTGATGATGCACACACTGCTCATAATATTTTTAGACAGCTTAAAATTATTTTTTCAGAGTATAAAATTAAAAGCAAAATTTTTGCAATTGGTTTTGATAATGCTTCTGCCAATACCGCTGTTATTCCATCTTTACTTGATTTATGCAAACCTTATCTTGGTGGTACATTTTTTCATCAAAGATGTGCATGCCATGTTTTAAATTTATGTGTTCAAAAAGGATTAGAAACTCTTGAACATTTTATTCTACCTATTAAAAAAGCTCTAATGTTTTTGTGGAAACATTCTTCTACAATGAATGCATGGGTAAAATATTGTAAACAAAATGATAGACGTGTCGTTAGATTTTCTCGTGATGTTCCAACACATTGGAATTCTACTTATAAATTGCTTGCTCAAAGTTATGAATATAGGGATTTATTAGTTTCTTTTATTCAATTTCATGTTACCCACCTTCAACTTTATCAATCACATTGGGATGCTTGTTACAACGTTTTCAATATGTTATCCATCTTTAATAATGCTACACAAAATTTATCTGGTGTTTATTATCCTACAACTCATTTATTTATTTTTGAAAGTATTAATATTGCTGGTGCATTTTGTCATTGTGAATCCGACATATCAATAGGGGGAGCCGTTCATGCTATGAAGCTAAAATGGTTGAATTATTATGAGGAGATTCCAAATATTTATTTGATTGCCATGATTTTTGATCCACGTTGTAAATTAGAGAGTATGTCTTATTATCTAAATGGTTATTATGGGATCGAAGGTTTAAAAATGAAATATGATATTGAAGCATGTTGTGCTAGAGTTAAGAAATTATTGTATGATTTATATGATGAATATTTTACAATTTATGGATCGTCACTGAACTTAGATGTTACACATACACAAACTACATCTCAGGCCCCAAAATCCTCCTCCTCCGGATTTATAGAGTTAGGGTATAGTATGTTATCCAAAAAATCCAAAAAACCTAGATGTGCTTCTTCATCAAACACCGATAAGTATTCTGAGCTGGAATCTTATCTAAATACTCCTTTTGAGTTTATAGAAGATACGCCAGGGAAAAATTTGAAATCTTACAATATTGGAAAGAGCACGCAGTGTACTATCCAATCATGGCTATGATAACCAAAAATATTTTTTTAACACCAGTTTCTACAGTGGCAGTGGAACAAGAGTTCAGCACTGGAGGAAATATTCTAGATGAACAGCGTTCTTGCTTAACTCCAAAATCACTACAAATGCAAGTTTGTGTAGATGATTGGACAAAAGAACAATATAGACAACAAGAACTTCAACAAGACCCAACATACGACTTCTTCAAAGACGATGAACCTGATACAGGAACAGTGGGGCCGGAATAGCAGATTTACAATACAGACTACAGACTACAGAGTACAGAGTCTACAGACTACAGAATACAGATGGCGCCAAACATGCAATAAAAGTAAGAGAACTACGTGGCCTTTGATTCCTCTAAATCCCCAAAGAGGATACGTAGACAACTTAATTGTGGTAAAAATTAAGTGCAAGGCTAATAACTTTACATTTATTTTTAGTTTTATTTTAATTTAATTTTGTAATTTGTCATTTATTTATTATCGAATTTCGGGTGACCTAATTCCTAAATACCCAATGAAATGTAATTTATAATTTGTCATTTTGTTTATTTTTATTTTTATTTAATATTGTAATTTGTCATTTTGTTTATTTTTATTTTTATTTAATTTTGTAATTTGTCATTTTGTTTATTTTTATTTTAATATTTTATTTACAACTACAACTTACAATACAACTATACATTTATACAAGTATACAAGTCTAAATTATTATTTTTTATTAACAAAGGAAAAAAAATAAAAAAAATAAAAAAAATAATTTCGGTTCAGAACCGTCGGTTCCACTGGAATCGGAACCAGAACCGACGGTTCCGGTTCCACCCATCCGAGGAACCAGAACCGCCGGTTCGGAACTAGAACCGGAACCACGTCACCCCTAGGTAGGAAACCCAATGTTAGCTACTTCTATATCTTTGGAAACAAGTGTTATATACTTAATGACCATGATCAACTTAGCAAGTTTGATGCCAAGAGTGATGAGGATATTTTTATTGGATATGCACTTAATAGCAAGGCCTATAGAGTTTTTAATCTTAAGACTCAAAGTGTTATGGAATCATCAAATGTGGTATTTAATAATTGTAGACCAAAACATGATGACCATGAGAAGGATGTTTGTGAGTTGGATGACCTTCCTTTGAAGGAAAGTAGTGAGACTTCAAGTGGTGTGAAGTCAAACCAAGATGAAGAGGATAATTTTCCTCTTAATAGAGTTCCTCCATTGGACTCTAATAAACCTTCTCCTTGGGTTAGAAAACTCCATGATAAAAATGATATCATTAGAGATGTTAGAGAGGGTGTTAGGACTAGACGTCAAATAGCTAATCAAATTAGCTATACTTGTTACACCTCTCAAATAGAACCCAAAAAGGTGGATGAGGCCTTGAATGATGAATATTGGGTTCTTGCCATGCAAGAAGAGCTAAACCAATTTGAGAGAAATGAGGTTTGGACTCTTGTTCCTAGACCTAAAAACACCAATGTCATAGGCACTAAATGGGTGTTTAGGAACAAATCCGATGAGGATGGCAACATTGTGCGAAACAAGGCAAGGCTTGTTTCACAAGGGTACTCTCAAATTGAGGGTATTGACTTTGAGGAGACATTTGCTCCCGTTGCCCGCTTAGAGTCCATTAGGCTTCTCTTGTCCATTTTTTGTGTGTACAAGTTCAAATTACACCAAATGGATGTCAAGAGTGTCTTCCTCAATGGCTTCTTGTATGAGGAAGTGTTTGTTGAACAACACAAGGGGTTTGTAGATCCACACCACCATTCTCATGTCTAATGTCTCAAGAAGGCTTTATATGGGTTGAAACAAGCACCGAGGGCTTGATATGAGCGCCTCACTCTCTATCTTGTTGACAATGGCTACTCTAGAGGTAGTGTTGACAAGACCTTATTCATCAAGTGCACTAAAGATGAGCTATTCATAGGTCAAATTTATATTGATGACATTGTTTTTGGTTCCACCAACAACTTGAAAGTTCAACAATTTGTTGATGTCATGTCTCATGAGTTTGAGATGAGCATGGTTGGTGAACTAAATTACTTCCTAGGCTTACAAATTAAGCAAATGCATGATGGAATCTTCATATCCCAAGCTAAATATTCCAAGAGCCTAGTGAAGAAGTTTGGCCTTGAGAATGCCAAACATTGTGACACACCCATGAGCACCACTTTGAAACTAAGCAAAGATGTTAGTGGAAAGGATGTGGAGCAAAGTCTATATCGTGGCATGATAGGAAGCTTGCTTTACTTGACCGCAAGTAGGCCCGATATAGCATTTAGTGTGGGTGTTTGTGCTAGGTACCAAGCTAATCCCAAGGAATCTCACCTTGTTGCGGTAAAGAGGATCATTCGGTTTGTGAATGGTACCTCAAACCATGGGATTTGGTACTCCTTTGACACTAATCCAAGTCTTGTTGGATATAGTGATGCTGATTGGGCGGGAAATTGTGATGATAGGAAAAGTACATCTAGCGCGGTTGCTTTTTCTTTAGGAACAGTTTGGTTTCTTGGTTTTGTAAGAAACAAAACTCAATTTCCCTATCCACTGCCGAGGCGGAATACATTGCTGTCGATAGTGCTTGCACTCAATTGATGTGGATGAAACAAATGCTAGCCGACTATGGCTTGGAGCAAGGTACTCTTACTTTATTTTGTTATAACATGAATGCCATTAACATTTCTAAGAATCCCATCCAACATTCTAAGATCAAGCACATTGACATTAGACACCACTTCATTAGAGAGCTAGTTGAGAGCAAAACCATTGCATTGGAACATGTAGGAACAAATGACCAACTAGCCGATTTGTTTACAAAACCCTTAGACACTCTTAGATTTGGGAACCTTAGTAAGTCTATTAAGATTTGTCACTTAGGTTAAAGTGGTATGTCTTGACCCTATATGGGGAGCTCAAGCAAAGAGAGCAAAGTTGCATGATCATGCATTGTGCTACATTGATATATTTTATGTCTCTTAGTTAATTGCTTGAGATGATTGGTTGTACACGTTCATATGTATTTTTCTTAATAAGTGTGATTCATTGTCTTGCTTGCAATCCATATCATATTTATGCTCAAACATGCATTTTTGGAATAGGAAATGTACTTTGTGAATGACCTTTAATTGATTCCTATGACATGATGATTCTTTTTGTTGACATGCTTAAAAGCAAAAAGCATGATATGCTAAATTGCTTTATCTTGAATGAAAAATTTGTGTGAAAAAGCAATCTTTGAGACTTCAATTAATAAGGATCTTAATATTCATAGTCTCTCCCTCTTTATTTGTAGAACAAGGCTATTATCATACGGGGCATCTCACCCGGAAAAATCAAATAAGGCGCAAAGTCGCTCATGTCTTGTTTTGCATATAAAGTTCGATATAGTTGCTTATTAAAATTTGATATGTTTAAACTCTATATCCTTACCTTTTTTCCATGACAAAGGGTGAAATTGGTTTGAATTCCTTTAGGAAACATTTGTTGTTTGCTTTGTCAAATACCATTGCTTTTGATCTTAAATACAACATGTCTTGCATGTAAAGCATCCTTGTCACACATTTCTCTTAAAATAAAACTCCTTGAATCTCTCTTACTTAATTGAGGTGCATAAAATTGCTTATATGATTATGCATATGTGTTTGTGCTACAAGCTTTCCTTGTTAATGCTTACCTATTAGGGGAGACTCCCTTTGCCTATCTCATGACAAAAAGGGGGAGTAAGGTTGGGGGAGAAATTTTTTTTTTTTGCATTGTATTTAGGGGAAGTTGAGAGAGAGAGTAACCCATGTTGGGAGTTGATGCATTTAGGGGGAGTTGTATTGCATTGCCTGATTACATTAATTGATTATATATTTTTTTTCTTTGGCAATTGCAATTTCTTTTGTTCAAGCACCTCTCACACACTTGTTCTTGTAAGGTATATTTCTTGTTGATTGTGTGTAGGTTGGAATTTTCTACAAGCTTGAAAATGACTTGAAGATGTTCAAGACTTAGACTAGGGCTTAATTGTAATGTAGAAAATTTTGTTGACCAACCGTTTTTTATTTTTTGTAAGGATGCTTGTGGGTGTTGATTTTGTCACGAAATAGCCAAAGGGGGAGATTGTAAGTGCCTCACTTTTTAATTGGCTAATTTCAGTGACAAAATCACAATGGGGTTTAATATTGTAAGGGTAGTTTAGAATTGAAGAATTCTACTCAAATGCTTAAGGACCTCATTGTGGATCTCAAGAGCTTCAAGGAAGGTAGCTTCTTGATCTTGACTCTTAATTGAAGAGATTTAGAGTGCACACACACACAACTCATGCATTTTAGTATTTGTGTTTGTTTTGTTTTGGTTGGTACAATCTCATTGTATTTTAAAGAAATATATTTTTGAGATTTTTTGTATTTTTACGAGTCCAACCGTGTGTGGATTTGTCTCTAGATAAGTTCCGAGCGATTCAGAGACTTGTCTATATGTTTCGGATGATTTCCGAGATATTTGAGACATTCCGTGTTGTTATTGGAAATCGGAATTCAATTCCGAGCTTAGAGTGGAAAGTTATATAATTTTCCATATTTGTGATTGAGTCCGGATCCATATTCCGAAGACGGAATCGAATTCTAAGTTCCGAGGTCAACTGGACCGAAGAATGCTCGGAATGGAAGCCGGCTTAGTGTGGCATAATAGCCACACCAAGCAAGGGTGGCGTGTGAGAGCCGTGCACCACACGGGTAAAAGCACTCTCTGTCCCCATTTGGCGCACGACCTCTCAACGGCACACACCCACCTGCTTCTTTTTTGTTTGATTTTTTTTGGTCGTTTTATTGTGTGTTTTACATTACATATGATCTCATTTATTTTGTGATTGCTTATTGCATGTGTGGATTTATTTTGAGAAATCTTTGGACCTCTTGTATACCTCTTATGTGAGCTCACCACACTAGATTATTTTTATTTAATTTGTTCTCTCTCACGTGCACACACCCACCTGATTGCTTTTATTTTGTTTTGACTTTGCTTTTTGTTTTATTATTTTATTGTTTTGATTTTGTTTGATTGTGTGTTAATATATATATATATATATATAATTTGTGTAAAAAACGTGCACCTCTTGTCTTTTGCAAGACCTGATATATATATATATATATACATTTTTACTTTCTTCTTCACTTTGACACACACATATTTTGAGAACAAAAAATTCACTTTAGAGAGAAAAAAATATTTTTCAAGAGAGAGACTTCCAAGATCCCATCTTTACTCATCCAAATCCAAAACCCATCATCTTCACACATCATCTAGCATGTTCTAGGTATAATTTCTCATTGGTTTTTATATTTGCTCATATGACTTGTAGTTAGAACATTCTTACATCCTTCACATGTTCTTTCTCTACAAGATTACTCTTTTATTACTAGACTAGTTTCAAGATTGCTCTTTTATGACTTGACTTAGTTTCAAGATTTTGTTTATTGTGTTTTGAGAGTTGTATTGTGGTAGATATTACATATAAGACTTTATTTGTCTATTTTGTTATATTATATGCATGCCATTTAGTAAAATGATATCTAGGAATGTCTAACATATTCATCCATGCCTAGATAAGCTTAAATGTCTAACATTGCATTTTAGCATTTTGAATATTGTTAATATTCACACTAGGTTGTTTTATCTCTTCATTTAGAGTCAAGTCTTGTATTTGCCTTTTGGTAGTTTGCAAGCATGAACTAGATTCACTTTTGAAGGCCCGCGGATAGCAAAGACGGATTAGTAATCGTAGGTGTGATGTGGTCAACCTAGATTGTAATCGTATTTGCAATTAGTGGATTGAGGTTCTAGTGTGGCGCACAAAATAGCCCGTGGTTTTTCCCCGTGTGGGTTTCCACGTAAAAATCACGTGTCTTTTATTTTCCGCATTCTCTACACTTGATTTTTGTTGTTGACTAGTTGGGGTTGTTTTTTGTAATCTTGATTAATCTCGAAAATCGGTAAAAATGGATTAAAATCTATTCACACCCCCCCCCCCCCTCCTTTTAGATTATATTAGGACTCGTTAACATATATTTTCAATGTGTAAGACCACACACAAAATGCCTAGATGCTATAATGCAATTTAACAATCTAGTTATCAAACAATGCCTACATGCCCATACATAAGGTCTCAATTAGTGGTAGAAAGATTCTAGCAACCTAATTGTGATCATGCCAAAAATGTGCTATATTTTGGCCCTCATATCCTTATCCTTTGTCTCATTTTTGTGCGTTTTTATGTCTTTTATGGGCTCTTTTATGGCGAAGATATGAAATATTGCAGGTAAATTATTTTAAAATTCGGTGCCATTTCGAAGTGTAAGGGTTTGGGTTTACAGACTTGGAAGCCGCAGCGTATTTTAGGGATTGGGTTTGGGGATTGTCTTCATCTGAGATACAAGAAGAAGAAGAGGGATCATTTACGACCAATTCAATCACGACAACAAATTGACAACTGGAAATAAGATTATGGCGTAGATACGAAATATTGCGGGCAAATTGTTTTAAAATCGGGTGTCATTTCGAAGTGTAAGGGTTTGGGTTTATAGAATTGGAACCCGAAACGTATTTCAGGGATTGGGCTTGGGGATTGCCTTCATCTGAGATATAAGGAGAAGAGGGATCGATTACCCAGAAAACAGATTATATAATGACAGGGTCATTTTCGACCTCTTACATCAACAACCACTGACAACTCTCTAGGGGTATACTTGTCAAAGAACCCACTAACTTCCACCACACAATCCATGATCCTATCGGTTATATTTGGGTTTTGAAAAACTACTGGCTTTATGTAAAAATTGGAAAACCAAAGTGGTTATTCTATGGAATTAACCATAAAATTAATAGTTGAAAGGGTAATAATGTAAAAGTATTTTTTATATATTTCTATCCAAAAAAAAAAATACAACTTACCACTTATATTCAGTGAAATAAAAAAAATCCATAATATTAGACATTTGTTTTTTTGACAAAGGAATAATATTAGACATATCCCAGCAACATTCTGAGAAGTTTATTACTACAAAAATAAAATGCATACCAGTAAACTAATAGTAATTAATTGCTACAATGATTTATTACCATTGCAAGCACTCTATAATATTATTTTTATAGCTCCAATAACACGGAGCATAGTCTCTTATAAACCATCTGCAATAACGACATGATTTATGATCCCTCTTATATACATAGATATCAAAACTTTTGATATAATTTTTCCATGCAAAACTGCAGTGGAATAATGAGTTTGTCTGAGGTCGAAATCTAAATGAGTACCAACCATTGAAGGGAAGTACGTGTTCACCGAGATCATCATTACCTGATTTACAATGAACGGTGAGATCTAACTTCGATGGATTGAAAATGTCATTTGTGATATTGATAGTCTGTTTTGCATGGAGTAGGCCTCCTTCACATATTGTTTGAAGCAGAACAAAAGAAATCAATACAAGGACAAGTCTGCAAGCATTCATCATGCTGATGAAAATGCTACAATGAAGATCCGAACAATTTGAATATTGATTTAAAATGAGAACTTTGAATTTGTTTTGATTTTCCTGATTACTAGTGATACATATATAGGTACTAATTTCTTTACATAAAATCTAATTGAAATATTATAATTATGTGGATGAACACCATAATAGGAATATATTTTGTTAACAATATGTATATATAGTTACACTCGATAAATTTTTGCTAATCTAAATAATTTGTTTTAAACTAATTTTTTAATTACAATAAGTCAATGGTTTTACTTTAGATAACTAATAATAACAAAATACTAATTTTCCGTACATGATAGTATCATAATGTAATTGCTTCCGAATTGAACGGTAATTCATAAGCTATTTTTTGGTTAAGCCAACAATGTTTGTTTGTTTTTTATAAAACAATTCTTTTGTTTCAGTCATTTATTTTAATCCCCAAATGGAACCAAACAAAGAGAATCCAATACGACAACGTTTGGTCTAATTACCAATCACAGTAGAGTTGGGGTTTGTTTACTTCAGATTTAGGATTTTGTTTCTTAAGTCCCCAATGTTTGGTCTATTTTGTTTACTACGCATTCATAGCCTTTCTTTACCGCCACAAAACTCACTGTATTCAAATTAAGGTTTGTGTTATTACTTTGAAATTAATTTATAGCTAAACATATATATATATATTGAAATCATATGCCAAACAGGTAAGGTAATGGTATTTGTTCGGAAGACCTTGTCCGGATATCTAAGACCAATTTGTACGGCAATGTTGTTATGTTGTTGTATTTATTGTTGTAGGAACTACTTAAAAATGACCACATCTAACATGGAAATTTTGTTTGTAACCACAAACGAAAATTTAATTGTTAATAACCATGTTTTTTGTAAATTTACTTTAACGCTCCCATATAAAAACAATCCCAAATCAACTCTCTCTCTTTTTCTCTTTTTTATTTCTCTATCCTCTGCTCTCTCTCTCTCTCTCTCTCCTTGATGATCTCTCTCTCTCTCCCCCCGATCTCTCTCTCGCCAACATGCTTTGAGGGTCGCCGAGCGCAGACGAAGGTGTCGCCGAGTGCTTGGAGCTTTTGGGGTTCACGGGAATGACAACGAGCTTCTGGGCTTCTACAACGACATCGAAAACAAACTTCTGGGCTTCGCAAACCGCCGAAGCGATGCCGTCCTTCACGCGTAGCCGACATCGCCGTCATGCGTCGTGTCGTCAGAGCTTCCCCTTCACGGGCACACAGATCTGCAGAAAAAAGACAAAGAAAAAACCTTTAAAAAAATATTGGGAGAAAAAGGTTAGGGAAGAACCAAAGAAGGGAAATTGGGCAAGATTTCAAGTTTCACATTTTATTTTAGTCATGATTTCAAGTTTCAACATTCAAGTTTTTAGTTATGATTTTAAGTTTAAGGTTTTAAAAATAATAATAATAATAATAATAATTTCAGGGGTACTCTTGTAATTTATGGACATATACTAAATTTTTTAAAAAAAAGTGATTATTAACAATATTAACAATTAAAGTTTCAAAAGTGGTTACTAATGGAAGTTTAATATTTCTAATGGTTACTTTTGGTTCTCTCTGCATAAAAAGCACATATTTGCGAGGTGAAGGACGCGTCATGCATACGTGACTACCGTCTACCAATGTGATTGAAGTGAAGTGAAGTGCTACTAATTATAGTTTTGATTTTTTATTTTTTGAAAATGTAAATAAACACGTGCATGTCTTTTAAATACGACATAAAGGGTGTGTGGATGGGTTGTTAATCCGTTATTACCAAATTTTCGGATTAGTCAATATTACAAATATAACCCAATTCACAAAACAATAATCAAGTGTAATAAGGTGCGGAAATATAAACGACACTTGATTTTTACGTGGAAACCCTCAACAGGGAAAAACCTCGGGCTGGTAAGTGCGCCACACTCGAACCTCGAATCCACTAATTGTGATAGCGTATACAACCTAATCCCGGTTTGACGGCCTAATCCCGGCCTATATCCCTCTACCACTACCCGCAGGCCAGTAAAAGTGGACCTAGTTCAATTTGCTTGAGTGACCACCTAATCCCGGTGTACGACCTAATACCGGTCTATCACACAAGACTTACTTCTCCGAAGAGATCAACACCCTATGTGAATATGCAATGATATCCAAATATGCAATAAGAGCTAAGGTAACTCTAGATGCTTACCTAGGATTATATGATGACAATAAAATCAATCCTAGATATAAAATAGATATATGACATGGCATAATAGCTTAGCTATGTAAAGGATAACCAATCCTAGATACAATAGCTATCAAAAATAACCCACAAACATTCAAAGGATTAACTAGTTGATTAAAACACAATCTATCAACCTAGTTATCAATAAATCACACAAGAATGTTTATGGCATAGCTTTTAGGCAATAATGACCTAATCAAATAAGCTATGTAAAAATTAACCCAATCAACACATAATCTCAATCATGTATGTAGAAATTAATCTAAACACATACAAGTAATAAATGAGATAAAATTGATAAGTAAAACACTAAAATTAGATGAGATTAGTGTTCAACAAATCATACCATGTGTGTTGAAGAAGACCCATGCATTAGCAAACACTAGATGATCATAGATGATGCTTAGATGATGATTTATGCATATGGAAATGGGTTGAGAGAAATAAAGATGTGATCTTTAAGGTTTTTCTCTCAAGTCTCTATAAAATATCTCTCTAGGGTTCTTGGGATCAGAAACTTAGTTTGGGAACCAGAGATAAGGATGTATTTATAGAGACCAAAAACAGGGCATGTGAAAATACAATTTTGCCCCTGAAAACGCACGATCGGCGGTTTCAATCTGCGGTCGGGGCCGCAGATCGTAACCGCCGAATTGAAACCCGAGAACCTTGGTTTCATTCGGCGGGTACATAACCACCGATCTAACCGCTGTTTTGGACCTGAGACATTTATTTCAATCAGGTCTTGATCAACGGTTTCGAACGGCGGCCAGGCCGCCGATCTCAACCGTCGTTCACCAAATATGGTGAATCCAAAGGAGAAGCCAAGGGCATCTCCACCGGCGATCATCGCGATAAACCATGCACACCAACGTGCACGCGTGGACGTTTCCGAACATCCTTCGGAAAACGAATTACACTACACTTAAAGCTAATCAAACATGAAGTGCAAGTGTGGGAATTGAATGCATCCTAATGCCTATCATGTCATAGCATTATCATAGAACAAGATGCAATCAATTCAAACAAGCATGAATAAAATTCATGACTTTGCATCCTAATACCTAAACATGTGATGGCATTTCAATAAACTAGATGCAATCAAATAAACATGCATGATGAGATATTCAACAATTATGAATGCACACATATGAAAACACACAACATACAAATATAGAAATATGCATGAGTTGTGAGTGTGTGCAACTATGATCTCTTCAAAGCATATAAGCACTAAAATATACCTTTGGTGCTTCTTCACTTGAGGTCTTGAGAGGCCCATTGGATGATCACCAATTCCTAAGCTACCCTTACATCAACCCCAACATGTGGTTTGTCCACGAAACAAGTCAATCAATAAATGGGAATCCTTACATTTTTTTTAAGTAATTATAGTTTGATTTCTAAACTTGGTAAATTTAACTATGAAAAATAACATTATTTTATGAACAGAAAGTTGAACTTAATTAGTGAAATCAATAATATTTATTTCAGCAACAGGAAAACTAAGGGTCAACATGAAAAATAATTATTATTTTTTATTTTTTTTAATATTTCTAAATCCCTTGAGACCACCGTCTCGCCTCATTAGTTTAAGGGGTAATTACCCTGGTGACTATCGACTTATGCAACCACTATCAAAATGGTCACTAGATAAGGAATTGGTTTAGAAATGACTATTTTTGGCAAACAATGTTACACTAATAGTCATTCTGTTATAACACCGTTAACTTTTTCTAAGAATGTTACACTAATGGCTATCAATTTGTTCACTTGGTATCAAAATGGCCATTATAATCATTTTTCTCCAAAATTACTCTAGTAGCCATTCATTTGGTCAATTGGTATCAAAATGGACATTATAATTGTCCCACTTTTTCTAGAACATATATATTGACCATCCATTTGATTAATTTGTATCAAAAAAATCATTATATGTACAATGTACAACTATATTCTATTAGAAAAATATAGTAAGTAATCATTAAAAATAAAATTTCATTTAATACAGAAAATGAAGAATTCATTTTGATTCAATTATCCTGGTAGCCATCGACTTAGTGTAACATTATTAGAAAAAGTTAGCAAACTTTTGTGTGGTTTTGAATATGGTGCAATCGGGTATGGTTTTTGAACAGTTTTCAGATTAAAAGGAACAAGTTGGTATACTTGTGTAGGGGATTTTGGTATACTTGTGCAGGGGATTTTGGTATACTTGTGCAGTTTGACAAGTAGTATTCAATGTGTATGAGACTGAAATTATATTGAATCAAATGATTATAATGGCCATTAGTGTAATATTGTTTGCCAAAAGTGACCATTTCTAAACCAATCCTCCATCTAGTGGCTATTTTGATAGTGGCGGCATAGGTTGATGGCCACCAGGGTAATTACCCCTTAGTTTAAAACACCTCGTCTCACGCTTTATAAAACATTGGATGTGCCATGACTGTTGGAAAAGTATGATTCAAAAAATTGTATTAAGCACATCCTATCAGAGATGGAAAACTGTGTGTATGGGCACGTCACGATTCCGAGAGTACTAGAATGGAGGCTACATAGATGGAAAAGACAACCCCCTGTCTTCTTTCTTGGGTTTGGCCAAGCTTGAGGCAAAAAGAAGTTTACTTCTTTTCTTTTTCTTTTTCTTCTCCTTGCCGCACACTCTCTCTATATATATGTTAGGGTTAGGTTATTTTTTGTTTCTTGATATTATATCTATATATATTGTCAAGAGACTAGGGTTTTAGTGACCAAGTTAAGATAGGATTCTAAATCCTATATTAATCATTTTGTTGTCATTAAAACTTGAACCCTTGACTTCTTTAAAGTAAATAAAAATAATCTCTTATTATTTTATTCATTTGCTCTTGTCAAGGTTTAAATCTGCAACCTTCAATTAACAATTAATAATTCTTAATTATTAATTTGTCAATTAAATAATCATTTTATTTAATTATATTTAATTAATCAATTAATAATTTATTAATTAAAAAATCATTTCATTTAATTATTTAATTAATTCTCAGAATAAATCCAAGTCACTTTCGTAACATAATTAATTGGACTATCCAATTGTTCGTGAACCTTGTTACCAATAATCGTAAAGGGCTAGCAAGGGGACCAAATAGACCCACAGTTTTGAGCTCCAATAATACTTAGAAAAATTAATTAAACTCTTTAATTAATATTTCATGATTATTAACCTCAGAGTTATTCCACTAAAAACCCGAGGTTGCACTCCCGTAACTTTAGATGTTTGACACAACCAAAATATATGTGTCCATCGATATATCTATTACATATGGTATGATCCTCTGTAAGTAGTTCATAATTAAAGCTAGGTCATAAAGTTCGTTATACCTCTCTAATTATATCTTTTCCTTTAAGTACCATTGATTCTCTTGAATGATTATATCCTTCATTCCTTTACGGAAGAAGGAGAGCGCTCTTAATCATTCAAGTCCTGAATCAACCCTTAAGAGAACCACTTCTCTACTTCTCTCAAGAAGGAGTGGATTCCTCTATTGCATGCATACCTACCCAGCCACAAGTCAAACCATGATTCCAAGATAAGAAGTTATTGATCGGGAATGCGACTTCGATCTCACCCATGGTATGTCAAGAAACACGATCTAAATTGAAGGAGTCAGTAAGACACTTGGGATTTAGATCATCTATATACAGCCATCATTTGTCGATATATATGAATCTCTACATGAAACGGGTCTTGGTTATAAATTCATATAAATCGTGGCCCAGTTTTATATGATCACATCATATAAGGTGCCTCCATTCTTATATCACCATATGAGTAGTCTAGGATAAAACCACCATATATTACGGAATGGACCACAACTGTAGATTAACCACAAATAAAGTACTCGGATTTATTAGCTTTCTATAGACTCTTTAGATTGCATGTATCAAACCGAATTCCTCTGTATATGACATTCATATACTTAGTTGATTTACATTTAGCAATCTTGGATGTTTAGCACATATGATATACACATATTAGTCATATTTATTGAATGAAAATACTACTTTTTTTATTAATGGATTTATAACATTTACAAATTACAAGTTTTAGGTCATAAATCCCAATATCATTTGGGATGCATTAAAGATTGGTTGATTATAGTAAAACCTATTGGTAAGTTTATCTTTGTGAAGTGTCACTCTAAACCCGTTCACAAGATTCGAGATTGTTCATATCACATCTATTGTCAATAGTAAGTTGGTATTCTCAGAAGATCCTGGTAAACAAAATTGTATTTATATGATATTTAGTTATGTTATAAGTATGGAACTCAAATTCTCCATATTAGGTATGATATTGTCCACTTTAGGACTAAGCCCACATGAATTTGTTTTTGGGACTCTACCTAAAAGGCCTCATATCAATGGAGGTAGTGTCTATACTTATATGCCCATAATCCTCCATGTCTAGCCAATATGGGACTTTAGTCGCATATCCAACAATCATCCCCTCAAACAAAGGAACATCATTATCTTCATAGTCCGGACATCCCCTCAAGCGATCATCTATCTGTTATACTAGGGGACACCACTCCATCGAGGTCACTCCTCTCCACCGTGTCAGAGCACACGTCTTACGTGAAGCACTAGAGCATCGCCTGCCTCAAGAGCTAACATAACGGATCCATCATGAGCTGACTGGAGCCTACCACCTCCTGGTTTTAGTTCGACTACATCTGGATAAGTCTAGGGCATGGCTCTAATACCACTTGTTATAAATATGGAACCTACATTCTCCACACATTATCTACATTGATATGATATTGTCTGCTTTGGGACTAAGCCCGCACATATTTGCTTTTGGGATTCTACCCAAAAGACCTCGTATCAATGAAGTTAGTGTCCATACTTATATGCCCATGATCATCTCAGCCCATGTCTAGCCAATATAGGATTTTGGTCACATATCCAACAAGTTACACAGGAACGTCACACCATGTATGGATTCTATAAGCTAAATTTTGGTGTATATGTGGTATCGTGGAAGAGACAGATGATGTCCTCATCGATTTGATCAGCTTCAAGGGTTGTTTCTATCTTCTAGCAATGGAATATAATATCCGGATTCTTGATGATGCATATGCTTATTCGATAATTCAAAGACATGGTCATAGGACACAAATTGACACTCAATTTCACAAAATCGAAATGTCTTTAGATATACCAAGAAAAAATAATAATCCTTATCTCTAGATTCAAATCTTTCGCTATTTGGTGGAATTTGGTGATGAGATTCTATTTGTCATACGGTTTTTAAGGAATCATTTTGAGAAGACTTACGACTTTAAGGTATTTCGATTGGACATGTGTAAAAAGGAGTGGGTGAAATTGGATAGCTTAGGGGATTATTTTATATTTGTGGGTAGGAATTGTTCAAGATGTTATTCTGGGAGGTGACATGGGCAACTACATCTATTTTACCAATGGGTCTGGCCTTCTAAGCCCGATGGATATTGAAAATATACTTCTTTATACCAATGGAGGAAAGCCAAATTGGCTATGAGCTTGAATATGTGTCTACACGTTCCTCATAATTCTTTATACCCAGAATTGCCGGTGGCAGCCTCAGCCCCCTCACACACTACCACTCAATCCTGAAATTTTTCACTTTTCTCTACTTCAAAATTTTTTTCTTAAAAAAAAATAACTTATATTTTGTTGTCCTTTATTTAGTGATTATTTAGGATTTTAATGGATCTAAGTTAACACGCAATTATTGCAAAAATAAATACATAATTAATTAAACTACATATGTGATTCGATTTTTTATTTTATTTCATGTGTATAATTCATGTATTACAAATTACAAGACATCATTATATTTTAAAACACAAATCTGATGACAACTTAGTTATGTTTAACAATGTCGTGGACTACAAATTAGTTCTTAAAGTAAATTTGCAAATTTGTGTGGTGAAAGAAGCATTTGTGACCCCAAGTCCCAAGGTGGAAGTCCAAAACCAACTATATTTACAAATTTTGGTTTATGATCTTGTCACTTGTGACTTCCAAAGTTGGGTTAAACCAATTTATTTCAATTCACATAGACATTAGAGTTTGTACCTCAATTTAATGGATACACATTAATAATGATTTATTTTAATCATTACCTATCATATGAATTAAATTGTAGTACATTTTTTTTTCTTTTTCTATTTGTTTTTGGTTTACTTGAATGATCCAAATTCCAAATTCCAAATTCAATAATGTAACACAACAAATTATTTCAAATCCTAAATTATTGAGTATGTTCCATTCCCAAATCCAAAAGTATTGTAATATTCAAAATATATATATATATATATATGGTGGTTCTCTAATAAGGACGTCCTGAAATTATAAGTTAATGACATCCAACCACAGCCACATATTTATATTGGATGTATGTATTTGTTAATGTAGAGCTGTGGGCCCACTGTAAATGTGTTGATGTGGTTGGACGTCCTGAAATTATAAAGTCGGGACGGTCCTAATTGGAGAAGTATTATATATATATATATACAATTTTTCTTTTGTCAATTCGTCCTGATATAAAATATATCAGAGCAAAAAATGTGGGCTATTAGATTTACATACTTTGACTCAAAGTGTATGCACTTATCAAAACTTCTCCATAATATATGGTTCACATTCTTCGTTCTGATATATTTTATATCAAAACGAACTAATAGTAGAAAGACTATATATATATATGGTGGTTCTCTAACAAGAACGTCCTGAAATTATAAGTTAAAGACGTTCAGCCACAGCCACGCATTCATATTGGGTGTGGGTATTTGTTAATATGGGGCTATGGGTCCACAATGAATGTGTGGCTATGATTGGTTGTCCTGAAATTATAAATTCAGGACGGTTCTTATTAGAGAAGTATTATGTATATATATAGTCTTTATACTGTCAGTTCGTCGTGGTATAAAATATATCAAAACGAAGAATGTGGACTATAGATTATAGAGAAGTTTTGACAAGTGCATACACTTTCAGTCAAAATATGTAAATCTAATGGTTCACATTCTTTGTCCTGATGTATTTTATATTAGGACGAACTGACAATAGAAAAATTGTATATATATATATAGCAATTTTCAAGTTAGTGCATCATAATATAACTTAATGAGGATATTGAATGTGAGTCACTAGTTTTACATGCTTTAACTCAAGTGCATATGCACTTGTCAAAGCTTCTCCATAATAAGTGGCTCACATTCAATATCCTGATAAAATTATATCAAGACGTTCTAACCAGATCGGAAAGGTATATATATGTATATCGTATTTCTATTGTTAGTTCTTCCTGACATAAAATATATCAGGACAAGAATATGGACTATAGATTATAAAGACGTTTTGACAAGTGCATATCAAAGTATGTAAATCTAATGGTCCATATTCTTTGTCCTGATATATTTTATATCAAGACGAACTGTCAATAGAAAATTTGTATATATATAGTCTTTTTATCATCAGTCCGTCCTGATATAAAATATATTAAGACAAAGATTATGGACCATAGATTATGGAGAAGTTTTGACAAGTGCATACATATATACAATTTTTCTATTGTCAGTTCGAACTGACAAAAGATATATCAATTTATTTATTTGATTTTTTTAAACTATTTATTTATTTGATTTTTTAAAATTATTTATTTATTTAATTTTTTTAAACTATTTATTTTATTTTATTTTTTAAAAAAAAAACTATTCGTTTATTTATTTATTTAATTTTGAAAAAAAATATTTGTTTATTTAATTTTTTTAAAATCTATTTATTTATTTATTTTTTTAACTATTTATTTTTTCAATGAATAATATCTTTTATTTAATTTTTTTTATTTTATTAAAGTTTATAAAGTTTTTGGTTAGAAGGTAAAAAAATAAATTATAAAATAATACAACTAGGGGCATTTTAGGCATTTTTAAAGTCAAATTTAAGTTTTAGGGGTGTTAGTGTATAATACCAAAACTTTTTCCTCTAAGTGTACCTTGCCTAAACCTCAAGGGGTACAGTGCAATTTGCACAAATATACATTGAGACATGAGAGAGAGACAGAGATGGCAAAAGTGTAATTTTGTAGACACAACTGAAAGAAGATATTGCAGAGCATTTGTTAAAAATATGTGGCAACGGTTTTTTGCGTGAACTGGTTGCTTCTTTCTTTCTTTCTTTCTTTCTTTTTTTCTTTCACTTCTCAACAACAATTTCTGGTTTCTTGTTCTCTTTTCTCTCTTCAAACTACTTAAAAGCTTGTAAAAAAGTATTTGGCACATCCCCACTAAAACAGCTTCGCTGAAAAACTTAGAACTAAAGTGAAATCATATAGTTGTTTTATATATTAATGGCTCAATTCGCCGCACAGGGTCGTTTGAAGTTGCTTTTCAATGGTGATGGTGTGGAATCTAGAGACCCTTTTCATTACAAGCTTGTTGGTGGTCATGGTTTGAGATCAAACCAACTTCACAAGAGAAAATTCATGTTTATTGGGTCCAAAACAAAATTTCAATCTTCTTTGAACAAGAAGAAATCGAGCCAACTCAATGTGGAGGCAAGTCTCAATGTGAGTGACATGGGGATTTTTGATGAGAGTGATGAAGAGTATGATAGTGAGTTGGAGATGGATGATTTGGCTTGTTTTAGAGGCCTGGTTTTGGACATTTCTTATAGGCAAGTTCTCTTCCTATTATAACCCATTTAATTACTCAGCATTTTTCATTTGTTTTTTGATTGTCTTGATGTTCATTGTTGTTAGTTGATTTAGGATATGGGTTTTTGCTAAATTTTGATTTGGTTTCACTACTTTAACTTTTGCAGCTATATTTAGTGTTGTAGTTACTTGAGTTTCTCAAAGAGTTGATTTTAATTGGATTTTGGGGTAATTAATTGACATGTGGGGGGTTGGTGATGTTGAATGTGGTTAGGAGAATTATATTCTCAGCAATTATTTGAACAAAGAACCAATTCTAAAGCTAACTTAGAGCCTTTGAGGAAAGCCCAATTTCAAACATGACTCAAGCATGATTGGCAGCTTGAACAGATTTTGTGGCGAAGCGGATGCTTGTGAATTTTTGAGACTCATGTTTCTACTAAATGTTGTGATAAAAGTTTTTTGATAGACACAAATGTCTTTTCTGCATTTAAAGTCTAGAATCAAATACTTGATAAGCATCCTGGTTGGCAGGATGGATTGAATCCGGCCACTGAAGTTTGTGAAGCAGTGCTTGAAACACAATATTTTGTTGGCACAATTAATTTTATATGAAGTGTGTAGCCAAATTTAGGAAAATTATGCATTGTATCTATTTGAATTTGTTTATCTTTTATTGTCCTAGTTTCCGTATGAATTAGGGTTCCTTACTTAGGTCATAGTGAGCCACTATAAATATATGGTCTAGAAAAGATTAGTTTCCAAAATCTATCTTATATTTCTTTCTTTTAATGTACTGAAAACCCTAATAGCAACAAATTGACTAGTGCCAGTCAGTCATGTTAGAATGTTAGATCATATATGGGCATGTAATGACAGCCTCAAGTTTCAAAACAACCAAATTCTAGTGAATGTAATAATGGTTGGTGTTCAAAACATGAGAAAGGGTATTAAGGCCCTGTTTGATTTTTTGTCTGAAGACTGAACAGTGTCGAATGTTACTAAATACTGAATAGTGACTGAAGACTGAAAACTGAAAAACATGTTTGTTTGTTTTCACTGAAAACTGAATATAAGTGATAAGTTGTTTGTTTTTTTGAGTTATAAATATCTAAAAATAAATACTTTTACATCTATGCCCTTCTAACTATTATTTGTTATATATTTACATTTTAATATATTATGGACAACTCTAACATTTAAATTAATTCTAAAATAAATTTATTTAGTTATTAATAATATTTCAAGTTTATATTATTGTATAGAATCTAATTATTACTAAGCTCTTAGCTATTGACATTATAAAACTAATGGGCTACTTCATGTGTATATTACGGACAAAATGAAGTTCATCAATATGTTCTTATTAGCAATCTACTTGATGTATATAATTTATTCTTTAATTGATTTGGAATAAACTTGGATAATTATATAATTTATAAATTTCGTGTAAAGAAAACATTAAAGAACAAGTGGTTAGTTTTGGAAACAGATTAAATTAGTTAGGATCGTTTTGGAAGTAAAATTTTGCATTAAATTCTAGTAGATTTGTGTTAAGTGAGAAGTGAAAAGTGAAAATTTTTCACTTTTCAAAACAAATGGTTTTAGGGGTTCATTAAGTGATTTTAACACTTAAAAAATCAAACAAAATAATTGAATGGAACACGTTAATTACCATTCAGTATTAAGTGGAAAAATCAAATATGGCCTAAGTTTCCACATCTGAACACCATCTCTTATATCTTAACTAGGATTTGGCTGTTTCAAAACTTGAGACAACATGGCTGCCATCAGTTCAACTGTTCATTTACTAGAGAAAGAGTTTAACTTTTCCTTCAAGATCCTTAAGCAGATGTTAGGGTACTCATCCCAAATAGTCGTAGTTTATAAAGGAACACAAAGATAATCTAAACCTAAATGATAGCTCGAACAAGTCCAAATAAATCTTATTCGATGGTATAAAATTTACAAGAGGTCCAGCATTTTCACTCCCTTCAAACGAAGCTTGTCAGAATTTATTAGGATCAGGCAGAAGTGGTTTCAGAGAGAAGAAATAAAGAAATTATAAAGATAAACAGAAAAGAGATATCTGAATTTAATTTCTTATTATTCAATTATTTAAAGTGGCTAACTACAACTAAATTAAGGAAATGTAATCTTAGGAGACGAAAAGCCATTCTGTATTCTAATCTAAACCTATAAGATAAACGAATCAAAAAATAAATAAATAAGGCAATTGGATATGACTTATTGGAGTCCTAAAAGCTAATCTTTTGAACTGTGGACAAAAAGCCACTTCAGCTTCATTTCACTATATCTATATGCATAACTCAATATGTTTATTCATAAAACCTAAATGTATATATGTGCTCTTATCTATTATTAATAATATTGGCACAGAGGTGGCGGGTGGACAAGGGGATCTTAAAATTAGTAGAAGCTGATTTGGCTGTCCTAGAATTGTTAGGACAGTGATGACACAACGATATGGTCTCAATTTACAAGTTAGAGGGAATTTTGATTTGTCATGCAATATGGTAACCAATGAGATATACCTTACCATTTACATTATTTAGGCACTCACTGTCTAATGAAATGGTAATGCTTACCCTGGTTCTGCTCACAATTTGTGTACTAATTAATTATTACATTTGAAAGGCCCTGCCAGTCACCAGAACATTTCAGTGTCTAGTGTTTTTTCTCCATATCGACTCAATTGGTTCCGATGTTCTTCCTGCCTGTGAGTAGGTGTTCCCTTTCTGCTGATGTAATGGTTCTAGTTTTGTATTCTATTCATATTTCTGTTGTTATTTTCATATAGTCAAATATAATAATGTAGAAAGATGAAAAAGGAAGCAAAACTCTTCTTTTCTGTTTGATTTGTGTGGTGTACAAATCCTATCGACTCGAGAGGTTCCGATCTTCCATGATCAAATATAATAATGTATGGCAATGAGCTCAAGTGTTGTAGTTATTCCTCCTTTTCTTTTTGTATTGTATTTTAGAAAGATTTGCACAGCAGTTATCTCCATGTTTGTGGATCTGACGGTCGCTTGCTTCTCCAGGCCAGTCAATGTTGTCTGCTGGAAGCGTGCTATCTGTTTGGAGTTCATGGAGAAGGTTTGACTGCAGCTCCATTGTTCATTTTAGATATTTGGACGGTTATAGTTGCTGCCGTGAACTTCATCTTCGCTGCTTTAGTTAGAAGATGAGGAAAATCTTGTGTTGGAAAAAAAAAACACTTGAAAAAGTTATTGGCATAACTGTCCTGGTTTAGCACCTCCCTGGACATACTATATTATGTTTCAGAAAATATCTCTATGGATACATACTGATGTCTGTCTAGAAATGACTAGAATCTCCTTTGACACACAAGATCACCAAAACGTACATGTTTCTTCATTTTGCAAACTCGCACACACACGTGAGAAAATTCATTATAAAAAATAAAAAATAAAAAATAAAAAAGCTCATTTTATTTAAATTCTTGACATTGATTTGACCCAGGCTGATGTTCTAGAATATTACAATCAGACTGTGAACTCCCCAAGTGGATCTTTCTACATACCAGCAGTGTTAAGGGTATGCGATTAGGGGGCGTTTAAAATTTATAGTTTATTTTGACCTTTACCTTGCTGTTCTAATATGATTTTTTATTTCCTTAACCTCTCTACTCATGTTGTACTTCACTTCAACTGACCTTATGCTTTCCTGCCACCAGGTTCCACATTTACTGCAGGTTGTTAAGAGAAGAAGAATCAAAAGCAACCTTAGTCGTAAAAATATACTATATCGGGACAACTATACTTGTCAGTAAGTGCCCTTTGATTAATTTGAATACATTAATTGCTGCTTCAATATATGTAAACCCGATGTAACATTGCTAGAAAAGTATATATAAGAAATTGGCGGTGTTATATTATCGTAATTTCATATCTTTGAGCAGATTTGATCTTATCTAGGTATTGTCTCCCTTGTTTATAGGTATTGTTCTGCACGTGCGAACTTGACTATTGATCATGTTCTGCCTATTGCACAAGGAGGAGAATGGAAATGGGAAAATCTGGTACAACAAAACTTTTAGATATATATATTATATTTAACTGAATGTTGTTAAAATGCTTCTTATCACCGATCCTTTCGAACTTAGATACAGTGCATCGTTTGGTTGTCACAAATGGAGATTATTTCGGAACATGAGGGGATTGGATTTTTTGTTTTTAAAACATAACGTGCAAGGAAACTGTACACTCAGGACAGCATTATGATATGCCTTTTCTCATGATAATTTGCTTTTTTTTAATTTGTTTGATTAATGCTCAATTAAGTTGAGTGGAGTGCCAACACTGTTGCTATTAATATTCCGATAACATTTCCATTGTAGAGTGATTTCTTTTGCTTATAATTTCCCCAGAGTTATGTCAAAATGTTCACCTTTGTTACAAAACTTTTCCAATTCCTTGCCACCTTGTTTCTGTTATGGACATGAGTTAACATTTGAACAATTCTATATCGAAAGCATGTAGGTTAGATAAATTCATATTACATTTAGTATAACTTTACGTTACACCAAACAACAGTGTCATTGATTTTTCTAACAGATGTTTTCCTGTATATTTTGATGTGGGAAAATGGTAACCAGTTGATATCTCACTACAATATAGACTTAACCATCATTTACCCACAATTTACATTTCCTACCGATTTATTCTTGTAACAGGTAGCGGCTTGTGCCAAATGCAACTCAAAGAAAGGTCAAAAAACTTTGGAGGAAGCAAATATGAAGCTCATTAAGGTCCCTAAGGTATTAATTATATTGCTTCACATTGCTGTTCTTTTCATTAAGTAGCATCAACTATTCCGTTGTCTTCCAAGTGTAGATAAGCATTGGCCAAAAAAATTTGGTGCCTTCGGTAAATGCTTTGCTTAGAAATACGATTCATACACCTTGTTGTTATAGGTACCAAAAGACTATGACATACTCGCCATACCACTAACAAGTGCAGCGATAAAAATGCTTACGATAAGAAAGGGGACTCCTGAAGAATGGCGTCAATATCTTGCAAAGTCTTCCTTGGACTCCTGACAAACATTCATGTCCAAGTCTTTGTACATTTCTGTGCCTCGTACATATTTCATCAACGTTCTCATTCCTGGTGCTCAAGTCTTCCGAAAGCACTTCAAAATAGCAATTGGGAGAAATTCATGCGTATTGAATGCTTACTATGAAATAGAGTTTAAATATTTACTTTTATTTAAGCTGGTTAGACTTGTACAAATGATTTGAAGAAACTTTCCATAAAAATACATTGTCGATAACATTTGAGTATTTGACAAATGGTTTAATATTACAAACTTCCCCTGACCTTGAAACTATTGTTGGGTGTATAGGTAAAGATGTGTTTATTTTAACAACATCCCCTAAGTTCTAACGGAGTTAATTGTTCTGTTAAGTGGTAGGGGTAAACTTGTACATTCCATAACAAAATAAAAAGAAAGAATTAAAAATTAAAAAAAAATCCATCCCTTTTATCTCTCTTTCACAGCCTCCCTCTGTCCCTCATCTCTGGCTCTCCCTTTTTTTTCTTAATATCCGCCTCTCTCCATCCTCTCTATCCCTTCTATTTCCTTTCTCTTTATGGTTTGATTTAGAGTGGGTTTTAGTTGGATTTTCAGTTGTGTTTAGTTATTGTTGTTGAACTCAAAAAGAAAAAAAATTGAAGGTGATGTGTGGTGATGGAGTTGTCAACGGTTGAGTTGTCGACGACGTCGTCCTCCTCATCCTCATCGTGTCATGGAGATCTGAGATCTGCATATCTCCACCTGATGAAAATGGCGTGCCTCCACTGTCAGATTGAAGGATCTCAATCGCACGGTGGTGATTTGCAGATTGCGATGCCATCGGACGGTGGAGATCTGCCATCAAGTTTTTACTTCTTTTTTTTTTTTTTTTTTTTGAATTTATTTTTCCAGAATGTTCAATGTAGTAGAAGGATAATCAAATATGATCAGGAAAAAAAATTGCTTATAGAAGAAGATAGAAAATAGATTTTCTGTGTCATTTGTTATGTTTAATGTTGTGGGTTTTGTGTTGATGTGGGTGAGTTTTATTTGGATGCTTAATGGTTCGGTTGTGTTGATTTTATCTTTGTTAAGGATTTTGTTTTTGATTTGGAGATTTATGCCTAGTTGGTGAAAGAATATGGAGATGGGGATTGGGATTGGGATTGTAAAGTTGGAACTTGGATGATAGCTGATGGCTGATGAGGGAGGCCGTGAATTGGTGTGAAAGAGAGATAAAAGGGATAGATTTTTTTATTTTAAATTCTTACTTTTTATTTCGTTTTTGAATTTACAAATTTGCCCCTACCACTTAACAGAACAATTAATTCCATTAGAACTCAGGGGAGGTTGTTAAAATAAACACATCTTTACCTATACATCTAACAATAGTTGAAAGGTCAGGGGAGGTTGTTAATATTAACCTTGACAAATTAGAGTTACTGATTAATTTTTAATAGAGCTTTACTAAACACATGCTACCGAATAGAAAAGACCGTTCTGCAAATGGAAATTTGTACGAAAAGTTGTTAAGATCTAAAAATACAAACTAAACAGGAAAATATTGAAAAACAAAAGCCGAAACAATGGAATTTAGGGAAATTGCAGCGCAACACGGGGTCCTCCAATGATCACCGTAGGGCTCGTTGGGACAATTCTAACTGTATATTATGGGTCCAAATCTAATATCGTGATGAGATGATTCTAATAGTATATTATGGGCTTGAATCTAACATTATGACACCTATATTATGGATCCAAATCTAACATTGTGACACCTGTCTCGATAGGTGCCTTGATGACTCCACATTTGACTCGATTAAAAGGGTCAAGGTAAGGAAGTTTCGATGGCTCCACATATTTTTGACAAAATTTGTAAGAAGTTCATGTTTATTATGTATTTAGAATATCTAAAATAATAACATTCTAAAAAAATATATCCAGAAGAATATTGACATTAAATTATCCAAACTTTAAAACCCAAAAAAAAAAAAAAAGTAAAGTAGCCATCAATTAATAATTATTCTTAATAATTAAAAATAATAATAAAATTAGGGATAATTGAGGCCCAAGTTACCACAATTGACAGATATGACCGTTAGGGGCAAGACAGTAATTGAATAGTCTCATATGCCGCTTGAAATTGAAGCAGAAAATATGACCGTTGATGTGCGCCACCGCCAAACAGATTTCTCTAAAGGCTTTTCTTGAATCGCAAACACACTAGTTCTCAGTTCACCATCTCTCACATTCATATTTTGTCTGCCCCGTTTTTTCTCTCTTTTGTTATTTTTGCTCTGTTTTCTCTGCTTTTTGTTTTCTTGAAGAAGATGATGAGCACGTGTTTCGATCTCCTTGTGGAAGCCACCAAACAAGCCGGTTATGAGGAGTTGATGAATCAGAATGAGACAAGTCGAACTTTGTTGCTTGTTAGAGAAGAAGACGAAGCTTTTCAGAAGTCTGGCAAATTCCCAAAAAAACGTAAGAGGCATTTTTCTCTCAACACACCGAAGAAGAAGAAGAAGAAGAAGATGGGGAGGAGGAGATTGCCCGGAAACCTCCATTGAAGAAGCGGAGGAAGACTTATAATTTGGAGAAGAAGAAAAAGAATCCTGTTCATGAAATGGGTTTGGAGTTGATGAATCAGACTGAGAGAAGAAGGGTAATGATGTTGTTCAGGTGATGCACAAGAAACTCACCACCACGCGCCAAAATTGGTTATCAGTGCCGAGAGGATTGATAAAGAATGGGTTTCTGACCCTCGATGATATTGCTCGTTTGAAGGTGGCCAACTCCGACAAGCTTTTCACCCAGAAGAAGCTCCACTTGGTTCTTGACTTGGATCACACGCTTCTTCACACAGAAGCCTTCAAGAAACTGAAACCCGACGAATTGTATTTGAAGGAGCCCGACGGATTCTGATACATCAAACGGGGGCCTGTTCGTTCTCAATGATGATGGTTACTTGGTGAAGTCGAGGCCTTTTGTCCAGACTTTCTTGAAAGAAGCAAGCTCCATGTTTGAGATTTACGTTTGTTCCATGGGGTGCAGATACTATGTGAAGAAGGTTGCTGAGTTTCTTGACCCAGAAGGCAACTACTTTGACACTCGGATTATCGCACGAGAAGATTTCGGGGAAAACCAAAAAAGAACCTCGATTTGGTTCTTGGACAAGAGTGCGGTACTGTTATCGTTGATGACATCGAAAGTGTATGGTGTGATCACTTGGACAATTTGATCAAGATTCAAAAATATAACTATTTTACCAATCGTGGTTAGACGAGCAAATCGTATGCGGAGATGAAGACCGATGAGAGTGAGAGTGAAGGGGAGCTGCTAAAAGTTCTTGAAGTTTTGAGGAGAATGCATGGATTGTTCTTTGACAGCTCGGTGGATATCAAAGATGTTAGATGTTTGCGTTTATAAGTTTCTTTATTGGACGTTAGATTTTTTGTAATATATTGACATTAATGTTCAAGGAAGAACACCATTAAATTTTTGTAATATACTGAAAATTGATGTTCAAGATATTAAAATCAGTGGATTGCCACTACAAAGTTTTTTTTTAACAAGTTCAATATAATCCATGAAGTGTATTAAATATAATCCATGAAGTGTATTCAATATAACCTCAATCCGTTTAGTTTGTTTTTCAGTTTTTTATTTCTGGTGTGGTTGTATTTCCACTTTGGGTGGATGTTTTTCTCCCGTTGTGGGACTCTGTTCTGGGCTTGTGCTCAATTTGGCTTTACTTGTGGAGTCCCAGTATGGTTGTAACTTTGCCCTGGATCTGGTTTACCAAGTTTCCAGGTGCCCTTTCAAAAAAATATATATATAACCTCAATCCAGCTTTCACCCCAAAAAGCTGTCTTATCTGACATCTAGAATCCCAAAAAAAAAACGTATTTTTGACAACATTTATAAGAAGTTGATGTTTATTATATATTTAGAATATCAGAAGAATAACATTCTAAGGAAAAAATATCCAGAAGAATATTGCCATTAAATTATCCAAACTTTAAACCCCCAAAAATCAAAACAAAACAAAACAAAACAAAACAAAAAATAGACATCAATTAATAATTAAAAAATAATCTATGTTTACTGAGATTTTTTCTTAATAATTAAAAATAGGGAAAATTACACAAACATAACCCGACTTTAATATATATATGAGGCAAAATCTAGTTTTGCTAAAAATACAAGAACATACCTTTGACCTTGGGTTTGACCGTTTGAGATAACGGTGGTGTTATCTGAATAAGGTAAAGTACAGTTTTGCCCTTCATTTCTTATTGCACGTTTTCACATGTGATGGGACAGTGACAGTGAAGTGTTGAGTTGTAAAAAAAATCAGATATTGGAATGACAAATTTGCCCCAAAACATAAGCAAATATTGCACCTAAATGAACCAAAAATGAACATTGGTGCCTTGTGTTTGTTGGTCACCACTTTGTAATCTGATTTTGAGGGTTATTTAAAGTCTATTTAGCTTAGAGTGTGTTTTCTGAAAGATGGCAGTATTACAAAGTTGCCATACTCACCCAATGAGTTCAATTGTCAATGGAGGTTTAGTATAATTCAAGAACAAAACTTGTAACATTGTAAGTGTGGAAAAAGGTGGCAATGCGAATTTTAGAATACAAATGAAATTGTTTGAAGTTATATTTTTATTGTTAGAAGGCAAATTACAACTTTTACAGCTTTTGGTCTCTAGATGGAGGACAATAACATCTTGAATGTCATTCATTAAGAGAGATGCAATTGTTGATGATTTCAATCCAAGAGAAAATGCAGAAACATGCACATATAGTTGAGGAAAACAACATGGCAATTCAAATAATTAATATGTTTTAAAGTAATTTTATTTTCGCTATTATTCTAATTGTCCCTATTATTTTCCACTAGATCTACTGCACATGTATAGTTACATTGTTATTGCAAAGATATATTAACATATAACTAGGCAACGAACATAATACATGCAATATTATAGTTTAATAGCATTAATCCAACATTGATGTGTTGCTATTGTACAAGATCTTACAAGAAAGTTTTTTGACCTTGTACATTATACAACACGTCACAAAATAATCCACTACACCCAATCATATCTTCAATGTACTGGAACGTATTGCAATACTTAATTACAACAAAATATGAACTTTATTTACTCCATATCATCCCATTATCAGCAAATTACCTACCTTAAGCACTGCATCATCAACCACCATTTTCAAGTCTTGGATACTAACCAAAAACCATACACAAAAGTCTTGTTCAAAAATAACAAAAGCATCCAATCAGTTGGCTCATCACAGTATACTCTAGTCAATGTTCAACCCTGCCACAGTCCCTAGAGTGAAAACATACAACAACATAATACACATTAGCAATTGCTTAAGCCTACATAAAAATCATGGGCACTACACAATATACATTTATAACAGTTTACCTGGATTTGCACTAGATGTGAATGGTTGTAAGGCATTTTGGCTGGAGTAGAGGGGTGTAATACATGTCACTGGTTGTGAAGATGCTACTCCAACTGTCTGAGTAGCATTTTTGAAGCAGAATATTGATTACGTGCTTCTTGATTTGTTTGATCCAACTGCAAATAACAACATTTATAGGTGTATTTTTTTTATAAAAAAAAAGGATAAATGTTATTTTTAAAAAAATGTAGAACTATAACACTGGCTAGGAGGATAATACATTCAATCGACTTCTTGTTGTTGAAGACATAGTACCCACAATTGCTTGTACATGACCAGAATGTTGCTCTAACTGCATAGAAATCATACTTGGTGTAAACAACTATATACTAAATAAGTCAGGCATAGAATTTTAATTATATCGACAATACCTCTACCCTTGCTGAAGTTGTTGTCCCAAACTTGGTACCCACTGTTGGCCCTACATTACCTGACGTTTGACACACTTATACATTGCAAAACATATTGTTAGATAGTATAAGTTGTTTTACAATCATAACAAGTTGTTTATAATCATTTTACATCAACCCTTGCTCTTGTTACTGTTCTAGAGGAGCTTCCAACCTGTATAGAATAAACAGTATAAGTTCAAAAGTTTTATTAATCTATTTCTGATGAAAAATTATATTTAAATATGTTTAGATGTTAAAATTGAAACCTCAAAGTTCATCTTCCTTTTCCCTCCAGTTGTACCATTTTTCCCCTGGATACACACAAATATAGATATTGGTAAACAAAAATAGTAAATAAACAAAAGTGCAATGAAGTCAAATACCGTTCTCTTTTTGCTTGCAGCTCCTTCGCGCCCTTTACAAATCCTGATGTTGTGTCCATACTTCCCACACTGTGTACCCTTTCCTTGCCACTCCTTTTCTATTTTGGAGGCTCTTCAGGATCCCTTTTCCTGTTTTTTTTTTTTTTTTTTGGGTCTGCCATGAAGTCTTTTCTTCTCAGGAGGTAAGACCTTAGAATGTTGAACTTCAGGCCACTATGACTGAGATGGAATCGGATGAATGACATATGAATAGGTCCTCAAATAAGCTGCTTTGGTTAAGTATAAATCAACGTAATCTTCTACGCTCAACCTTTTTGTAGTGGTGACAGCCATGGCATGTTTGCAAGGGATACCACTAACCTCCCACAAGCCACAGTCACAGCTGCGTGTGATTAAATTGACAATGAAGTACTTGCTCTCCTCATTTACTTCGTATTCAGTATCACTTACACACAATACTATCATGAACCTGCCCTCGTCTTGCCTTTCTGCAAGCTTCTTTGCTACCAATGGGGGTAAATTTGAGGACCACTTCCTTGCATCTTCCAGACACTTGTACATCCTTTTCATCATCTTTCTTCTAAAACTCTCAAGCAACATAAGAGCTGGATATCCTCTATATTTGTCAACCCAACTATTGAAGCTCTTAATTATGTTGTTAGTATGCTCTGACTTTACGTGTGTGTCAAATGCATGTACGCACCAATGCTTTTGTGGAATTTGCATAATCCAGTCATGAGCACGTTCATTTACCTCCTTTAGTTTTGCCATTTCCTCCATGAATGCATTTTTGTTGCTAGAATTAGCTGCATTCCACATGTACATGCCACTCAATTGCCCCTTAAACCTTGATTGTAGGTTTGCTATAACATGTCTCACACAATATCTATTGCTTGATCTTGGCCAAAACCTCTCTATTGCATCTAACACTCTTTTTTGTCTATCTGTCATGAATGTAATCCTTCTAGTCTCCTCCAACCCTATATGCATATATAGTTGTTGTATGAACCATCCCTAACTATCCTTGTTTTCTCCTTCACAAATGCAAACAGCCACCGGGAAGACACCATTATTAGAATCAATCCCAATGGCAGACAATAGCACCCATGGGTAATTCCCCTTCAAGTGGCATCCATCAAGTCCTAAGAAAGGTCTACATCCATCAAGTCCCAAGAAAGGTCTACATCTATACAATAAACCATCCTTCTGGGCTTGGAATGATAAGAAAAACCTCTGGAACCTTGTAAGTGCACCCAAGTGAAGAGTAACTGTTTTTAAAAGCACCATGCTACCAGGTTTCCTTTGTTTTACACTGTACCCGTAGCTATAAAGACTGTTGTATGAAGTAATGTGTTCCTTCTCAGCTTTGTTTAACACCATATTCTTGGCTCTATACAGAGTGTATGTAGATATAGACAACCCATATATCCTCTGTATCTCTCGCCCTAACAATTTAACTATTATTCTGGATTTTCTTCAATCATAGCACGAAACCTGTGTGCCACCCAGGTTGCATTTGCCTCTTGATTTTTGTGGACTTTCTGACAACAATGTCTGTCATTCATGGTCTTAATCATGAAGCCGGTTCTATCATCTACGGGGCTTGCATGAATCCTCCACGAACAGCCCTCATAAACACACTCAGCAGTGTAATGCTCTTTTGCATTCTTAATCCTTTTTAGTTCTAAACTATCTTGTAGCACATAATCCCTAAGCACTAATCTGAAGTGGTTGAGGTTTTTGAACAACTGATCAACCTCCAAATGGACTTTCCCACCAACAAATTGCCTATATGGTCTACCCCTTGGACTTTGACCAGGTCTTTGTACTCCACCATCTTCATTATCACTTGATTCTTGCTCCATAAAGTCATTGTTCCAAGTGAAAGCCGGCATTGGATAGTTGTTCATCATTAGAGTCTGTGTCACTATCCAATTGTACATCTGCAAACTCAAGCAGTATGTCTGAAGACGTTTTGCTCATTGAACAATTGGAGTTAGGCACATAATCATTATCATCTTCACTTGGCAATGATGTATAACTTGGAAGTTGTTCACCATTGTTTCCATCATCATTAGTTGATAAGTCCACAACTTCAACAGGCGATAGCCTCACTCTTTTTGTTGAATTGTTGTGTGATTCCGAGGAACTAAATTCTAAATTATTTGCATCAATTTCTTCAGGAGGCATGATTGCAATTGCGAGAGCTTGTAGCTCAACATCTATTTTGATGGTCTCAAGATTTCTATTCTTGAACATGTTGAACACACACTGCAAGTCTCTGTCATCGTTCAATACTTTGTACTCCCCACTCCACGGTAACTTAACCTCTGCTTTGAAGGTCTTAGTAGGCTCTAGGAAAGTGGCACATGTGCTCATGTACACGTCGGCCCACAATGAGCCTAATGTGTACTTATCGAGATTTTGTATGGCAAACTCCACCTAGGATCCAAGGAATTTGGCACTAATAATGAAACTTGCCATCACTGCAACAAACAGTTGAATAAACATCATTTCAAAAACCTATATTTGTATAAACATCAGTTCAAACACCTAATTTGTATATTGAAACCATATGAATATAAATGCTAAAAAATATAACTTTAAAAACAAAGGCATGCACAACCGGTACAAATGCATGTCAATGAAACAAGGAAATGTATTACATATGAATATGAACATAATTACTTCCTTTAATTGCCAAACATTAATATGTATAGAACTAGTACAAAGGCATAATGAAGTATATTCATGAGCAAAGACACGTACATATCATACACATGTACATGTATACTAGGATGATTGAAAAGTATAGTAAAAGAGCTAATATACTAACATGTAAACTGATGTATTTACACAATAATCTGAATTGAATACATTAACTTAATAGAATACTAAGTTACTAGAAGCTAGGAGCTAATAAACACCAGTGAAACTGAAGTCAACAGTGGTTTGCGTAACCATTACAACACCATAATAACATAATTTTATTTTTTTCAAACCCAAGACCGAAAACAACATCAAAAGTCTTATTTTTATATCATCAAGACACCAGTTTCATGCAAAAGACTTTAAAATAAGAAGTAATTATACCCACAATCAAACTTTTCTCACTTAGCTAAAACAAGGAGCTTACAAAAGCCTGAATTTTTAAATATAAAACCTAAATTATTATTTTATTTTTTTTAACAGTAAGATTTTATGAAAGCCAAAGCCACAAAAACAGACACAAAGCACTCCCAGGAAAGGGAGGGGAAAGAGGCCATTGCTTCAAAAGAGGGAAAAACAAAGCCAAGCAGAAACAAAGAACAGAAAAACCAACAAGCGGGACCCAAACCCCACAGCAAAAGAGCAAAACACCCAGGAAAACAAGAAAAAAAAAACAGCTAGAAACAAAACTCAATGAACATCAAACCTAAATTATTTTCATATCATTAGTTCATAATTTTTCTAGATCAACACATTAATACATTATTTTTAGAAATTCTTAATACTATACAAACATTACCACACAAATACCATCATTCCCACAATCATTAACCCATCTCACATTTAAAAATGTTTGAAATTGGCTCAACATAAATCTTCAAATATAATAAATAAATAAATAAATACAAAGGGGTCTTTGCTATTTTTCTTCCGCATGAGATTGACTCTTACCTTGTTGTTGCTTGATACACCAATTATCAGGATCATGCAATCCTCCTTGGTATGCTTCCTTCTTTTGTGTTGGGTTTTAGTTACAAATGAAAATGGTGTGATATTTGTTAGAACCCAAGCAATCTTAATGGTCTTATACAAGGGACATTTTGGTGCTAGAGCTGTGAGATGGAAGGGTGCAAGAGTTGTGATATAGTATAGAAGGTAAACAAAATGGCAGGAAATGGTGTAAGGTTGTACTAAAGAGGTAAGGGACTGGTATGGGGGCAATGATGGCTTTTCAATCAACAACAGTGACTGAAGGTAATTGTTAGATATTGTTAGATACGACTTTTCAGTCATCCCAGGAAAATGACCTTAATACCCTTATTCAGATAACACCACCATTATCTCAAACGGTCAAACCCAAGGTCAATGGTATGTTCTTGTATTTTTAGCAAAACTGGATTTTGCCTCATATATATGTTAAAGTCGGGGTATGTTTGTGTAATTTTCCCTTAAAAATAATAATAAAATTAGGGATAATTGAGGCCCAAGTTAACACAATTGACAGATATGACCGTTAGGGGCAAGACAGTAATTGAATAGTCTCATTTGCCGCTTGAAATTGAAGCAGAAAATATGACCGTTGATGTGCGCCTCCGCCAAACAGATTTCTCTAAAGGCTTTTCTTGAATCGCAAACACACTAGTTCTCAGTTCATCGTCTCTCACATTTTGTCTGCACTGTTTTTTCTCTGTTTTCTTGATCAGTTGTTATTTTTCTCTGCTTTTGTTTTCTTGAGAGGGGTTTTATTGAAGAAGATGATGAGCACTTGTTTCGATATGCTTCTGGAAGCCGCCAAACAAGCCAGTGATGAGGAGTTGAGGAATCAGAATGAGACAAGTCGAACTTCGAAGTCGACTCTGTTGGACCCACCGTCTGATCTTCCAAGTCGAACTCTGTTGGTTGTTAGAGAAGAAAACGAAGCTTTTAAGAAGTCAATCAAGCTCTGTTTCAAAATCCAAAAAAACCCTAGATGCAACAATTCTATGAAGAGACACTTTTTCTCTCAACACACCATAGAAGAAGAAGAAGGGGAGGAGGTGATTGCCCGGAAACCTCCATTGAAGAAGCGGAGGAAGACTTATAATTTGGAGAAGAAAACGAAGAAGAATTCTGATCATGAAATGGGTTTTGAGTTGGACCCACCGTCTGATATTCCAGTGGAGTTGAGGAATCAGAATGGGAGAAGATGTAGAAGCTTTTCGGAAGTCTATCGAGCTCTGTTTCAAAATCTCAAAAAAACCCAGATGCAACAATTCTTTGAATATACTTTTTCTCTCAACACACCGAAGAAGAAGACAGGGAGGGGGAGATTGCCCAGAAACCTCCATTGAAGAAGAAGACGAAGAAGAATTATGATCATGAAATGGGTTGTTTCACGATCTTACCTCTTCTTATCTAGTAAGACTATCTTCTTTTCTTTAATCAAAATCCTGCTCTGGTTTTTTTCCATTTAAGTGTTTAATACGATTGCAATCTTCTTTGTTGCTTAACTTTAGTGTTGTGGGTGATAAAGCATTCAATTTTGTTCTGTTTTGGTTTATCTGTCCTTAGAATTCTGATGAGCACTGGTTTTTCGGTTTTTGTTTGACAATTTTTGCACAAAAATTAAAATAAGTAATCCATTCAATGAAACTTAAAAGAAGTAAAGTAATCCGTTCAATGAAACTTAAAAGAAGTTTGGAGTTACACATTCATCCTCCTAGACATAACCACCATTAACACGAATCACCTGCCCATTAATCCATTCACTAGCATCAGTAGCCAGGAACCCTACAACTGGTGCCAGATCCTTGGTCTCTCCAAGCCGACCATGCGGGCATTCTTCAATCACCTTCTTCACCATCTCTTCTGTCTTCCCATCGAAGAACATCTCTGTTGCAATTGGCCCCGGTGCAACGCAATTTGCTGTTATTCCAGTTCCCTTCAGCTCCTTTGCTAATATCTTCACCAATGTCTCTACCGCAGCCTTGGATGCTGTGTAAGCACCACGTCCCGGCCTCAATGCACCCACCAATGATGATGATAGCATTATAATCCGGCCTCCACCACCACGTTTTAGCCTGTTCGATGCCTCTTTGCAGCATAAGAATGCACCTCGTGTGTTGACACTGAAGCAAAGAGTGAATAAAATGAGCAAGACAGGGACTGTTTAGAACCTATTTTAATCAAGAATACAATTGAATATAGACATATCTTGAACTACAAAATTATAGATTGTATAGCATATAGAATGTAGGACAAATTTAGAGACATCAATGAGATCCTAGTTAAGATCGAGAAATTCGTAATAAATAACTTCTCACATTCTAAGATATTTATCAGAGAGCTTCTTTAAAATTCATGAGACATTTGTGGAATCTCACTTATAATTCATCAAAATCCTTCCTATGAGAGACATTCAAAAAAGAGAAGGAAAAAAAAAAAAAATCGGGTTCATATATATTTTAATCAAAGCACACAAAGATTCCCTTAGACAATTATGGAAGCAACTCAACCATTATGCCCTCAACACAATATCAGAGAACATATGCCAAACCAATTCAGTCAAATTATGTCACTCAAAATTTTAAATTATTAACTTTTGAGTAATTACCAGCCTTGGCTTGAAATTGATGGGATATCAATATTAACATGATTTCAATAGGAACACCTTGACATAAATAAAAACACTCTTCTAGTTCATTGTTTCCTCTCATTTTCTCAGACAATTAGTTTTTCACGTCTTTCATAACCTGAACTGAAAAGAAAACATTTATTGACAAATTCAAAGCTTGGGTTACTATACATTTCGTTCAAGTAAATGCATCAGAAAAGCACTCATGATGAATCATAAATAAGAGTAACCAAATTATCATGAATATAATTGAAAAGTTTTCATAAAATGTATATTCTTACTAAAACATTTTTGGGTTCTTAGGCCCTTGCAAACCCAGCTCAAAAAACTAATTGGTGAAGCAATGTTGCCTAACTTCCTTCTACCTTCAATCTTCATAAGAAGATCCACCATATTTCCTTCCAATATGAGAAGATAATAGGATAATGACACGCTAAAAGCATTTCCATACACATGAAAAAAATAGCCAAATATAATCGCACATGATCCACTTGCTCAAGTATTAACTGTCACTCACTTGATTAAATAGCACATGTGTTTCTTCCAATTTATCACATAAAATTCAATAAAATCGCAAGTGATGCATTCTAATGATGGTATTTAGCACTACTCCCACACACATTTTACATTTGCTAATGATTGACACTGACCTAGCCCACAACACAACAGACACTAACCAGCCATACTTGTTTACAACAGACATGAGGCTCCCCTCTGAAATTTGCATAATCATACTTGTTTATTAAAATCAAACATGTCTATGCTCGCTCACATAGTCATTTATTTACAAAACCGTCACTCATTTGATTGAATCAAACTCATTCTTCTTCAATGACCAACCTGGCATAGTCACATAACCATAGATGATAAGACACTAACGAGTAACCAGCCATAGTTACTCATATCCACATATTAGGTTACAAAACAACACAACACACGCCCAATTGAAATTTGAATAATCATACTTGTTTATTCAAATCAAACATTTCTACACTATCATTTTTGCACTTTTTTTATCAACCAAACAACAAATGTAAACATAAATTTCATATTTTGATACAAAACTAATTAGAGCGAATTGTGATCGTTACCTGAAAATGCGATCAAATTCCTCCAAAGAAGTGTTGGGAATTGAAGGGTATTTGGGATCAAGCACCCCAGCTGAGTTAACCAGGACATGAACCGGCGAGTCAAATGCCCGCTCAGCCGAGTCAAACAGAGACTTGACCTGGGCTGGGTCGGAAACATCGGCTTGGACTGTGACGGCTCGTAGGGTGGTGTCAGGAGAAGCAGAGGAGTTGATCTCGGCGGCTACGAGATCGGCTTGAGCCGAGTTGGAGGTATAGTTGATAACAAGTTTGGCTCCGAGTTGGGAAAGGTGAATCGCTATGGCTCGGCCTATTCCACGAGATGACCCAGTGACTATAGCGACTCGGTCTTTGAGAGGGAGTGACTCAACTCCTGGGTTGACGCTTGTCGCAGCCATCGACTAAAAAAATGAGTTGAGTTGGTGAATAGTGACAAGATGAGATTGGTCCCGTGTATATCCTTACACCAACGTCACGAGATTGTGGATTTAAATTCCCCAACCCAAACCCTAAATTTTTGTAGTATTAAAATATAAAAAAAAGGTCAAGGAACATATTCAATAAAATTTAATAATTACCACAAATGTTTTTATATTTTATTACTTGCCCCATTTGTTAACAATCAACATTTTTCTATTTTGAATTACAATTACTACCGGAATCTGGTGAAATTAGACTCTACAAACACGATCTAGAATACTACTCCCACTATCAGAGAGAGGGCTAATCCCACACTTTTAGGAGATATATCCTCGCACCAACGTAACGAGATTGTGGGTTCAAGTTCCCTAACCCAAACCCTAAATTTTTGTAGTATTTATTAAAAAAAAAAAAAAAAAAAAAAAATGTCAAGTAAATATTCTATAAAATTTAATAAATACCACAAATTTTTTTATATTTTATTGCTCGCCCCATTTGTTAACAATCAACATTATTCTTTTTTGAATTACAATTACTATCGGGACCTGGTGAGATTAAACTCTACAAACGCGATTCAGAATACTACTTTCACTATTGAAGAGAGGGCTACTCCCACTTTTGGGAGATGAATCCCCACACTTCCGGATTTTTGAAATTAATAATAATAATAATAATGTTAGATTTTTGTTCTCCTCGTCGTGGAGACAATTCCAACCATATAATATGTGTGCAATTCCAACGCTCGTTTGGTGCGCTGCGTTGTATTGTATTAGGAGTTTAAAATGTATTATTGTATTAGGAGTTTAAAATGTATTAGAATAATACAATACAACGTTTGGTTTATTTTACACTGTTTACTGTATTATATTAGCTAATACATTTTAATTGGTCTAATACGATGGATATCGTATTATCTAATACAGAATAGAATGTTGTATTAGTTAATACAGCATAATACAATATAATACAAAATATCTCCAAACACATGATTGTATAAGAATAATACAGTCCAAGACAATACAATCCAATTCAATACAGTCCAATATAATCCAATACAATACAATACAGCGTACCAAACGAGCCCTAAAAGTGTTAAAAAGAAAAGAATTATTAGATATTGAAAATAAACTAAAGATTGCAGACTATTAAAGAAGGAATATTACCGGAAATAAAGAAGAATTAAACACTAAAATTAAGGAATGATTAATATTGCTGGAAACATGGTATAGCCTGAATCAAACAATTTAATTGTGGATCCAACATGTTAACACAAAATCGTGATTTTAAGCAAAAAAATGTCAAAAGTTAGGGGGGGGGGGGGGGGGGGGGGATGTAAAAAGGATAATTTGGCTGAATACTTTTCATTGATGTCAAACTATGTACATATACAACAAGAAGATTTGACCTACACGTTTGTTACTCATATAAACAAGCTCTAGAGATAAGACTAGCTACAATTTAGAAATACAAAAAGTAAAGCTATTATATACAGAGTATATCTTCTATATATTAAATATGTATATCAGATAATTTTCCTAACACTCCCCCTCAAGTTGGAGAGTGGATGTCCTATACTCCCAACTTGCGAATCATAGGAACAAAGACTTCTTTTCCTAAAGCTTTAGTCAGGACATCTGCCAATTGATGTGCAAAACCCACAAACCGTGTAACAATGGACCCATCTTGAATCTTATCACGGATGTAATGACAATTCATTTCAATGTGTCTAGTCCGCTCATGAAAGACTGGGTTTGCTGCAATATGCAATGCAGCTTTGTTATTGCAGTGTAACAATGCAGGTTCTCGAAGCAACACTCCCAAATCACTGAGAAGATATCTCAACCAAGTTAATTCACAACAAGCACCTGTCATAGCACAATATTCTGCTTCAGCTGAAGAGAGTGACACTGTTTTTTGACGTTTCAATCTCCATGAGACCAATAAAGAACCAAGGAAGACACAGTAACCTGTTGTAAACCTTCTAGTGATTGGACAACCTGTCCAATCCAAATCACAATAAGCTCGCAACCTGAAATCACTGTTTGAGGAAAAGAACAAACCTTGTCCTGGTGCGTTCTTAAGATAACGCACAACACGGAGTGCAGCCAACATATGAAGCTTACAAGGCTGATGCATAAACCTGCTTAATACATGTACAGAATATGTATATCAATCTACCAATCAACCTCCTATAATGACCCAGATCCTTGAGTAAATCACTATTATTAGCCAACTTCAAACCTCGCTCCATAGGAGTATCAATAGGTGCTGCACCTAATAATCCTGCATCCTCAATGATTTCTAAAGCATACTTGCGTTGAGAAATAAAAATCCCATTTTTAGAAGAAGATACCTCAATGCCAAGGAAAAATTTCAAATCACCAAGATCCTTAAGATGGAATTAACTATTCAGGAATTTTTTTTAATTGCAGTAATACTCAGAGAATCATTTCTAGTAATCAAAATATCATCAATATGTATCAAGAGTGCAGTGAAGGACTTGCCTTTTGTTTTGGTGAATAACGAATAGTAAGCTTGAGATTGAACATAACCTGCAATTTGAATAGCATCTGAGAACTTTGAGAACCACTGCCGAGATGCTTGCTTCAAGCCATACAGTGACTTATAGAGTCGACACACCAAGTTGTCCTCTCCCTGTCTCTGAAGCCCTGGCGGCGGAGACATGTAACTTTCCTCATTAAGGTCGTCGTGGAAGAAAGCGTTATTGACATCCAATTGATGAAGTGACCACCCTCGAGCTGCGGCCAAGGCAAGGAGACAACGGACTGTGACGATTTTGGCAGTATGAGAGAAAGTATCCTAATAATCGACACCCTCCAACTATGTGAATCCCTTAGCAACTAATCTTGCTTTGTACCTCTCAATTGATCCATCGGAGCGGTGTTTAATCTTGTAGACCCACCGACAACCTATTAGCGTTTTCCCTTCCGGAAGAGATGTGAGAGTCCAGGTGCCATTATCCTGAAGAGCTTGCAATTTAGACTGCATCGCCTCCTACCATTCAGGATGAACAGCAGCATTAAAATAGGATCGGGGCTTTGCAACCTGACTGATCTGAGCTATGAAAGAATGATGTGCAAGCTTGTAGCGATTATATGAAACAAAATTAGCCAAGGGATAACGTGTACCTTTAGTTGGACCTAGAAGCAAGGAATCGGATCGAGCAGAACAAGCGTGCGTGATGCGAGAGCATACATAATGACTTACAGTGACTTACAGAGTCGACACACCAAGTTGTCCTCCCCTTGTCTCTGAAGCCCTGGCGGCGGAGACATGTAACTTTCCTCATTAAGGTCGTCGTGGAAGAAGGCGTTATTGACATCCAATTGATGAAGTGACCACCCTCGAGCTGCGGCCAAGGCAAGGAGACAACGGACTGTGACGATTTTGGCAATATGAGAGAAAGTATCCTAATAATCGACACCCTCCAACTGTGTGAATCCCTTAGCAACTAATCTTGCTTTGTACCTCTTAATTGATCCATCGGAGCGGTGTTTAATCTTGTAGACCCACCGACAACCTATTGGCGTTTTCCCTTCTGGAAGAGATGTGAAAGTCCATGTGCCATTATCCTAAAGAGCTTGCAATTTAGATTGCATCGCCTCTTACCATTCAGGATGAACAGCGGCATCGAAATAGGATCGGGGCTTTGCAACCTGACTGATCTGAGCAATGAAAGAATGATGTGCAGGCTTGTAGCGATGATATGAAACAAAATTAGCCAAGGGATAACGTGTACCTTTAGTTGGACCTAGAAGCAATGGATCGGATCATGCAGAACAAGCGTGCGTGATGTGAAAGCATACATAATCCTGTAATTTCGCCGATGGATTATATGGACGGCTGGAGTGATGAAGAGGCTCAGTTTCAGGTAAGGTCGCAGGCAAATCGAGCGAGAGCAAAGGAAGATTTACCGGTGGAATGCCCGCCGGAGATGATGGTGCATGGAGATCAGAGTTACTGGTGGTGGGCAATGGTTGTATGAGTGGGTCTAGTGGTGCCGGTGTGGTAGGAAAGAGGACGACGAGTCAGGTGCTGGTGTGGATTGAGAAGAATAGGAAATGGCTGGGAGGTCAGATGTGTGAAAAGTGAGGTTAAGGGATGGCGATGGATCATGTACTGGAAAGGGAATTAGGCCGTGGGAATGGTCCGAAGAGGGATTGGACTATTGTGTTGGATCATGTGGGTTGACAGATGCATGTGTCTTCATCTCAAATGGAAAAACAGTTTCATGAAAAACAACATCCCTACTTGTGAAAACCTTTTTAGTTGACAGATTATACAATTTATAAGCCTTCTGACCGACAGGATAACCTATAAAAATACAAGCTATGGCACGAGTTTCAAATTTGTGTGAAATATGAACATTGGTAGCATAAGCTAAACATCCTAAAACACGAAGATGATGGAACATAAGAGGTTTTGAGTATAGACGCTCAAAAGGAGTTTTGAAGGAAAGGACAGGTGTAGGTAATCAATTAATGATGTGTACCGCAGTAAGAGCACACTCCCCCTATAATTGGGTAGGAAGATGAGCATGAAATTTTAAAGCGCGGGCCACTTGCAAAATGTGACGATGTTTGCGTTCCACAACCCCATTTTATTGGGGCGTGTAAACACATGAAAGTTGAAAAATAACACCATTTTCATTGAAAAAAGATCGGAGTGAAAGAAATTCACCACCATTCTCACTGCGAAAATTTTTAATGCGAGATGTGAATTGAGTGAAAACATAGCTAAAGAATTGTTTTAAAATCGATTGTTCTTCATCTTTGTGTCTCATTAAAAAAATCCAAGTGAAACATGTATAATCATCCACAATGGTAAGAAAATAATGGGCACCAGAAAATGAAGGATGTTTATAACGTCCCCAAATATCACAATAAATCATATCAAATGCTTGTACATAGGAAATTGAACTAGAACTAAAAGGCAAATTATATTGCTTAGCCATAGGACAAACACGACATTCATTATTGGATTGAATTGAAACATGCAGAAAATTTTTAGCAATAGAACCTAAACGAGAGGAAGACAAATGCCCTAATCGGTTATGCCAGAGATCTGTGGATGTTGTGGTGAGGTTGCAAATTGGTTGATTGTTCGAGGAGAGAGATGGGTTGTTTATGGATTATTTTTGTTGCTAATGCCACCAAGTAATACAATCCATCACGCTGCTTACCCAAACCAATCATCCTCCTCGTAGCCAGATCCTGCAAAACACACCAATATGGGAAAAATGTCACTGAACAGTTCAAATTTCTTGTCAAACAACAAACTGATAATAAATCAACTTTGAATGTAGGCACACACAATACATCACGTAAGTAATATATGGAATTCAGAGGCAACGATCCTTTTGCAACAATATTAGCCTTTTCTCCGCTAGGTAATAACACTAAAGATAACGAACTATTTTTATTCTTATGCAAGAATAATTTAGGAGATGAAGAGATATGGTATGTTGCCCCGCTGTCAATTATCCAATTGCGGGAACCAACTTTAGACAAACCTGGCTTTGATATGGTGGCATGAGCCTATGAACCCGTAGCTATAATTTTGTCACCTAAGAGAGACAAGAGTTGCTGAAGTTGTGCTTCAGAAATTCCGGTCACCATCGGTTTTTTTTCATCTTCAATTAACCCTTCAGAGACATGATTTGTTGCAGAAGTATTCTTGAAGTGATTTTGGCTTGAATTTGAGTTATGTCTTACCTCGAAGTGGCCTGATGGATATCCATGCAGCTTGTAACACTTTTCAATGTAATGTCCTATATCCCCACAATTGGTGCACTGTGGTCTACCTCAAAACGAACTTGTGCGCCACTTGTCTTGATCATAGCGTCGGTTTTCATCATTATAAGGACGGTCCGATCGCTCCATTTTTCCTGCTGCTACAAACTGATTCGGTCTGCTGTTTCTTACTGCCATGGATGCACTCCCACTAGAGTCTGAGGTTGTATGTGTGGCAAGAAGTCTCTGTTTTTCTTCCTGAGAAACGGTAGAATATGTTTGGCGGACAGAAGGAAGAGGATTCATCAAGAGAATTTGTCCATGAACAGCACTGTAGGATTCATTCAAACCCATCAAAAACTGCATCAATTATTAAGTATTATAAGTATGAACACAATTTCAATGATATTATTATTTATTATTATCACATAGATTTTTGATAAAACTTATATACTTAGTTGCGTTTTGCTTCTAGCTGTTATGGCTGCTCGTTCACTAAAACTTTTTTTTCCATCCTTAAAGTATATGAGCTACATTCATGACTCATGAGATCAGTATGTAAATAATATATAAAAATATGAGTATATGACACAATACTCTCATGCAAAGAAGTTATGATATTGGAATTATAAAATTGATCGTAAGTTGTAACTTTTTACCTCATTTCCAAAATTAGCAATCCCTACAGCTTCAAGGTCTAATTGCGAATAGACAATATGTACGGCTTTCAAAAGATATGAATTATCCCCAATATTGTCTCTATATTGGTACTTTGGGTTCAAATAGTAAGCTAGAAGAATAAAAAATATTAATTTAGTATAAATAATTAAATACTATACTAAATATTAATTATGAATGACAAACAATCCGAAATAAAATTTACCTACAGCATGTAGTGGGTGATTAAGCATTTTTTCTCACCGATTTTGTATAATGTTTAGAATCCATTTAGTATTCCTTCTTTGTTGTCTTACTGCATCTTTCATCACACGCATTAACTCATATAAGATAGGCATAGTGGGTACAACTTCAATATCAACCAATCTCAAAATGTGGTATAGTGGCTCATATATTTTAACTAAAAAAGCCACATTATCCCAAAACTTGAATCTAAAATAAGTTGTTCTATTCTTTTTCCATTTGTGGTTCAACTCAATCGATTTGTAGCTCATGCATCACTGGTAAATAGATGTTTCAAACTTGTGAAAAAAAAAAAAAAAAAAGACTATCAAGGGCAATATAATTAGTCGCAAATCAAGTTGCACCAGGTCGCACTATCTTCCCTTTACAAACCACCCTCATTTGCGATAGTAACCATCCATAATTATATATAAAGTTTGTCACAACCTTAGCATCATGAATGACACATGCAACAATGTTCTTCTTTCCAATATCCTCATAAATCAAATCTATACAATGCGCTGCACAAGGAGTCCAAAATAAAGAATATTTTTTTCATTAATTTTTTACCTGCTTTCACAAATGCAAAGCCATTGTCGATGACAATTTGCATGACATTCTTCTCATCGACCTCTTTCACCACATATTTGAACAATCCATAAATATACTGATGATTTTTAATTTTGTTGGATGCATCAACAGATTTTAGGAAAATTGTGTGACATTTACAATACACCATAAAATTAATTATCGACAATCTTGCCGATCCCGTCCACCTATCACACATTATGATGCAACCATATTTCTCCCATTTTGTTTTGAAGTTATCAACATACTCTTTCATTTCCTTGTAGTCAATGTCCAACTACTTATGTCTAATTTCAAATGCTGATGGTGGTTGAACTCCAACACCTATATTCACGCACGTTAAATTTAATTGTGAGATAAAAAATAAAACAAATAAAAAATTTCAAAAGCATTATTATTTAAAAAAAAAATTTACCTGATTCTTGAACACCAATAATCATGTTCTTAAAATGATGAGAATCGGCTTTATATGGGGGCACATTATCATAAATAAAAAACTTTGATACTAGCCTTCCCAATTTTTCTCTAATACTACCTCTCTTGAACATATCTTTAATATTATTTTGCTTTGCACCTGATGATTTGTACAATGAAGGTGCAACTGGAGGTTTATAACGCAGCTTTCATTCACTTTGAGTGCGACGTACTTGTTATGGTGGTTGGCTACTACCACCGGCTCCTAAACTCTCTCCTCTCTTTGACCTTCCTCCAAAGATTCTTTCCACTTGTTCTCTTTGCCATTCAGATGCTTTTGATGCATCTATTGCAGAACGATAATTATCTCGCTCATCAGGATGCAAATCTTCAGGATAAAGATACATGTCATCTTCCTCTTCTGTGTCAGGCAAATTTCCCCTTAATTCTTGTTGAATTTCCTCAATCTCATTTGCACCTTTTTTTTTCTTGCAATTGAGATATTAGTTTTTTCACTTCTGGTGGCACATTTGGGCATACTTTTACATTTTTGTACACCTCTTTACCAGATAAATGAAATTTAAACCGGGTAATTCCCCCACTTTGCATAATGTGACCGCAAAACATGCATATAGTGCCATTTTTATTAATCGGTATTGGTTGGCAATACTCCCATGCTAGATCATTTCTAGTACCAGACATCTTATGCAATGTAATTCCCTATCAAAACAAAATTAAATTGTGTACATATCAATTTATAAATATGAAATTCTAATGAGTTTTAGAAACAATACCACAAAACATCAAAGTGAACATTTACGTACCTGCATATTTGATGAAAATTTTAAAAGAAACTTGTGAATTGTGATGTAAAATATGCTATGTGTAGTGTAGAAGTGTAGGATGAAAACTTGAAAGAGAAGAGTGAAGATGATATGAAGTGAAAATGATGAACAAACTTGTTCTTAATTCTAATAATTTGTATTCATGTGAATAATTGATGCGTTTTACTACTTTTCAAATGTATGCATGTGAATAATTGATGTACTTTGATTCTTTGAATAATTGATGTACTTTTTATTTTTATTTTTGTTTCAATTTTTTAATAAAAATCATGGGTTTTAGTGTTTTACACGTTTTACACAAACAAATCATATTACTTTCACCATCTTTGCCCAATTCTAATTCAGTAATTATACTATTGACTATTGTGTTTGAAAATTGTATGCATTTGTTAATGCTTCTTTTAAAATTATTTTCAATATATATTATTTGAACAATAATCTAAGTGTTTAGGATTATTTATTTTTTAAATAATTTGCAAAATATTCCTGGATTTTGAGATGAAATTCACAATATTTTGGAAATATCAGGAACTCTGCAAATAATACATCATGATGATTTTTTATTTGAAATGCATTGATTGCATTTTACTACTTTTCAAACATATGCATGTGAATAGTTGATGTACTTTGATTCTTTGAATAATTGATGTACTTTTTGTTTTTTTGTTTTAATTTTTTTAATAAAAATCATGGGTTTTAGTGTTTTACACGTTTTACACAAGAAAGTCAGATTGCTTTCACAATCTTTGCCAAATTCTACTTCAGTAATTATACTATTGATTATTGTGTTTGAAAATTTTATAAATTTGTTAATGCTCTTTTAAAATAATTTTCAATATAGATTATTTGAATAATAATTTAAGTGTTTAAGATTAATTTTTAAAAAAAAAAAATTGCAAAATATCCCTAGATTTCGGGATGAAATTCACAATATTTCGAGAATATCGGGAGATTTTATAGATATTTCGAAATCAACCGGATATTTGCTAGACATTGGATATTATCCCTGTTTCAATATCGGTCCCTCCAAAATATGGATATATCAGTGGATATGTCGATTTTATAAACCTTGCCTATAAATAACCAATTATATATAATTTTGTACCACAAGATATGAAATGATATAATAAATAAAAAATATAAACAACATTGTAGCATTTTTCATGTTTAGAAAAATATATCTTTTAAGATTATTAATCCAATGGTATGTCTCTCATAATTTTATCACAGGCTAATATTTGAGGTTAAATAAAACCAAGTTTAGGAAATTATATATATATATATATTTTCTATTATCAATTCGTCCTGACAATAAATATATCATGACGAAGAATATGGATCAATAGATTTACATACTTTAACTCAAAGTGTATGCACTTGTCAAAACTTTTCCATAATCTGTAGTCCACATTCTTCGTCCTTATATATTTATTGTCAGGACGAACTATATATAAAAATTTGACAATGAACATGTCAATGATATGCCAGGACCTAACACCATATATGCGACAAGAATATGTGTACTCTCACAATCAATAAATATAATATTTCACCACACATTCTTATATAATGCACATGGTCTGACTTAAATTTCTTAGTACTAACGTGGAAGAGGGGGTGTAGTACCACATGTTGTGAATGGGTGAATTGTGTTATGCTTTATTAGTATTTTTTTTTATTAAAAAATACATTTAGCATTTTATTGTTGGGTTCGGCTACTATAGACTTGTATAGTTGTTGAGTTAATTTCTAGTCTTTGGATTTAAATCCAATGGTTTATAAAGATTTTAAAATTATAAAAAAAAAATTAAAACAAAAAGCAACTGTCTCCCATATAACCCTTTATTGTTATCCATAATGTGTACGTTATGAATGATCATGATTCATGCACCAACTGCTGAAATTTGAATAGTGAATGTGAATTTATTCATGATCCTAACCAACTAGAAAGAAGAAAACTGAGAAACAAATTTTTTAATAAAAAAAAAAAAAAAAACTGAGAAAATTAAAGATATATAATAGGTTGTCTCATTTTCAAAATTTTATAAGGAAAAAAAATATAAGTAAAGATGTTATAGATTTTAGATTATTTATTTATTTATTTGAGAACCTATTTTAGAGATGATCAACTAAAAATTTATATATATATATATATATGATTTTTTTTCCATAAAAAAAAAACCAATACATCTTTTTATCTTAGAAATTTCTCAATAGTAATATCATTTAATTTTTTTTATTTGAAACCTCTTTCAGAGTTATTATGTACATTTAGTTATTGATGTCGGCAAAGATGAAAAAAAAAGAATGGGATATGAGTATTGTCTAATACTGTATTATTATTATTTTTGATAACTCGAAATGTTGGAGGAAACCAAACAACCATATGGATATATCATTGCATTAACTTTATGAGGAAGGAGTCACTCTCTTTTGAAATTCAATGCAAGCTGATAGAATATCCTCTTGAGGATATGGGTTACATTGCTATCTATGGAATTTATGTAACCAAAAATTAAAAAAGCATAGGAGAAGATGGATTAGGTTATAAAATATTGATGGCAAAATAATCTCATATGATCAACTTCCCATTTATGAAATAGGTTGTTATAATTTTGATTTCTTAGTAACATTTTCAATCACCTTTATAAATTTTGATCTTGTAAAATGTTGGAGAGTAGTTGATTTGCTGCAAACCATTGAGATAATAAAACTGAGCCATGTATTAATCTCAATTGTAACCACTGAATGCTGCTGGAACAATTTACATTATTGTTTTATTTGTCATATATTAATCTCAATTGTAAGCTCTTTAGTTTCATGCACATTTCATTTATATTTTTGCTCGCTGAGGAAAAAGATACATGCAACTGATCGACCGTTTTTTTTTTTTTTTTTGGTAAACTATTTATTACAACATTTTGGGATTGGAGGATGGGGTATAACTCGAACTCACAATCTCATGGATCGCCGAATTAATTACCTCATCTTGTCAATACACCCTATTAAAATGACTAAATACTATTTCAATATAGATAATGCTTGGGTAATAACTGTCAGTACCCAAGATATTGACTCACTAATGGGATGTTGGCACGTGGCATTTTTTCTTACAATTTTTATATTTATTTCTTTGCATTTTTCCAAAATGGGCTATGTACCAACACCCCATTGGTGGTGTCAGTAGCCAAGCATTGTCCTTCCAATATACCGGATTATGGTCCAAGCTTACTGTGGTCAATTATTATGTGTGTGTTTGTGATAAGGCATATAAATAGAATTTGTCAATCCAATATTTCTGTTGATTCTGTTTCCTGGTGAGTAATGTATCTTCAGCTTCATTTTACTCTAACTCCTTAAAACAATCTCATTAATATGTTACTATAAAATATAAATGCTGCAACTTTTTTCTTTTTAACCTTGAGACCGATCAGTTTTTGACATTGTGCATAGTGTATATATATATATATATATTATCACACATTCCTTCAAATTAATGTGACATTCTTTGCCTTATTAGAATGTCAGGTCCCTAGCCTATTTGGGTATTGTTTTATAAAGTTGTAAAATGAAAAGAAAAAAAAATACTAAAAAGATATTAAAATTTTCTTTAAAAAGGTTAAATATTTAATTTAAAATTTGTACAATTTTACTTTTGTCCCCCAAAATATTATATTTTACTATATTGGCTCCAAATAAAATTTTGTGGCTCTGCCCCATCTAAGAATATTGTGTTTTAGAAGAAAATGTGTTGAAAACAGAAATATTAATGAAAATATATGCAATAGACATCAATCTTTTAGAGAAATAAAAGGTGATAATCATGAGTAGTATTTCTACCTCTTAATTTTAAACTAGCCGGTGCTTGATCTTTGAAAAATTGATATCATGTTTGGATACAAACTGTTTTTTCTCATATAATACTAGTGCCTTCTTTGATTTGTAAAACGAAAAATAGGTTCAAAAGCTCTAACGAATATCCCTTTTCATTATCAATCATTTCCGGTTTAAATTTATTGTTTGAGGATATTTTCCTATATCGGTTGAAGTCAAGACTGGTTAGCACAAGAGCCCTTTTATATAAAGATAAAACCATGAGATCTAATGGGTCAAAGTGGATAATACCTCGTGAATGTCGACCTAGTCAATAGTCATACACTCGTACTTACATGGGTACTGCCCTACAAATTCATATATAGGTGGACAGAATCATATCCATGAGCACATTTTTTTCTCCTTTCTACATTATTATTATTCATGATAATCTCTCTCACGTACAATAAAATCATATATAATTGCTATCATCTGTCTCCTACATGCATTGAGAGCTGCAGCTGGACTGGGATGAGTAAACATTAGGAATATTTACTGTCTAATGTGACTTGGTGATAAAGAGAACCGATTCAGTTTGACAATGTTTAGGTTCGAGATGACTCACTACGTGTGTTATATCAAAACAATATGAATATTTCACTTACATGTGAGTGATTTTCTTGCTTAATTATCCGTAAGTCATACATATTTGTGAAATTCGAGTATTTTAGTTAATATCTTAATTCATAATTCAATTTATTTTCAAGATAAAAGTATGATAGTCGCATTTCGATCACTTTTAGGATCATCAGAAAAACTTCAATAAGACAAACTAATGAACTATCATTATATCCCTTAATCATCTTTCTTGCTAACTATATAATCAGCAAAGAAAAGCTTTAACAAGATAGACTCTCATGGGCACATACTGTACATTAACACGAATAAACAAGCCTCCTACTAGACATAACCACCATTAACACGAATCACCTGCCCATTAATCCATTCACTGGCATCAGTAGCCAGGAACCCAACAACTGGTGCCACATCCTTCGTCTCTCCAAGCCGACCATGCGGGCATTGTTCAATCACCTTCTTCACCATCTCTTCTGTCTTCCCATCAAAGAACAAATCTGTTGCGATTGGCCCCGGTGCCACGCAATTTGCTGTTATTCCAGTTCCCTTCAGCTCCTTTGCTAATATCTTCACCAATGTCTCTACCGCAGCCTTGGATGCTGTGTATGCACCATATCCCGGCAACAATGAACCCACCAATGATGATGATAGCATTATAATCCGGCCTCCACCACCACGTTTTAGCCTGTTCGATGCCTCTTTGCAGCATAAGAATGCACCTCGTGTGTTGACACTGAAGCAAAGAGTGAATAAAATGAGCACAACAGGGACTGTTTAGAACCTATACATACAAGAATACAAATGAACATATACATATCTTGCACCACAAATATAATAAATCTTGCATAATTATAGATTGTATAGCATATAGAATAATGGACAAATTTAGAGACATCAATCAAATCTTCAATAAATTCATAATAAATAACTTCTCACATTCTAAGATATTTATTAGAGAGCTTCTTAAAAATTCATAAGAGGCATTCATGGAATCTCTTATAATTCATCAAAATCCTTCCTAGGAGAGGTCAGAGGTCATTCAAAAAGAAAAAGGACAAAAAAATTCAATCGGATTCATCTATATTTTAATCAAAACTCTCAAAGATTCCCTAAATTTTTTGATATTTAGAAAATTATGGAAGCAACTGATCACAACCATTATGTGCCAAAACAATATTAGAGAACATATGTTTGAAACTATATGTCATCAAAATTTTAAATTATTAACTTCTTGAGTAATTGCTAGCCTTGGCTTGAAACTAATGAACTATCAATATTAACAAGATTCAAAATGCTCAAGGTTCAATAAGAACACATTCAATTCTTTGACTAAAATAAAAACACCCTTGTAGTTCATTGTTTCCGCTCATTTTCTCAGCCGATGTTCTTATTTCTAGCCAATCAAACACAATTAGTTTTTCATGTCTTTCAAAACCCGAACCAAAAAGAAAACATTTATTGACAGAATCACCATACCCGAAGTTTTCCAGATTGCTTTTTCACATGGTAAATCCTCTGATCTTGTATATCTAAGATGCCAAAAACTTGGGCAGTTTGTTCAAGTAAATGCATCAGAAAAACACTCAAGTAATGCATCAGAAAGAACTTGTGATGGATCATATATAAGAGTAACCAAATTATTATGAATATAATTGAAAAGCTTTCATAAAATGTATATTCTTTCTAAAACATTTTTGGGTTCTTAGGCCCTTGCAAACCCAGCTCAAAAAACTAAATGGTGAAGCAATGTTGCTTAACTTCCTTCTACCAATCTTCAAGATAAATTGAAGAACCACCCTATTTCCTTCCAATATGAGAAGATAATAGGATAATGACATGCCAATTAATTTCCATACAAGTAAAAAAAGGTTAAATACAATTGTAAGTGATCTGTTCACTCATGTATTAACGTGTATCCATTTATTTACAAAATTGTCACTCACTTGATTGAATAACACTCGGATTTCTTCCATTTTATCACATAAAATTCAATAAAATCGTGAGTGATACATTCAAACGAAGGTATTTAGCACTACTCCCACACACATTTAACATTTGCTAATGATTGACATGGACCTACCCCACACCAAAAAGTCACAGAACTATAATTTATAAGGACACTAACCAGCCATACTTGTTTATTATTACAAAAGAACACAACAGACATGAGGCACCCCTCTGAAATTTGCATAATCATACTTGTTTATTCAAATCAAACATGTCTACGCTCACTCACATTGTCATTTATTTACAAAACCGTCACTCACTTGATTGAATCAAACTCATGCTTCTTCAATGGCAGTAACCAGCCATAGTTACTCATATCCACATATTAGGTTACAGAAGAACACAACACACCCATTTGAAATTTGCATAATCACACTTGTTTACTCAAATCAAACATTTCTACAAAATCATTTTTGACCTTTTTTTTCTCAACCAAACAACAGCAAATGTATATATAAATTTCATATTTTGATACAAAATTAATTAAAAACACAAAAGCAGAAAACTAATTAGAGCGAATTGTGATCATTACCTGAAAATACGATCAAATTCCTCCAAAGAAGTGTTGGGAATGGAAGGGTATTTGGGATCAATCACCCCAGCTGAGTTAACCAGGACATGAACCGGCGAGTCAAAGGCCCGCTCAGCCGAGTCAAACAGAGACTTGACCTGGACCGGGTCAGAAACATCGGCTTGGACCGTGACGGCTCGTGGAGTGGTGGTGTCAGGAGAAGCAGAGGAGTTGATCTCGGCTGCTACGAGATCAGCTTCAGCCGAGTTGGAGGTGTAGTTGATGACGAGTTTGGCTCCGAGTTGGGAAAGGTGAATCGCTATGGCTCGGCCGATTCCACGAGACGACCCAGTGACTATAGCGATTCGGTCTTTGAGTGGGAGTGACTCAACTCCTTGGTTGACGCTTGTCGCAGCCATTGATTAAAAAAATGAATTGAGTTGGTGAATACAATTATGCAAATAAAGTCAAGGAACATATTCTATAAAATTTAATAAATACCACAAATTTTTTTATATTTTATTACTCGCCCCATTTGTCGACAATCAACATCTTTTGAAAAAATAAAATTAATGGTAGATTACAATTGGAAAATATTAATAGAAATTACATAAAATTTCATGTTAAATACATATTATTACATGAAATTAGCGGCTGAGTTTAGAGCTTTGATATGACTCTTAAATCAACGGTTCGAATTCTATAAATAACAAAAAGCTTTAAAATATATATATGTTCTAGATAGGTAGATAGTTAGTATAAATTTTTTTTACATAAAATCATGATTTTAAGTCTAATAAAATGTCTAAAGTTTATATTAAGTTAGTTTCTGGTTTCTCCTAAGTTTTGTGTTTCTCCTAAGATTTGAGGGCATTTTTGTCTACTAGAAAAAGAAAAATTTCGAAGGTTTTTTTTTTATTTTTAAATTCACTAATTTGAGATAGGGACAGACCCACCTTAAGATCGGGTGGGGCTTAAATATTTTTATAAAAAGAATTATTTTGTTGTTTTATATATTTATATATTAAATAACTCGAATTATCCTTCGCTTCACTTTATACTGGTAAAGTTTTTTATTTATTTATTTATTTATTTTTAAATAGGTAAAGCTTTTTTGGTTTTTTTTTTTTTTTTTTTTTTTTTTTCACATTGGTTGGAATGGGTTTTACTCCCACCACTTGCATTTTGACAAATAATTAAATATTCAATTTTATCTAATATATTTTTTAATGCATTTTTTATTTTACACTTTTTTAAATTTGTTTTTTAACTTTTCTTTAACTTTTAAACTACCCTCAATGGTTACTTAATTCAATTTTATTTTCTATTAAAATATCTATTACTATTTTAAACTTTTCTTATTTCTAATAGTTTTATTTTGATATACGGTATGTAACATACCTAACATATCCATTTAATAGCTCTAAAATCTTAAATTTTAATTTAATATATTAAAATAGTTAATATATTATTATGATTCATTTTATTTTACCCCTAGTAGTTTTCTTTATTTTATAGTTTAAATTTATTTAGAATCAATATCAATAATTAGAAAAATTTAAAAAAAAAAAATCAAAAACATGTCTAGTAATATTTATTAATTAATTATTTTGTATAAATTTAAAGTGATTTCATTATTAATACAAAACAAAATTTCTTATTATAAAATTAGATTGTAATTTATTTTATTAAATATTGCAATTTTCCATTATTTATGTTGTTTTTCTTGTTATTATTTATTTTTGTAATATTGTATTTTTTTTAAATTTCTTTGTTACTGTAAGATGGTCCACCACTGATTTGAGAACTAGTTAGTTTTTTTACCGGTGAGATTAATTGTGAGAGTCTCCCACAAACATGAAAAATAAAGTGAAGAAAATGTTGTTGGATTGGATTTAGGTGAGCCACACTTTTTATTTTTTATTTTTGAAAAATCTGAAAAACTTGAATTTGTAGAAAAATTTGGAGATACATCAATAGAAGAAGAAAACGTGGTTAGATTATATTTGGATGAGCCACACTTTTTATTTTTTATTTTTGAAAAATCTGAAAAACTTGAATCTGAAGAAAAATCTAGAGATACATCATGGAAAAAGAAAATGTTATATTAGATTTAGATGAACCATTTTTTTGTTTTAAGAGTTTTCATATATTTATATATTTTTTAAATCAGAATTTTTTTATTTAGGGATATTTTGGTATTTGTAGCGCCCAAATCTGGTCAATGGTTAAATTTGACCAACTTTGACTGACATTAGGGGAGGTCATTATCAATTAATGATAAAGTTGTTTTTTTGTTGTCAAATGCCAAACCTCAGGGAGGTTGGCTGCAATTTACTTATATACATACATATATATATATATATATACAGTCTCGTTCTGGTCAGTGCGTATGATGTAACTATATCAGTACCAATACATATGGATCAGTGATTATAGAGAAGCTTTAACAAGTACTTTAAGTCAAAGTATGTACATCTAATGGTCCACATCCAATGCAATGATGAAGTTATATCAGTGCACTGATTTGAACATATATATATATATACGGTCTCGTTCACATTAATGCGCACTGATGTAACTACATCAGTACCAATACATATGGACCACTGAATTGGGTGGGCACCAAAACCGCCAAACCGATCAACCCGCCCAAACCAAACCAATTTAAGCGGGTTGGTTTGGTTTCGTTAAATAAAATGAACCAATTGGGTTGTTCTTGAGCAACCCAATTAGTTTAGGTTGGTTTGTGGGTTGCGTTTTATCAAACCGTATAACCCAACCCAAACCATTACATACTTATATATTATTATTATTATTATTATTATTAGTATTATTATTATTATTACTACTTAAATTATTAGAGAAAACAAATAAAAACTAAAGTTAACCTAGTGCAACAAGAAGTGAACTTCGAAACTTCAAAGTGGTTGCTTCGACGGTGGCAGATATTAATAATTTAGAACCTTAAACGATTTAGTTTTATTTTATAAGTTTTTGACGTTTTACACTTGAGGTTTTTTTTTTTTAAAAAAAAAAATGATTATCATTCCGCACTTGAGTTAAAGTTAGTATTATAAATTAGTATTATTATTTATCTTATTGATAATTGGTTTAACTACTTATATTGATAATTTGATCTTATTAAATTTATCCAAATAAAAAATAATGTAATTATTTACTTAAACCGTTAAACCAAACCGAACCAAACCGATTTTTATTGGTTTGGATTAGTTTGGTTTTATCTTATAAATGGTTGGATTTGGGTTGTAAAAAATTAAACTGATTTATAATGGTTTGGTTTGGGTATAGTCAAATCTAACCCAAACCAACCCATGCCCACCCCTACTGGCACTGATTATGAAGAAGTTTTGACAAGTACATACACTTTGAGTCAAAGTATGTAAATCTAATGGTCCACATCCAACGCACTGATGAAGTTATATCAATGCATAATAACTTAAACATTTCTATATATATACTCTCACAATAGATAAATATAATATTTCACAACCAAGTGATACCTACGTGTACAATACTAGAGAAAACTCATTATACATTCTTATAAAATACATATGGCATGACTTAAATTCCTTTGTATTAACGTAGAAGAGGAGGTGCGGTACCCATTGTTATTAGAATTTTTTATTAAAAAAAATTCATTTAGCATTTTAGTTTTATGCATAATGTGTACTTTATGTATGATCATGCACCAAATGTTGAAAGTTGAAATTTGAATAGTGAATGTGAATTTATTCATGATCCTAACCAACTAGCTAGAAAGAAGAAAACTGTGAAACAAATTTTTTAATTAAAAAAACGTTTGCCTTTGAAACAATTAATGAATATATCAATTTAATTTGATATATAATAGGTTGTCTCGTATTAAAAATTTTAAGAAAAAAATAGAATTAAGTTTGTCATAGATTTTAGATATTTATTTATTTATTTATTTGAGAACCTATTTTAGAGATGAACTAAAAATTAATATATTTGTATATAGTCTATAGAATGGAAATATATATGATTTTTTTTTTCCCAAAAAAAAAAAAAAAAAAAAAAAAAAAAAAAAAAAAAAAAAACCAATACACATCTTTTTATCTTAGAAATTTCTCAATACTAAAAATATGAATGCCTGTAATGTCATTGATTATGTACATTCAGTCATTGATGATAAATAATTTGTATAATTAACATGACAAATGACATGTACATTTTAGAGTTTTTCTCTTTTTGAAATCATTTATTTATTTTTTGATTTGAAACCTCTTTTACAGTTATTATGTACATTTATTTATTTATTTATTTTTATTTTTATTGAAAGAATGTACATTTAGTTATTGATGTTGGCAAAGAGAAAAAAAAAAATGGGATATGAGTATTGTGTTATTAATTTGTGGATAACTTGAAATGTTGGAGGAAACCAAACAACCATATATATACATAGGACTTGATCATCACATTAACTTAATTCGATGTAAGAGAATGTCACATTTTGTAGTACCTAACTTGCTATAATAGTCCGATTTCATTCGATGGATTGATAAATTGTTTTTGAGCTCACAGTATAAAAACAAGCCTATGCATCTTTATTGAATGCCAGAGAGAAACTTGTTGGGGGTGTACTTCTACCATTGATCTATGTGATGGGGATTAGAAAAACTTTGGTGCAACACAATAGGTATGTTGGGCGACGTATGAGCTTTGGTTCTTTTCATTTCCTTGAGAAATCAGCATATTGCATTGCAAGTTTTTCATAAAAGTAATATGATGATCATTTCTGTTTTTTTTTTTTTAGGCAAGATTTATTATTAAGCGCCAAAAAGTTCAGAAGAAAACAACAAGAACCAACTAGCCCCAGCAACACAAGGGACGCAACCACCAGAAAACCAACAAGAAAAACAAAAACAAAAACAGAGAGAAAACAGAACAACAGCAAAACCAAAACAAACGAAAAACAGAGGACAGGCAACCCCAAGATGATCATCTCTGTTGTTGTTGTTGTTGTTGTTATAAGCCTGGATGGTTGCTGGGAACAACTTATATTATTGTTTTATTTATCATATATAATAATCTCAATTGTAACTTGTAAGTTCTTTAATTTCATCCTCCTTGGGTACACATTTTATTTATATTTTTGCTTTCAATTGTGGGGGAAATAGGATACATGTAATCTGATGCAAAGGATTACAAGAGAATCCATATGATCCACCCTATTTTTTTTTTTTTATTGCGAACTAACCTCATCTATTCTAATATTACTGGATTATATATGGTTCAAGCTTACTGCAGTCAATTATTATGTGTGTGTTTGTGATAAGGCATATAAATAGAATTTGTCAATCCAATATTGCTGTTGATTCTACTTCCTGTTGACTGGTGAGTGTATATATCTTCAGCTTTATTTTACTCCAATGATTCCTTAAAACAATTTATAAATGCTGCAACATTTTTTTCTTTTTAACCTCAAGACCAATCAGTTACCCATTCTTTCACATTTATGTGACATTCTTTGCCTTATTAGGTCCCTAGCCTATTTGGGTATTGTTTTATAATTAAAGCTGTAAACTGAAAATATATATATATATCATGTGATAATCATGAGTAGTATTTCTACATCTTAATTTTAAAATTTAAACTAGTCGGTGTTTGTTTTTTGAAGAATTGATATCATGTTTGGATCCAAACTGTTTTTTTTCTCATACAACACTATTGTCTTCTTTAATTTGTTTTTTAATTTTGAAAACGTAAAATAAGTTCAAAAACACTAACAAACCGTTTACATTATCAATCATTTATTGTTTAAATTTGTTGTTTGATGTTATTCTTCTACATTGGTTAAAGTCGATACCGGTCGGTACGAAAGCCTTTTTAAAAACAAAACCGTGAGAACTAATAGGTCAAAGTGGATCTTGTCAATGGTGGCATCATACTTACATTTACATGAGTACTTCAGCCTACAAATTCTCTACAAGAGGGGTTCGAGCAGACTAAGGGATAGATTGGAATGGGGTGACTTGTAACGTTCTGGGTTTTTTGGGGTGTTTTGCTTCGGTGCTCTGTTTTGCTTTTGTGGGTTTTTTGTTCTTTGCAGGCAGTTTTGTTTGCTTGCTGTTGTGCTTTCTTTGTTAGTTTTGTTGTGGTGTCTGTTTTGAGGTGTTTGGCTGTTTTGTAGCTGCGCTTGTTGTAGGGTTCTGTTGTGCTTCTTTTGGTTTTCGGCTGACCTTTCTGGATCTTTGGTTAATAAAATCCTCTTCAAATTAGAATGGATTTGAAGATAAAATTACTTTTGAACCCCTAAACTAGCTGTATTCTACGAAAGAAATGTCAATATACATTGGTTAAGCATATTATGGTATTGGTATTTTTTGGGGGGGTACAGACTACAGAGCAGTCATGGTTGTGGACTTGTTTGAACACATCGGTGGACAGAATCATACATGAGCATTTTTTTTTCTCCTTCCTACATTATTATTGTTATTCACACTCACACACTCTCTCTCTCTCTCCATAATTGCTATCAATGTCCTTTACTATATTACAAGCATTGAAAGCTGGACTGGGACAAACCTGTCCCAAGCAGACCTCTCAATTCCTTTCAAAGAAATGCAGCCCGGACCACCTCTGTAGTCATCTTCTCATGAGTATTGACTATTGAGTACTACTAGCTAGTACTCTACTTACCTTTATCTATTGTTTTATACCCAACTTGATTATTTTTCAAACTTTTGTTACCTTTGTAAAAGGCACTCATTCAATTGGGTAATGTCTCAGGTTTAAGACGCCGCGTCGCATATGTTATTTCGAAACATTATAATTATTTAACTTACATATGAGCGATTATCTTGCTTAATTATCCATAAGTCATACATATCAGTGAAATTTGAGTATTTTACGTAATATCTTAATTCATAATTCAATTTATTTTCCACGTAAAAGGATCATAGTCACATTTCACTTTTAGGATCATCATAAAAACTTACCTGGCTTTCCTAAATTCAACCAAAGACTAGTGATGGGGTGAATTAAAAGTGTTTGATAATTTCTTGTAATCATGGTTAGTGATCTATTGATTACAAAATGGCCCATTCGAGGGGCGAAATTATTGACAATAAATACTTTCATAAAACAAATTATCATTATATCCATTATTCATATTTTTTGCGAACTATATAATCACCAAAGAAAAGCTTTAAAAAAATTAACAAAACATACTTATCATATTATCAGTAAATATAAATCTTTTTTTTCTAAAATTATAATTAGAATCATATTTATTTTATTTTTTTTAAGCAAAAGCTAATTATTCAAGGAAGCCAACTTAATTAGAGAAATATTATTATAGGGAAAAGAAGAAAACAAAAATAAATATAAAACAAGTAAATAATAGAGCATCTATATACATATATAGAAGACTCATCTCCCAAAATAAAATTTAAGCTAATTGGCACTGATGCCCCCTAAACACTTCTAAAATATGTACTATGCCCCCCTATACTTCTTCTTTTTTGCCATTAAACCCCCTGAACTCACATAAATTAGCAATCGTTGAAGGAATTTGCCCTCTGATTGCACCTGGTGAGGTGGCAAATTCCTTCAGTGATTGCCAATTTATGAGAGTTCAGGAGGTTTAATGGTGAAAAAAAATATATATGGGGTAAGGTGCAAATTCCGCCATAGTTCAGGAGATATTAGTACCAATTAGCCTAAAATTTTATAAGGATTAGAACCCTAATTTGGAAAATAATAATAATCAAAATTTATATTTTAATCAAAATTCATACATAAATATACATATATTTTTTTTTTAATATGTTGGTTAGGGTAAATAATAAGGGTGTTAAGAAAGTGACAGCTTAACTGCGATGTCCCAGTACAGTTACTGATTGCCAATAAATATATGTATAAATGATTTGATACACCTGTTTATAACATAGCATTTCACGAAATGGACGCCATTGAAATCAAGAAATTATAGAGCAGGTTCATTGAAGTACGTATATATGATCCGGAATCCTGATTCGATGATAACAAAATACACATTATACATGACATTAATCACATTCACTTCATGAGCATGTACTGTATACTGGGGACTTGTGGACTTGGAATTTGGAAATAGTCAAAAATGGAGCTCATAATTCACACACACTCATTTTTATATTTTTCAAAACTCAAAAGGTTTTTGTCTTTGCAACCCAAATAGATAGTCAGTCATTAAACAATAGGGTGAAGTGACCCATCACCAATCATAAAACTATTGGGTGGATACATGTTCTTTTCTCATTTATTTTTTTGGGTTTATATAATATGGTTCATGTATTCTTGTCTCCATATTTTAATCCACACAAAAACTAGTGATTTCTAAGGAGATTTTTGTCAGAGTATTTGGCAATGTAAAAAGGTTTTTGACCAATTCATAACACTCATGGATCACCTAGATTCGTCTATACTAAACCAAAAATCAATAAAGAATAATAATAATAATAATAATAATAAGAGAGAAAAATAATGAATACTTAATTTTCAATGTCTATTATTATTTTGAAAATCGAGATCTTATATAGGAATTTCATACTAAAAAATCATTATAGAGAAAATAAAATTGAACATAAGAATATCTTTAAGAGTTATCTCTAGAGCACATTCATTTTAGCAAAATAGTTGGTCATTTAGTCCGCCACAGTTATAGAGTTTAAGTCTCACATTTGTTTATTAAATTATATCACAAAATGTGGGGAGACTCCTTCCTTTTAATGAGAGTTGCATTTTCAGTAACGTTTGTAGTGATTTTTCTTGACATGTCATATCATACACAACCTGATTAATATCATATTTAAAATAAAATAAAAAGTGGTTTCCCTCTTGACAAAGAATAGATACGATTTGAGTTTAAAATACTTTCATGGAAAGATTTATTTCAAGTGTGATCATCGTTTGTTAAATTACGAACTTAGGTTTTTCTTTAACGGATGAAATGAATTCTATGTTATTTAATAGGCAAAATTACCCCATTTAACCTGAAAATTAATGCAATATACAAAACAGTCATATCCCGATAAGTTTTCTTTTTTTATACAAGAGAAATGTTTTTTAAGACAAAATTATCCTTATCTACCTTTTCACTTTATTCTCTAGCTAACACAACTTTTTCTCTCTATTTCATAAGTTCTTCTTGTCATGTTTCTCTCTAAAACTTTGTTTTTTTCTCTCTTTTCTTTTTAAAATATTTTTCTCCTCATTGAAACGATTTGAATGGTATATTATTGGTAAAAATCGGATATCGTTTACCCCCTCAAAAGTCCTTTGAAAATATTCGGTTCAACATTGAAATCTTTACATGCTGAAATATGAACATGATTACACGCTGAAATATTTACACACTGAAATTCTATATACGTTGAAATGTCAATATGGTTGCATAATGAAAATCTTTACACGCTGAAATATCAATATCTTTACATGCTAAAATTACATTTCAGTGTGTAATGTTCCTAGAAACTTCCAATTTTCTATTTTTCAATCTCTCTTGCAATTTTCAATTTTCTAATTTCTTTTTTTCAAACCTCCATTGATGGAGATCGAACAGACCTCCATCAATGGAAATCCAATGAAGATGAATAAAAAACAATTCAGATCTCCATTGATGGAGGCAATGAAGATGATTAAAAAAAAGTTATTTTTCTTACATGTGATATTTGCAATAAGGGTATTTTTGTCCAAAATCATTTCTTTTGGATTAAAAAAAGAGATTTTCTCCTTACAATCCAAGTTTTTTCTGTTCACACTTTTTTTTCTAAATACACTTCATTATAAAAACTTAAATTTTAAAAAATCTAAATACACTTCATTTTTTCCAAAATTATCCTTTTTATCTTTTGACACTCCTTTTTTTTAATAATAATAAAACAATTCATCATAAAAACCTAAATTTTTATTAAAATCAATTTGTTTCAAAATTATTATTATTGTTTAATTGAATATTTCAATTATCATGATTTGAGGGAGAAAGCCATTCATTCATTCTTGTCAAAAAAGGCAAATAAAAGGGCTGTTAAGCTTTTGAATTTTTTTTCTTCATTTTACTTTTTTTTTTTCAAAATTTTTAAGAGTCAACAACACTTGAAAAAAAAAATCTGCAATTTTTTTTGTTATTGTTGCTTGTATATTTAAACAAAAAATCAGCAAAAGTCACAATTTAAAAAGATTTGTTTGTTTCTTGTTTTAAATCATTCTCATCACTTCAGAATCAAATAAAACTTTAATGATATTGAAGAAAAAAAAAGTTTTAGGGTTTCAGAAACACAATAAGAAAAAAAAAAAAAAAACATCGAACTCTAGCAAAATTGTTCCGTAGTGTATTTAGAATTTCTTTGTAGTTGTTAGTAATTTTAATTAGGATAAATTTGTCATATAATAAAAATAATTTAAAATGGAGTGTGAAAAGAAATTTAATGGATTGTCAATAGCATCACTCTTAAAAAAAAAGTTACTGAGAAATGATATTTTTGAAACTCCCTTAATTTTAGGGCTATTTATGATTTTGGCCCTAATATTTTTTGGAAGACAAAATCCATATTTTTTTTAGAGTCGAAATCACTAAAAATAAAAAATAAAAATAAAAATCGTAATTTATAAAACCTGGCCGATCATTACTATTCATTGGAAATAATTTATTTTAACAAATTCATATGGAATCAAATTTCCATTACCCAATGAACTCAAAAGAATATAGAAAAAAAAAAAAAAAGATTGCAGAGAACAGAGAATAAATAGACAAAACAATATTATCTACTAGTGTATATATATATATAGTGACATTTTGAGATAATGAAACAAAAATGATTGTTCAACAAATTGAGAAAAATAACATTAACCCACAACAACATTTATTGTTCATACATAGAAAATGATTCCTATTTTCCATTTTTCACTACAAGCTAGTTTTGTAAATGTAAAGCAATTCAAGAACTGATAAAGGTAGTTTAAAAGAAAAAAAAAAAGAAAAAAAAATGTTTGGTTGGTGTTGTAAAGAATCTAGCAGCAGCAGCAGCAGCTAAGTGTGCAGTGTTTAGTATTTAGTACTTGTTTTTTGCTAGTCTAACTTATCAAACTTGGTCCCAAAAAGGTATTTTAATTATTCTTCTTTATCTTTTTACATAGAGAAAAGAGAGGAGAGAGAGAGAGAGAGAGAGAGAGAGAGAGAGAGAGAGAGAGAGAGTCATAGATACAGCAGAAGAATCAGGCTCTCAATGAACAGAGCAGGCCTGGGAATTTTTGGTCCCACTCTCTAACTTCACCAAATCTTCACTCAATTCAAAACACTCGTTAACCTATCTCCAACCCAAAAGCTCATTTTGGTGCAACTTTTGCACTATTTAACTATTACATCTCTAATCCATTATATCAAATTTTATACAAAAGAATATTCCCTTTCTTCCTTTTTTTTTTTTTTTTAATATTTTTCTACGATTAACTTTTCACTTCATAATTAACATAATATTACAATACGATAAAAAATTATAAAATCAACACATTAAAAGAAATTAAATTTAATTAGGTAAAATATTTCATTTATTATTAAAATAACTTAAACATTACATTTCATAAAATAACAAAGAAAAAGCATAAAAACATTACAATACATTTCATAATATTGCATTTATGTTGTATTTTTCCTTAATTTTAGTGTAATCCAATTAATGGTAATTTATTTTATCACTATGAAGTTTGTATTTCGTTTTTAATGTTTTTATTAACTAATATATTGTGCTTTAATTTCCGCTGTTTTGAATTAAGTGATTTATTTTTTATTTTTTTAAAAAAATTGCATTAAAATTTTTGAATTATACACTTCATTTTAGTTTATTATAAATGTTAATATCAATAATAATTAAATCAAACAAAATCATTAAATAATAAAAGGGACCAAATTGGAATAAATTTAATTAACTAAGGGTAAAACTGTGATTAAATAAAACCTTTAAATAAAGGATATAATCATAATAGATTTTAATAAATAGGGTCAAACTGTAATTTTATAAAAGTTTAGGGATATAAAAAAAATAGGTGCCTTTTTTGTGCCAGGTGAACAGTGTCGCACCAGGAGTTGCACGACACTGTTCATTAGAGCAAAAATGGCGCTGAAGATGCAGCTAGGTTGGATTGGTGTTTTTGCTGCAAAATGGCTTTTTGCTCTATAATGATGCAGGGTTGGAGATGCCCTAAGGCCTCACTCCATCTTCTTTACTCTAATTTGTATAAGCTTTTATACTTTCTCTATAATTCTATATGTATCTAGGTAGATTTAATAAGGGTATTATGCTTTAAGGAATTGTTATCGAAAGTTCGGATTTGATTAAAATACAAATAGAATCCGTTGATTTTTAACAAATTTTAGAAGCAACGGCCGAACTAGAAATTCATGTGTGTGTGAGGCTATTATACAAAAACAGAAATTTTTGAGGGATCAAAGTGAAAAGAGTTTAAAATTTAGTAATAATTTATAATATATTAAAAGATTTTAAAGGGTTTTTTTAGGGAGGGGACCATGCCCTCTTCCCTTCGCCCCGGTTAGAAGGGTTTGTTTTTGATGAATTTCAAGACTAATTTATAATATATTAAAAGATTTTAAAGGGTTTTTTTAGGGAGGGGACCATGCCCTCTTCCCTTCGCCCCGGTTAGAAGGGTTTGTTTTTGATGAATTTCAAGAATAATTGAATCCGTCTTTTACTTAATAAGATGATAAAGAATTGATGAAGCTTATTATAGATTTAACATTGAGGTATCTTTCAAATCTCCCAGATAAAGTTTCAAGTGTCTCATATTTTTAAGGAAGGCAATCAGGTTGTAGATGCTCTTTCCAAGCTTGCTTTGAGGCTAGAGGTTGATTCTTGGTGGTTTTCCGTTTCTTCCTTATGTTCTTCACTGGTGAGTAATAACTGCATGGATCATGAGTCTTTTCGTTTTTCATGATGTTTTTGTTTTCTTATGTGGTATGTGCGCTACTTTTCTGGTTGAGGATTTGCTCCCTGTGTTTTGTGGCCGGTTTAGCCTGTGCTATGCTTTGTTCTCTTCTTTTATTATTTATATAGTTCTGGATACTGCTTAGAGGTTTTTCAGTATATGATCACTTGTAATACTTTTTCCCCTTAGGTCACTCCAATTAAAAAAATAAAAAATAAAATTTGAGACACTCATTTCTATATATGTGAATGCATATTTGTATTAATATTGTTTTTTTAATTTCCAAAGCTTTTGCTAAAATATGTTGGAAATCAATTCTTACAATACACCGTACATCATGTATATTGTAAGGGAGTAATAATGAGGATTGCTAAATAAGAAGTGTAATAATAACAATATTTTGTAAATGTTGTACACACCATTATTGCTCTTTTGTTCTCAACCTGAGAAAGAAACAAACAACAGAAACAGTAAACCATTTCTTTAATCATCAAAACCAAGAAAAAGTAATTCAAATCCAAAATTCAAAAATAAAAAGAAGAACTACAGTAAGTGGTAAACAGTTAATATATATACATACATATATGATACATATAAATAGAGAGAGAAGGTTTGTTTAAATTTTAAAATTTTAAAAATTTTCAAAGTTTGATTGTATTTTGTTTTTCTGCTTTAGCTTTATCTGCCGACAGAAAACAGAGGTCATAAAGTGTCACAACAACTCTCACAAACGCACATATAATAAGCTCATATTTCATTTTTTTCATTTCTTCTCACTTAATAGATTCTTTTCTCTTCTTTTTCTTTTCTGGGTTTTTTTCTTGTTTGCAAAGCCATGGATTTTTGCCGGAATGTGTCTGTTCCCAGTGAGTGCCAACAAGAACCAGTTATGTCTCCTCCATGTTCAAAGCTTGGTTCCTTTACTTCTTCTACTTCTATTGATGACCTTTTTCCTGCTCAGAACACGGTTAGTAACCAAAGTTTCCATTTCTCTACTTCTCTGTTTTTCTCTGTTTTCTGGGTTTAGACACTTTGAGTTCCACTTCTCTCTCTCTCTCTCTCTCTCTCTCTCGTTTTGGTTTGTTTGTTTGTTTGTACTTTTGAGTGTTTTATTAGCTGTTTCCCTCTTATGGGTTCTGTTTTTTCTTCTCTTTTCTCTGTTTTTTTCTTATGCTATATTTTCTCATGAAAAAACTTTACTTTATGCATTTTGTGCTTGTAAACATGTTCTCTACACAAATTCTTGATTATTTGTTCCATAAAAAGTTTACATTTTTATAGTCAAAAAAAAAAAAGTTCACATTTTTTCCATGGTGTTTTGCTAATTTTTTGTTTTTGCTCTATGTGGTGAAATTTTTTTGTAGGAAGTGGATGTTAGCTTGGAATGGCTTTCAATATTTGTAGAGGATTGCTTGTCAAGCACAGGAAACTGTCTTCCAGTTGCAGCAGCACCCAACACAACAACAAGTGGAGTTCAAACTCCAAACACAACCAAATCAAACCAACCAAAACAACCTCAACAAACCACCCCACCTTCACTTCAAAAATTTGTAGTCCCAAGCAAGGCAAGAAGCAAAAGAAAAAGAGCCACCACTACCACCACCAAAAGCATTTGTTCCAAAAGTGAAAGGAGTCAACTGACAAGCTGGACTCACAGTCTATACCCACAAGACCAGTTCAGCTCAGACCCTCCTTTGCTTCACCAGACCTATTGGTTAGCTGATAGTGAACTCATTTTGCCCAAAAAAGAAGAGAAACAAAATGATGTTGAAGAGAAGAATGTGAATGTGATAGAGGAGGAAGAAGAGGAAGATGAAGTAGAGGAGGAGGAGGAGGGTAGCATTGGGAATTTGGAAGGTAACAACAATGGACAGCAACCAAGGAGGTGCACACACTGTCTATCACAGAGGACCCCACAGTGGAGGGCTGGACCATTAGGTCCTAAAACACTGTGCAATGCATGTGGGGTGAGGTACAAGTCAGGGAGGTTACTGCCAGAGTATAGGCCAGCAAAGAGTCCTACTTTTGTTAGCTATTTGCACTCCAATTCTCACAAGAAAGTCATGGAGATGAGAATGGCTATGCCCCCTTCAGTTCCTAAGTGAAAGACTTTTCCTTCTCATTTTCTCCAACCCAAAAAAAAATTCCCATTTTCCCCCATGTAAATCAAAGCTTAGAATAGAACCCAAGAAAAAAAAAAAAAGAGAGAGAGAAAAAATGGAGGAAGTTTTAGGCTTTTAGCTATTAGTAATGTATTAGGTCTTTTAGTATTGATATCAAAGTATTATGACCGTAGGATTTCCCCTGCAATTGAATTTTGTGGTTATTGATTATTAAAGTTCACAACTTTCAGTCTTTTTATTGTGTTTCTTTGCACATCTCAGAATGATTTTGCCCTCGGTTTCTGCAGAATATTTTGACCTAAACCCAGAAAGTAATCTTTTTTTTTTTTTTATCAACTTGTCAAGAAAAATAGGCCCAGATGTCAATAAAGATTAAAGAATCCAATAATGAGTTTACACACAGATACATAATGAATTACTTAAATAAATTCTGACACCGAACGAACAAGTAAAGTTTTATATTAGGATCTAGCTGTCCGAATTATTATCGTAAAATGGATACGGTGAAACTTGAAACCGAAACAGGAAACAGGTACCTATATATATTAGATGGGTTATGAAATTAACTAAAAATTGTAAATAATCGAATAATTGGCGGTATATAAAAGAAGAAAAGGAGATTTGATGGATTCCAGTCCAGGCATGGATGGATGCACGTGACCTTTGAACCAATGGAATACAGAGTTACAGACTAAGGAGTTTTGAAAAGATTCTTTTCTTCTTCAACATTGTTTTGCTTTTTTCTACATTTTACTTGCTCCCATTTTTTTAGGAGGAAAAACCAGCTAAAGTACTATTTCAACCAACATCAAAATTGACTTGCAATTCAAGTTATTTGATTTCAAAATACATATATATTTTTTTCTTTTGTTAATATTTTTCTTTCAACTATTTACCAATAAAGACTCTTTGATCTACTCCTTTAACCAAGATTTGAAATAAATCTTGAATCCATCTAATTAGTAGGATTCGAGCTACTAGTAGGATTGTCCAAACTCCAAACTCGTCTATCTATCAGCTGATCTGGGAGTCATTTGTCATTGGTAGAATTTGAGCCGACCTGGGAGTCATTCGTCATTGGTAGAATTTGAGTCGACCTGGGAGTCATTTATCCAAGTTTCAAGCTCGTTCATCTACCAGCTGAGCTACGTCACTGTTTGCGGTAAATAGATACATATTAAAATCATCTTGGCACATATTATGTGAGTCCAATTATCACGTCCTATATGTTGGGAGGCAACATTATGATATCCAAAAAGATAGTATGATTCATGTAATTGTCAATAAAACCTACATACTAATAATCTAATGCCATGTAATTAACTTGTATCTCATCGATCGTATTCTTGCAAATAGTTTCATGCTTGTACTATTAGATTGTGTTAAATTCTCAACCAAGAGTTTTCAATTATTAGATGGATATAACCGAATGAGACTACATAAGAATATTAACAATATAATATGAGACATTAAGAGTCGTGGAAGCAAAAGTTATGGACCAAGTCCTTGACTTTTTTGTATTCATTTTCAAGTATAATGTGATAAGACTGACATCACCCATCCATTCTAATTATTAATATATTTTTTTTATTATCATAGTATAAGATTCAAACCCCAATAATTAATGTAGGATGTTACCCATAAGCCATAAATAATTGACATTATAAAAACTTATAGATTTTTAAATTTTCATTTTCATGCAAGCACCGGGAATTTTGATTGACAATTCATGCAGGTTTGGTTGATTAGGTTTTGAGAAGATTATAGTTTATAATAGTACATTAATAATAGAGCATATAATAATAAAATATGTATTTTGAATTCGGACAAGACAAATAGTTCTATTAGTGGTTTTCTATGTGCTTGACAAATCTATTGGCACTCATATTCAATATTATGTATTATTATTGTTATTATTATTATTACAGAATCTCGAGATCCATTTAGGTGTAATTGTAGAGAAAAACTTGGATTAGACGGTCTCATTGACGTGGCAATAGGACTGTTCAATCAAACTGTGCCACATAATACTTAAAAAATATATTTTTATACTTTCAATGTAAATAACATATTTTGATTGGACAGTCACATTGCCACGTCAATAAGACCGTTTCATCGAAGTTTTTTTTCGTAATTGTAAGCAAATTGCACTTAATTTGGAATATTTAAATATATATATATATAATTTTTCTATTGATAGTTCGTCCTGGTATAAAATATATCGAGACGAAGAATGTGAACCATTAGATTTACATATTTTGTCTCAAAGTGTATGCACTTGTCAAAACTTCCCCATAATTTATGGTTCATATTCTTGGTCCTGATATATTTTATATCAGTATGAAACTAACAGTAGAAAGATATTTCTAATTGGGCTGCACCGTTTGAGACACAAGGGAATAGTTAATTTATACATTTTTAGTTCATGTTTCTTTGCCTTCTGTTGAGGTTTGCGTATCTTTTTAAATTATTGTTTTAAGGCATATGCGCCGCTTTGCTTTTGCTTTTCTTTTTCTTTTTCCTTTTCTTTTCTTTTCTTTTTTATTTTATTTTAATATATATTTTAGGTTCCATCTAAAAAAAACAGTAGAAAGACAGTATATGTTTACACTTAAAATTTAAACAGAAAAATACAAGAGAAAGAATTGATGGCTATTTTATTTCATAATTTAGTTGTAAGAATAAAACATCAAGTAGATTGTATGATTAATGAATGGAAAGGCATCGATGCTATTGCTGGGAGACATTGCATGACAGATAGACAGTAAGACAGGAGCAAATCTTATCTTCCTTTTTTTTTGTTTCTTCTTTTAGAAAAATTTTCAATTCCCAACTTTTATTTTTCAAATTTGAATCACATATACATATATTTATATAAATAAATAAATAAAGTTGAACAGTATTAAGTCATCCAATTTTAGGTGGAGGCTGGTGGGAGTTATGACTTATGTTACACCACTCTTTATGAGTCACTTCTCTTTTCCCTTTTCTCTACAACCACACCCTTTTTTTTTTTTCCATTCCAACACCCGAATGGTTGGGTTAGAGGTTTATTGAAACCCGTCAAAATTAAATAGTGTATATATGATCCGAGTACCTATTCTCATGTAAAATATGTATAATAGGACTCGTAATATCCTACCACTAACGTGGAAAGGAAGGTGTACTGTCACATGTGCTAAGAGATGACGGTGCATCAACCATATGTTTTAAATTTGAATTTATTACCTTTTATAAAAATATTATATTTATATATACACTTTTAAGAATATGTGACAGTGCACCGATTAATTAGTTAACGCAAGGGGATTATAATCTCACCAGTTAATTAGTTAACGTCTTTCATATGGACTTATTAGAAATTAGTTAACGCAAGGGGATTATAATCTCACCAATTAATTTGTTTTTAGTACCAATATATATACATTTTCTATTACCTGTTTATCCTGACAATAAATATATCGGAACGAAGAATGTGAACAACTAGATTTACATACTTTAACTCAGTGTATGCACTTGTCAAAACTTTTCCATAATCTATGGTCTACATTCTTCGTCTTAATATATTTATTGTCAGGACGAATTGACAATAGAAATACTATATATATAAGGAACTTTTCCTATCAAAACCTTATCACTATAATACAATGAGCACCTTTAATGAAATTGTATAAAATTGAATCTATATCTATGAGATTTTTTGTTTGCACATAATTAAGAAAATTAAAATACACATATAGTACAAATTTGAATTTTTGGATTCGAGAACTATTTTTTTCATGATATTTCCCTATTTTTAAATGTTTTATCTTCAAAAAAAAGTCGGAAACAATTAGTTCTTGTACCCGAAATTTTTTCAAGTTTTTTCCACTAGTGTATTTCATTCCTTTTATCATCCTTACAAAAAATTACATCAAGATTCATTAAATTCCATTAAATTTCACCATAGGTGATTAAAGTGTATATCGTAACATGTCCTCATTGGAAAAAATAATAATATATATAAGGTCTCTTCTTATAACAAAACTAATTTATGAGTTCGAAATTCATGAAAGACTTTTTCTAAATTTCTTAAATTTGTAAAAGATACATTTTTATAACCTCATATATTTTAGAGATTTTGAAGGAACATTTCTATTTCAAGTTCGATAAAACATAAAAAGGTTTGGTAGGATTTGAGTGACTGATTTGGGAGTCATTTATCCAAACTTCAAACTCATCCATATATTAACTGAGCTAAACCTCGGTGGACACAAATATATAATTTTATTATATGCAAACTCAATCTTGTCGCAACCTTCTCTAATGTACAATATTCTTGACTGCAATCCTATTACTTCAAAACTCAAAAAACAAATAGAGATTAGGGTTGCCGACACATTTGTTGCAATGCAAAATTGATTTATTAATTTATTTTACTTTTTGAAATTGGGGATTTAATTGTTAATTAAATAAATTGGTCCAATATGGTTTATGTGGGACAGAAAATTAAACAAACTTGTGGCCGGTGAGCCTTTGAAGGAGGAAGGAGGGAAATGGGTCTAAATTATGGTAGTCTCTATCATTCATTATTGGCTCCATTATGTTAGTTCCATTTCCTATACTCCTATAGTACACATTTTCCTTTGTGGTGATTTCACATACAACCACAAGTCCACAATAATAAAAGTTACTTTGAACAAGTTATATGATGACTTTTGATATAAGGTATGATCGATAAGAAAACATAAATAGAATTAATCGATTCGGTTGATTAAATATTCCCGCCATAACTTTTGAAATGATTATCCTTTTTTTGATATTTTAATAGTTTATGAAATGAAAGTGATAGAAGTATAGAACATTCTAATATCCCAATATCCCACACAAGAATTTTCTCTCCTCCAAAAGTGTTCTACATAAGTTGTAATTGTTATATAGATAATAAAAGGTGTGATGTTGTGAAAAGTATAACATTTATAGTTCAATTAGGTAATTAGGTTTAGAAGTTAATGAAAGATTTTAAATCCCCACTAATTAGAATTCAAATTTTGAAATGCATATGAATATAATTTGTTAATACAAAGTGGTATTTTGAAGGCTGGTGAGAGAGAGAGTAATGAGAGGAAGGAAATGTATGCATTGAAAAAGAATCATATATCACATCAAAAAGAGAGAAGCACAAGTGGGTTTGTTGTGTTGGTAGGAGCATGGGATGGGGGTGCATAATTGAGAGGCTCCTTTGCTTATATTATTAATGTAATGTTCTGTCTGCCCATCCAAAGTTGGTCCCATCAAAGTGCTTCTTCAACTTCAAGGTTCAATCCTATTATACAATCCATTCAAAACACAAAATAAAAATGATATAAAAAAATAATAATAAGAAGAATTTGGATAGAGGTACATGTAGACTAGGCAGGACAAATTATATGTATTGATTTTAGAAAATATTATTCTTTGATATTCTATACATATATGTCTATTTGATATTTACACTTTTTTTTTAAGGAATATTTAATATTTATATTTGATTGTATCTCATTGTTAAATTACATAATTATGCTTTTAGTTCTATTTGTGAGTTTTTATGGCTTGATTTTAGCTCTTTGTAATTTGGTTTGGTTGTAATGTTATCAGGTTTTTATATATCAAAATAATAATAATAATAATAAATAAATAAATAATAATAATTTATTAAATTCTTATGGTGTAAACATAATTTAATATTCAATATATTTTGCCATCTGAATTATTTATGATCAAAATTACGTAGAATGTGAATTTTTTGTCGGTTTTGGTTGGAAAAAAAAAAAAAAGTTATACCATTCAGAAAAGCTAAACCGTTGATAAAATTATTGTATATTATGTCATCATAATGTTAACAAAAAATGAAATATACTTAAGTTATTTAGATAATCAATTTCAAGTAACTGTCAAGTAATAACTCAAAATTAAAATTTCATATTTTATAACATATCATTTATTAATTAAAACTATATATATATATATATATAAAAAAAAAAAAAAAAAAAAAAAAACCTATTATCATTAGAGAATCATATGAAAAATTAATAAGTATTGTTTAAAAAAAAAAAAAGTAAAATTTTATTTAAAAGCTTAGTAAATTAATAATTTTTATTTAATTTATTGCCTTGTATATTTCTTGACTTGTGTCATTGTAAATTTGTAATTAGCCATATTCTTATACGAAATTTACATTTTGATAGTTAAGCCTTATTATCCTTATTATTACGTCACCTGAGTAGGGGTATGCATATTCCTTTTTCTTTTTTCAACAAAATTATTTTACATGGAAAAGTGCTAAAAAAAAGAATAAATTATTTTCTTTTTTTAACAAACTATATCTTGTTATATATATATATATATATATATAGGGTGACATAAATCATACTTTTGCTGAGATATAATGTGATCAAATGTTATAAATTAATATCATTATATTGCTATAAAATTTTAGGATTTAATTTCCTCAGGCTTTCACTGAAAAATTTCTTTTCATCTGATATGTATATTTTTGAAAGATTCATCCAACAATTTGAGTTAATGAAAAAAAGTCACAAATTATTAAGTGGGGTCATGTTACTATACAAGCTGCAGGCTTTTTTTTTTTTTTTTTTTTTTTTAGGGTCTAATAATTCTAATAAAAGGGTGGTCCGTTCTGGTCAATGCATACACTTCGATCAAAATATATAATTTAATGATTCACAATGTACTGACTTGAATATTTCTAAATAAAATGGAAGTTCTAAAAGTAGAAATGAAAAAAACAAAAAACAAAAGACGAGATGAGGTTGGTCAGGTAGTAAACCCCTCACACCTGCAATATAAAGTTGTGGGTTCGAGTCAAATGGAGGCTCTATTAGCTAACTATTTTGTGAAAGATGTAAAAATTAAGAGTTATGGTATTTTGTCCAAATCTGATGTCCAAATCACTATAATCCATTAATCTATTATGTAGCATGGATTATAGTGATGCCACATCATTTAGACACCGGATTTAGACAGAAATTTGGTTAGATTAATTAACTGAAATTTGTGACTTGATTTGATCCAAAAGAAAATTTTAATATCCTCTCAAATATATATATATATATATAGTAAACACTGTGTACAACAACTATTGGGCCTTTCGGGCCCAACTGAAATTTTTAAGGTGTCACCCGAGATATTATTTGGGAGATCACGGACTTTTCTGGCCCAATCTACCAATACATGATTGATTTCAAGTATGATTAGATGACTCATAATATAATATCACGTTGAATCCTTTCATTGAGCTTTTCTCCATCACTACTACATTTTATAACTGGCTTTGTAAAATTGTAATACTCAAATGTACAAAATATTAAACCATAAATGCAATACAACAAATACAAATTCAAACACATGGAACGGACTTTCAGACAAAACCGGCAATTATTTTGTATTATGCAACCATCGGACCCAAAAGTTAAAACTCATAAGTAAATAAGCAAACAATTGTGTATTTCGACGATGGCATTTTAATGACAAAAGAGAAATATAGAGGAAAAGAACAATGACATTCAAAGGACATTTATTTCTTTTCAATACTATTAGGCTAAAATTGATGGAAACTTTGCTCCATCACCCTCGTCCCCCAACACGCGCACACACGCACATGGACAAACCATATCGATCTTGTCTTCTATTAGTTTACGAACTAGTTTCAGAAAATTCTATCGAACTAAGGCCCTGTTTGATTTTTTATCTGAAGACTAAACAGTGATGAATGTTACTAAAGACAGAATAGTGACTGAAAACTGAAAACTGAAAAACATGTTTGTTTTTTTTTTTCACTGACAACTGAATATAAATACTTTTATCTCTATACCCTTCTAACTATTATTTGTTATATATTTACATTTTAATATATTAAAGACAACTCTAACATGTAAATTAATTATAAAATAAATTTATTTAGTTATTAATAATTATTCAAATTTATATTATTCTGGATTGGTTGGTTTGTGAATAAATTGGTTTTTTTTTTTTTTGGGGGGTTCTAAATTTAATATCATTATCAATGAATAACATGAATATCATTTTATTTTTTTTAAACAGTAAACATTTATTTAAAGGGCAACAACAACCCAAGAGCAGAGCACAAACAGCGACAAAAACAAACAACCAAACCACGCCAGCAAGGAAAAAAAAAAAAAAAAAAGAAGGAAAATGCAAGAGCAGGAAATAGATTAAATTATAAATACAATTAAGGCTTTAACAGAAGACAAAATTGGAAATATATTAAATTGGTGAGGATAGTTTTGGAAGTAAAACTTTGTATTAAATTCTCCTAGATCTGTGTTAAATGAAAAGTAAAAATTTTTCACTTTTCAAAACAAGTGATTTTAGGTGCTCATTAAGTGATTTTACTACTTCAAAAATCAAACAAAATAATTGAATGAAACAAAAGTGTCATTCAATGTTAAGTGGAAAAATCAAACACGGCCTAGGCCTGGAGAACTTGAACCTAGAACTAATGCTGTCAAAAACTCAAGCAAATATGAGCAATGGCTATAAAACCATCATCAATCACCCCCAAAAAGCAAACAAATGATGCTCACAAGCTAAAAAAATCAATATCTCAAGTCAAATTTTATTGAGAATATCAATAGAAATGGTAACATACAAGAAATAGCCAAAATTAAAATAAATAAAGTCTCTGAGGTATCGAAAAAAATAAATTTATAGTCCTAGAAGTGTTAATACCAATACAAATGCTAAACCCGCAAGTGAGGGCCTCAACGAAGAAGAATACGAAAATATCTGAATGATGAAACTGCATTGCCCTTGTGAAATGTTCTGTGTCGTAACCTTGGCCAGACCTTCAAAATTGCAGGCCAATTCATCCTGATTCTTTACCTGGTAGTACATATTGAATGCATATGAAGCATTTCCGTTAGCATCCAAGCTGTTACAAGAAGAGCCATATCCGAGTGCTGTGCAATCTGCATAAGTGCAAGCATAGTTTATATTATCACTTAGTTTGCTCAGATCCTTGGCGTCGGGATTAAACATACACCATTTCTGAGGAAGATATTCCACACCCTTTGCACCAACAGGGAGACTGTTTTGACCTTGACCAGATAAATCGATTGCATATTTAGGCTGTCCGTCATACTTAAAGATTCCCCAATGACGCTCGAAACTTCCAGGAGCAATGCTCTTTGCATCCTCATCAAGTAAACCAAACAAGTAAACCTCAATGTATCCAGGCCGAAGTGGGGTGCCTTTGCTGGCTGCAAGCCTCGGCAAAAGCCCGCTATAAAATCTAAAAGCATTACCATTGTTGCCATTCTTGTCACCATCAGTAGGCCAACCCACCTCCCCTACCAAAATCGGCATATTTCCATACCCTGCATCTTTGAGAGATGAAACCAAAGTGTCGAAGTTGGCATCAAAAACATTGGTGTATTGGATCCCATTTCCACTATCAACAATCGGAGTAGCCCCGTCGAAGAAGGCATAGTTAAAAGGGAAGTCATCATTCCCATAGAGACTTAGGAAAGGATAGATGTTCACAGTGAAGGGCGCTTTGTTTGTATCTAGAAACTGAACAATTTGGGTCATAAGTCCACTAATGTCAGATCGGAATCTTCCAAAAGATGGATAAGGATTGTCGGTTGGAGAACCATATACATCAGCGTTTAAGGGCACGGTGGCCTTTATGTCGTTTCCTACACCAGCTTCATTGAGGGCATTTTGAATGTTTTGAAGTGCTGGGAAAGTGGAATTTAAGAATGTGCCATTGTATGATGTAAGGAAAGGCTCATTCCCAACAGCAACATATCTGCGTCAACATTCAAACGATAAAATTAATAAGACAATTTGAGAGTGAACACTTATTCATTCAAGGAACCATTTTCACATAGCACAAAAGAGAATAAATTCATAAATTTTGTTAATAAAAAAAATTTCTCAACCAGGTGACTTGAAAATATAACGATTGATTACAGGTTCATGAAATACTCAAATTGCATTCCTACATGGTACGTACTAGTGACGTAAATTTGAAGAATCAATATACAACACATTGCTATTATTTAGAAATAAGAGATGCCTAGAATATTGTTTCATTTGCTATAAATTATAAAGCTTTTTACCTAGAAGATAAAAAGTTCCAAGAAGATTCTTGTTTATTTGTTTTTTTGTTTTTTTATGATAACACCAGATAAAGAAGAATCAGATTCTCCACCTAGAACTATCAATCTAGCAGACAAAAAAATCTCATGGTTCTGGTTCAACAACAATTGCAACATCAAAACACAATATTTCCGGTTTACTCTTCCGTAGCACTTGAGATTAGAATGGAAACTTCACGATTGTGCTTAAACTCATGAAATTACACATACACATCATGAACAAGACATGTATCAAAAGGACCAATGAGAAGTTGCAGTCCAATTGACAAGTTGAGTATCTGTTAAAGAAAGAATCAAAAAATAGTAACGAAGGACAAGTTGGAATACAACTATGTAAGATTCCAAAATTGCTCTTCCTTTTGTTAGAAGTTGTCAACATGTGCAATAGTCTACAGAAAAAAAAAAAGCTGAAACTCAAATTGCAATCAATTAAATGCAAATCAGTTCAGGAATTAATTCTACCAATAAACAAATACTAACTGCCTTCTAATTGTAGATTCATTAAATAAGTCAACTAATAAACAACTCCAACTTGTCTCACCAAAACCAAATTAATACATATTAATTCTGCTGTTTTATTGTTAATTCAAAACAAAAGTTACAAATAAATCTGGACAACAAAATAGTATCTTACTGATGTCAACTCCACTAAACAAAATCGAACTAATTCGAATTATCGAAAGCACGCACATGATAAATCAACAGCTGAAACTAGACAGTTCAAATCAGAAAAAACAAAATCATCAAAAAATTTCATACAATACTAATGCATCAAAAATTCCAGCAATAACAACTAAGATCATCGAACCCAAAATTTCTTCATTCAACAGAAAACCATTCAACTTTGAATCAATTTCAGCACATACATACATACATACATACAGAGACCAACACAAATTGTAGCAAAAACCAAACCCCAGATCAATAATTTGGACAAAAAGAAGATAAAATGACTTACTTGATGTTAACACCACCATTGAAATTGTATCTGGTAATATTCCTCCTAACCCACTGTTTGGCTCTATCATAGCTGTTCATGAATAAAAGCTGATCATTTGGAATGGCAACCATGACTTCAAGACCAGACCCAGCAAGAGCATTCATGGTGACTTGATCTGCATCAAAAAGCTTCACTTTTGTGATCCCATTATCTTTCAACATTTGCACCACCGTCCCCGGCGGCAGTTTGTGGCTGGCCTGAGTACCCCAGTTGACACCAAGACCATCAACACATGAACACAAAACACCAAATAATATAAACCATTTGACATACAAAGAGTTACCCATTTAATTTTTTTTTCTTCTTTCTATAAATTTTTTGAAGATTCTATAGAAAAGTGTACTGGGGTTTTGGTTCTGTTTGTTTCCCAGGAAAACAAACAAGAAGAAAATAAAAAAGAAGGAATCAAAAACGAAAATAGTAATAATAAATGGTTTCTTTGTTAAAAGTTGCAACTCTGTTGAAATAAGTAAAAAATAAAAACTTTACTAAAAGAGAAGAAGAAGCAACGTCTGTATCAGATTGGGTACGTGAAATCAACGAATATCTAGCGATCTTATGCGCATGAAAATAGAGAGAGATCGCAAAAATATAAATAAATAAAAAAAACCCAAAAATAAGAATATATAGATTGAAAACGCGTTAGGTCGAGCCGCGGAAACAAGAAAGGAAACTGAAGCAGAGAACCGCTTCAAAACAGTGAGATTGGATTGAAAAGGGAAACGAATAAGATGGGATATTGGGAAAAACAGAGAAGATTTTGGGGATCAATAAAAGGAGTCCTTTTTATCGTGTAAAAAAGAACTTAAGAAGCAAAAATAAAAAAGAGAATTGAATTTTAGAGGAAGAAAGAAGGAAGAAGAAAGAGTGATGTGAAAGGGAAATAAAGGATTTTTAGAGAGAGAGAGAGTCCAATGATTAAATGACAAAAAGGACATCAATACAGAGAGAAATATGTAAAAAAAAAAAAAAAAAACAGAGGATTTTCAGGGCTCCTTTTAACGGCTATATTTTGATGATTTGGTTTGATGAATTCAAGGGAAAGGATTAATTAATTTAATTAATAATTGAATTATTGAAGTTTATGTTAGGTCACAACCTCATTAAGGTGTTCATGTGAATTTGAAAAGCTTATAAAGTGACAAAATGTTAAATCAAAAGTAAAATTTCCTACAATTACTTTATAATTAAAATTCAGTATCTATAACCGGTCAAAAAGCCACAAGAACTATCGAAATCAATCACTATTCAGAGGTTTATTTTCAACATTTAAGAGAGATCTTTCCGCCATTATTACGGTTTTTTTATACATAATATATCTTTTACTTTTTTAAGAAGTTGATTATATTATTGGTAGTATATTTTAATTTTTTTTATTCATTTAAATAGTAAATGATCTAAATCATTACCAAAATTTTAAACCCTTATTCTTATTATTATTATTATTATTATTATTATTATTATTATTATCTGATAATTTAAATTTTTGGCTCCGTCCCGATACACAAGACCTTTAATTTGTGTGACTTGTTGTCTATGTTTTGTGACATGTTTTTTTTTTTTTTTTAATTTTTTTTAATTTTTTTATGGATGTTTTGTGACATGTTTAGGTTAGGTTAATCGGGAAGAAACTGTGGTCAATTGATTGTTAAAAGGGAAATGAAAATCATTATGCTGATTATTAAATGATTTTGTTAAAACTTATCTTGATTTATTATTATTTGGTTTATAAAATTTTCAATTGGATACTTAAAAATAAAATAAAAATTCAATTGTCCACGATTTGAGTTCAATCAAAGTCCACGAATGTAATTCATTCTAATCAATTGAAGTTAATTTTTTTTTTTTTTTTTTTAAATAGAGTTAAATTATGTTTATGCAATATCAAGATAATATATTCATGTCCGTAAAAAAATATTTTAAAAATTCGTTATATTCATATATTTACCTTTACAGAAAATCATAATAAATCATATAATAATAATAAAAAAAAATCATATAATATGTAACAAATCTTTTTTTTTTTTTTTTTTTGGAAGGACGTAACAAATCTTTCAAGAGTGGTGCTATTGGTATTTGGTACACCCTCTACCTATCTATTTATGTCTCACTTTTAAAATTTTTGATTTAATTAAATAAAATTAAATATTTTTATTAATTTATTTATTTATTTCCAATACTACCCTGTTTATTAATTTTTCAAGAGCAAATTGAAGCCAACCTCCCTGAAGTTTAGTCTTTGACAATCATAAACATCTTTATGCTTAATTGATAATGACCTTCCCTGTCATTAGTCAAAGTTAGTCAAACTTAACAGAGATAAGAGTATTTTCATCATTTCAAATCTTTTTATTTATTAAAAAAAAAAATAGATTTAAAAGATTTAAATCTTCATCATTCATCTTAGCCACATTTTATATATATATATATATATTTTAAGTTTTAAAAAATCTAAAAAACTTGAATATGAAGAAAAATCCAGAAATCCATATGGAAGAAAAAAAATTATTTGAAGAAAATGTTGTTGGATTGGATTTTGATGATCCAGATTATTAATTTTTTAGAATTTAGAATTTGAAGAAAAATATAAAGATATGACTTATGTCTTCACTTTTTTTTTTTTTTAATTTTTTTTTATAGTGGAGATCCAAATTTGTTTTCATATATTTATATATTTTTAAAATCATTTTTTTTTTTAATTCATGGGCATTTAAGTATTTGTAGCGGTCAAATCCGGTCAACGGTTAAACTTGACTAGCTTTGACTAACGGTAGGGGAGGTCATTGTTAATTAATGATAAAGTTGTTTTTTGTTGTCAAAGACCAAATCTCAGGGAGGTTGGCGCAATTTGCTCATTTTTCAAACTTAATACACTTTGGCCTTGTTTGATTTTTTGTCTGAAGACTGAACAGTGTTGAATGATACTGAAAACTGAATAGTGACTAAAAACTGAAAACTGAAAAACATGTTTGTTTTTTTGCACTGAAAACTGAATATAAGTGATAAGTCGTTTGTTTTTTTTAAGTTACAAATATCTGGAAATTAATACTTTTACATCTATACCCTTATAACTATTATTTGTTATATATTTACATTTTAATATATTAAGGATAACTATAACAAGTAATTTAATAATTGTAAAACAAAATTATTTAGTTACTAATAATATTTTAAATTTATATAAATAATTAAAAAATTTATATGAATTTATATTTTTTGTTTTAGTGAAATCCCATTTACACGCTTTAAGTATTGTAATCTTTATATATATATATATATATATGAAAGTGTCAATGCCACCTTATATATTATATGAAAATTACCTGACATTTGTAACACTAATTTTCAAAATAAGTAAAACATATGTATAGCAAGTTGAACATCAATTATTTCTCCTCTCCCTTTTGTTTTTATATTTCTTGAGTGACACTAAAATTTAAATGTACTTAAAAATTTGGTCTCAGATCCCTAACATAGTAATTTAGTTATATTGAAAAATTGATTACAATGGAACTATGAAAGTATAAGAATAAACCGGTATAAATAACAAGTGTAATAAAAAAAAAATGATGTTATACTTTAAACCCAGTTTACATATGCATTATATACAAATGTACAAATGAATTTGAATTCTCTTGCTTTAAGGCCAATTCAAATATATAGTAATAAATTGTCTACTATATACATAATTTCTTTTCTTTTTTTTTTTTTTTTTTTTTTTTTTTTTTTTGCTTATTAATTAAAATTAACATCTCAAAACCCACCAAAAAAAATTCATAACAAAATCACTATGAAAACCATTCTTTAGTTATTAATTTGCTTAGGTCTAAAACAAACCCATATAATTTTCAGAACAAGTAAGCAATCAAACACTAAAATAATTATTGAAACTAACTATCAAATTATGAAGGAAAAAAAAAAAAAAAAAACGAGTCCTTACCGGAATCCGGAATATGCTAGGAAAACCATTATCTAGTTGTTTGAGTTTTGAAGCAACTAGGTTTTATGATGCTATAATAGTTTATGGTGAGAAGAAAAAAATATATTAATATGAATACGTTTTAACAGGAGATAAAATTGAAAATAAGTTATATTGGTGAGGATAGTTTTGGAAGTAAAAAAATTGCATTAAATTCCAGTGGATTTCTATTAAGTGATTTTTCACTTTTCTAAACAAGTGATTTTAAGGGTTTTTTTTAAGTAATTTTATCACTTAAAATCACTTAAAAAAACAAACAAAATAACTTAATAAAGCACATTAAGTGCCATTAAGTATTAAGTGGAAAAATCAAACAGGGCCTATATCTCTAATCTGTTATACGTCTCTCTCATCTCCATTAAACAATTTATTTTTTCTTCTTATTTTTGAGTTTTTTGAGTTTTTTTTTTCTTCTTATTTCATAGTAGAAATTGATATCATTCTAAAGAAAAAGTAAACTTCAAACTTACTTCTAGAGAAGGAATAATTTCCAGATGCTTGATATTTTTGTCAAACAACTTTTGCAGATGCTTGATATTATTGTCAAGACAATTCTTGCAGATCTTTTTTGTTATTCTTAAAGCATCTCCAATGCAAATATACATTTTTAAGTTTCAAAAAGTGACACATAGCATGTCTATTCATTATGGGTCCACTTTTGAATTTTTTTTTTTTAGAGAAATACATATTCACATCCTCAATGCGACTATCTAAAGTCAAATATGCATCCATTTTATGACAAATCATAATAAAACAATTATTTCACTCTTTCTTATTTTATTTTACAATGTGGGAAGAGTTATACATCATAATCAGCATTTCTAGGAGTTTCTAGAATTAGAAATCTAACTTCATAGAGAACATTTTTACTCACCCTCCTTCAAGGGAGGTAACCATTACTCACCTCTCAAATAGATGACATGTGTCCAATGGGTAATCATATCAGGACAAATTTACCTCTCTATGGACACATGTCATCCATTTAGGAGGAGGGTAATACTTACCCCATTGTAGGTGGGGGAGTAAAAAGGAAACACTTTTGCTCACCCCCCTTCAAGGTAGGTAACCATTACCCCACTCTTAAATGGATGACATGTGTCATAGAGGAGTAAATTTTTAGATAATTTTACCCCTCCATAGACACATGTCATGTATATGGGAGGGGGGTAATGCTTACCCCCCTTGAAAGGGGGGTGAGCAAAAATGCACTCGAGTAAAAATGGACTCAACTTCATAGTTTCTAACCTTTTTTTTTTGCCACATCATCTCCATATTCTAGATAATAGTATTGGAGAGAGTTTTTCTAATTTTTTTAAATATCTATCAGATGTGGCACTCCATTTTCTTAAAATGCATAATAGCATTGAAGATGTTTTTAGACAATTCTTTCTTATGTTTGATATCTTTCTCAAACTCTTCCATAATATTTTGTATGTGTGTAAGAAGTAAATTTTAGAATTTAAGAGTTAAGAAATTTTTATTCAAAAAAAAAAAAAAAGGATTACAATAACGTGGGTTTTTTTTTTTTTTTTTTTTTTTTTTTTTAGAAAAAGAATGTTGGGTTTTAATGATTTACTTTGTAGAATTTTTTTTTCCCGTTAAAATGTATGTCTTTTTTAAGTAATTTTGATAAAGAAAAAAAATACTATATAATTAAAAAAAAATGGGGCATAAATAGATCGGTAGAGTATGTTTAATAAATTTGAATGAAATGATTTATCAATATTAGCAGAAGATCTATTTTCATTTAATTTATTTTTCCTTTTCTGCTTTTTTTTTTTTTTGTTAAATCTATAATTTATTTTAAATTCTACTTTTTTTTAAAAAATCTATGATCGATGCTTTTTCCATTTTGGTCGGTCTATTTTAAATTCTATTTTTTTTTTTTTTTTACTTAACTAATAAAGAAAATCAACAAAAGGACAAAAAAATTACAATGGAATATCTGGTGTTTAAAGGCGGTGACGTGTCCATTTAAAAGATTTATTCTGACTTCTGACAGCCCACGCTGCATCAACACAGTGGTCTGGTTTGTCGAATCACTAAAAGGTGATATTGTAATTTCAAATTTTGGTTTTTTGGAAATAGTTTTTATTTAGCTTGATGTTGAAGTGATTAAAAGATCTTTTTTTTTTTTTTTTTTTGAGGCGGTCGGTGACCGACGTCCGACAGGACGCATGAGTACCGTTGGATGGGATCTGGTTTCTGAGATTGATAATGATAAGACTAACATGTTACGTGTCCTCTTCTTGTTTTGAAACCCTCTAATTAAATTGGGATAATACTTAGGTGTTAACCCATCAGCATTTAAAATACTGACCAGTAATGTAGCTCAATTAAACAATAAAACATGTTATTTTTTCTTTTATCAATTCTAAGACTTTGTACTTGTATGAAGTTCAGGTTTATTGAGATTTTATGTTCTCATGTGTTAAAAGTTTTGGAGTACAAGAAGTCTATGAATGGGTGGAAAAAAAAAAAAGAACATATATTACAGTTCAATTGGACCATATCACTGAGTCAATATTTTGGGTGTTGACCGGTCAGTACCCAAGTATTATCCATTAAATTGCATGTTGATTAATCTCTTGCATGTTAATTAACCTCTCTTGTTACTAGGACAAGTGTCCATTTTATTCTTTTCAAAAAAAAAAAAAAAAAAAAGTGTCCATTTTATTCATTCAATTCTAATTAAATGATATAATCAGTTTGTATTCAAGTAGAATAATAGTGCTTCTAGGGGCGGATAAGTGTCCATGTCAGCGGCTGGACACTTGTATTAAGTAGAATAATCAGTTTGTATTAAATGTAGCTCAGCTGATAAATAGACGAGCTTGAGGTTTGGGGTAAATGACTCTGAAGTCAATGACTCAAATCCAACCAAATGTAAAAAGTTTCAAAAAAATACCTGATCTTAAATAGATAGATATTGTAAATAATATTAAAAAAAAAGTGACACAGTTCTGGTTCCGAACTGGCCAGTTCAAGTTCTAGAACAGCCAGTTCTGGTTTTTAACTTTTTTTTTTTTTTTTACATTACAAAATATTATATTTTATTTATAAGAAAATAAAATGTTAAAAACAACATTGTAAAGTATTGAGTTATAGCCCATAACCCTTGCTCAAGTAATTATGTTTTCCTTTATCTTCTCCTCCTTTTTATATAGGTTAGGCCTCTCATTCATTTATCTATTTATCCGATATGGGATGTGGGATAAATGAACTTTTGTATAGTTTTTTCTACTATATTGGAAGCTTTTTGACAAAGCTGAAAAGTGAATTAAAATGGATTATGGGGTGCTTTTATTTCATATGTGGAATTCTTTTTCATGAATTTGAAGGTTGATCATTACTGGGCTTGCAGTGCTTGAAAATATTGGAGCTTGTTTGATTAATTATTGATTTTTCATGAATTCTAAGTAATGTTCTTCACGGGTTTGTAGTTATTCAGGCATTTGTGCTTGATTAATTAATTATTTGTTTTTTGTTTTTTGATAACTATTAATTATTTGTTTTTAATTGTAAAGAAGTTGATTGCTGGATTTTGATGAAACTGAACAACAGTTTTAACTTTTGGGGTTTGTAGTATTCATAAGACTGGAACTTATTTGATGAGAATATGACTCGAAGGGTGAGGCAGAAAGTGTACCGGTTTAAAGGGAAAAAAAGAAGCAATTATAAGAAGTAATACGGAGTTGGATTGGATGGTGGGTGCTCAATTGATTGGCTTAAATGCGGTGATCGAAATACTCGATTCTTTCATATGAAAGCTTCAGTTAGGCGTTATGGAACACTATTAAAGGTCTTCATAATGATGTTGGTCAGTGGTGTGATTCTAAGGCAAGGATGGAAGGAATTGTGCTTAACTATTTTGATGGTCTGTTTCGGTCCAGTAATCCAACCCATATGGATATGGAAAAAATTCTTGAAGGAGTGCATCCGAGACTCTCTCCTTCCTCAAGTAGTTTCCTTGATTCCCCTTTTACTGCAGCTGAGATCAAAATTGCGGTTTTTGATATGGGTGCAACGAAAGCACCGGGTAGGGATGGACTTCCAGCATTATTTTATCAAAGGTTTTGGGATACAGTGGGTTCAAATGTAACAACGGCCTATCTCAAATGGTTGAATAATGGTGTTTCGATGGATAGGATTAACGATACCTTGATTACGCTTATCCCCAAGAAGAAGGTTTTGGAACGGGTTTTGGATTTCAGACCTATAAGTTTATGCAACGTCCTCTACAAAATAGTGGCAAAATCTGTTGCAAATCGTTTCCGAAGTGTTCTGGATGAAGTGATTTCAGAGGCACAAAGTGCTTTTATTCCCGGAAGGATGATTTCAGATAGTGTTATCATTGGTTTTGAATGTTTGCATAGGATAAAAATGAGGAAGAGGAAACATGGCTCCATGGCAATCAAGCTAGATATGTCAAAGGCTTATGATAAAGTAGAATGGGTTTTTGTTAAACGGATGATGGAAAATTTGGGGTTTCCTGCTCGTTGGTCCAACCTTGTGATACGCTATATTTCGTCGGTATCTTATTCTTTTGTTATTAATAGAGAAATTTCCGGTGATATCACTCTAACTCGGGGGTTACGACAGGGTGATCCCCTCTTAGACTACCTTTTTTTGTTATGCGTTGAAGGCTTCTCCAGTCTGATCACCAGAGCAGTTGACAGTAAGGCTCTTCAGGGATTCAAATGTAGTCGTCAAGGTCCGATTATTTCTCATCTCTTCTTTGCGGACGATAGTCTGCTTTTTTGCTTAAGCTTCGATTTCGAATTGTTATCTATTGCGGAATATTCTAGATTCATACGCTAGGGCATTAGGTCAAATTATTAATTTTGATAAGTCAGATATGTGTATTAGCTCTTCTGTCTCTTACCATGATCGTTTTTTGATGGCCAGAATTGTTGGGATTGGCTTAGTTGATTGTCATGACAGATATCTGGGTTTGCCTTGTTTTACTGGGAAGAAAAAGAAAGAAATTTTCTTGAGTATTACTTCCAGGATATGGGACAAAATCAAAGGTTGGCGTGACAAGTTTCTTTCGACTAGAGGGAAGGAAGTGCTTATCAAGGCAGTTCTACAATCCATCCCTACATATTCTATGAATCTTTTCTGGCTTCAAATAGGTCTACTAGATGAGATTTATCGGCTTTGCGCTCGATTCTGGTGGGGAGACAATGGTAGTTCAAAAAGAATACATTGGCGTAAATGGTCCAGGTTGTGTGATCCGAAGGAAAGATGTGGTCTAGGTTTTCGAAACCTAGAGGTTTTCAACAAATCTCTTTGAGCAAAACAAGGGTGGTGTTTATTATCAAATGGAAATACTTTGGCCTCTAGAGTTCTTAAAGCCTGCTATTTTCCAGATTCTAGTTTCCTGGATGCTATGTGTCGGCCTGATGCTTCTTTTATTTGGAAGAGCATAATGTGGGGAAGAGAAATTATAGTGGCTAGTTCTCGTTAGAGAGTAGGAAACGCTGCTTGTATTCGAATTTATAAGGACCGTTGGATTCCGAGACCCAGCAAGTTCAGTCCTTTTTCTCCTCCTAATTTAGGCGAGAATGCTCTGGTTGAAAAGCTGATCACTCCTTCTGGGAAATGGCATGTCGTGTTGATTAGTGGCAATTTTAGGGAGGATGACTTAACAACTATTTTGAGCTTACCGATTGGGAAGAACCAAGTGATGGATTCTCTTCAATGGCATTTTGATCAGAAAGGTTCCTACATGTCAAAAGTGGTTACCGGTTGGGTTGTTCCATTCTCTCGGAAACCAGCTGTTCAGACTCAAATCCTTTCTTCATCTCTGCTAATACTTGGTGGACATCGTTATTGAAGTTACAAATCCCAGCTATGATCAAGGTCTTCATGTGGAAAACATGCAATGATATGCTTCCTACATTCGAGGCGTTGGTCAGACGTAAAATTCCGGTGAGTAGGTTTTGTCCTATGTGCAATTGGGAGATTGAATCTATTCTTCACAGCCTATGGGGTTGCAAAGGTTTAAAATCGTTTCACAATTTCTGGTCACCTAAAATGAATGGCAGTCACAAAGGTAAGCTCCACTTTTTTTCTTTCATTCTTGGTTGTGTTGAGCACCTTAATTTTGTTGAGTTGGGATTATTGTGTTTGTCTGTGGAAAGTTTGGGCAATTCGGAATGCCTTTGTTCATGATTTGAAGGTGGTTAAGGATTTAGATGTGGTGGAGTGGGCTGGATTTTTTCTGGACGAGTTTTTTCTTGTTAATAATGAGAATATGTCACCTTCCTTATCACTTCAGAGATGCCCTGTATGGTTCCCTCCTGATCCAGGAATTTACAAAATTAATTGCGACGCTGCTGTAGATGCTGCAGCCTGTGTGGTGGGTTTTGGCTTGATTATTCGTGATGCAGATGGGTTGGTTATGGCTGCTAGTTCTCAGTCAATTGAGGCTTCCTTTTCTCCACAAGTAGCAGAAGCAGGAGCTATCCTTCGAGGCCTCCAACAGGCAGTTGATTCGGGGTTGTCACCTTGTTCTATTGAGTCCGATGCGGAAGTTGTTGTTGGTTGGGTTAATAGCAAGAATCATATGGGCTCTGATATTGGTGTCTACATTAATGATATTCATGTTTTATTAGTGCTTGTGCGTTATGTCTCGGTGAAGTTTGTTCCCAGATTGGCTAATCAAGTAGCCCATATGTTAGCTAAAAACGGTCTCTCCTGTGTAGAGAACATGTTTTGGCTGGAGGAATTCCCTCCGTTTATTCGTTCTCTCCTTTCGGCTGATCGTCGTGATTCCGTATAATCCTATTTTTCTATCAAAATAAAAAATAAAAAATTCACGTGCTACAATAAACAATCCACCATCTATTTTAATTTGTCCAAACTAGAATGACAATTGGACGGTCTCATGGCTTTTGATAGATATCACTTGTAATGTTTCACATTTCAGCTTTGTCAAAAAGCTTCCAATTTTGTAGATAAAACCATACTAAAAGTTTATTTATCCCACATCTCACATTGGATAAATAGAGAAGTGAATGAGATGTCTAACCTATATAAAAAAGTGGAGAATAGAAGAGAAAACATAATTACTTGGACAAGGGTACTCTACAATGTCTTTTTTTTTTTAAACATTTTATTTTTATAAATAAAGTGTTGTTGTTGTTGGTTTTTTTTTTTTTTTTTTTTTTTTTTTTTTTTTTTTTTTTTTAAAGATAGAACCGCCGGTTCTAGTTTGGTTTGAACTGGGCGGTTTCGGAAAAAATGGAACTGGAACCACCCTGGTTTAGTTCCTGGTTCGATTACTGAACCGAAATCGGAAAATTGGTTTCGGTTTCGATTTTTTCAATCCCAGTTCCAATTCGATTCGGCGGTTCAAACCAAAACTGTGTTGGGTCTAAATAATAGTTGTATAACTAAACTTAAAAGTTAAAGTAGATATCTAGCATTACTTAATTATTTAAAAATGTGAAAAAAAAAAAGAAAAAAAAAAGTGGATTAATGTAGTCATGTTCTCCCATCAAATCTGTCTGTTTTAGCTACTACAAAGTGAATGTTTATAGGTATTTTTTTGAAAGCTTTCGACATTGGTAGGATTTGAGCCGTTAACTTAGGAGTTATTTGTCCAAACCCCAAACTCGTCCATCTACCAGCTAAACTACGCCCCTATTGGCAAGTGAATTTTTATAGTTCAATTAACATTTTTTTAAAACTAAAAAATATATATATATATATTAGTTACTATACAACATTGTTATAGTTACTATTTTTTTTAAGTATATTATAGTTACTCATTAGTTATGAGAGGGATCTATTTTTTTAGTTTCCTATTTTGTTTTTAATCTTCTGTGGACTTCTGATTATAATTCAATAGCTAGTTTTTGCTCTTATAAATACAAAATTTAAATTTTGTATGATAAGGACCCTAAAATTAAATAGAGGAACAGGGTGAAAGCAAATGTACTAGACTATTGAAAGTAGCATGCAATTTCCTAGTTGAGAAAAGGCTCCATTAATCGAGGAAAACTCCAGAACCAAAACTACAATATGTCATTTTCTTCAGAAAAATGTCATTTTCTCGAGAAAATGACTTTACTTAAAACCTTGGGTGCATGCCTACAAATCAAGAAGATAAGTGTTGTCTTTTAAATATAATACATTACATCCAACACCGACCCAAATCTTCCACAATCCACACACTTTCTCATTTTTTATATATTAATTTCTTGTTATGGGTCCTCTAGTATTCTCATCATCTACTCATATATTCATTTCTCGTTATTCAAAGGGTTAATTGCACAAACATACCCTCTATTTATCTAATAAAGCAAAATTTTAAACAAATGTCCTATTCAAAAACAAACATCCCAATTGGAATGTGCTTAGGGTATGGAAAGTCAATAGTGCCCTTAGGTAAAAGGCAGAGGTTATTTTGGTGGGAAAATTTCACAAACAACCGTAAATTTAGGTGTAATTGTATAAATATTCATTTTTTTTCTAATAATTACATAAATATACCCTACCGTCATTTGACTTTTCTTAACTTTAACCTTTAACCACATTTGTATCCCGAAATGATTAAACTACCCTTGAAAACTTATTTATTTTTCTTTTATTATTTAAAAATATTAAAAAATATTTACTAAAAAAATTGAAAAAATCAGTAGAATTGTTTTTTTTGTTGCTATTATTTTCTTTTTCATTCTATCATTTTTTATTTATTTATTTATTTTAAATTTTCCATGTCCTTAAACACTAAATTTTCAGATTTCAAAAAACAACTTTATCACCAAAACATTCAATTTCATACTCATCAACCCACAAACAATTTCATTTCATCAACACAATCAAAACTCATCACCAATTACATTTAATCAACATAATCAAAATCCATAAAACTCACTAAACACAATCAAAACCCACTAAACACGGTCATTTTTCCAGTTTTATGGGTTCTGATTGTGTTAAAAAAAATGATGGAAATAAAGTAACACAAAAATTGTACCTTTTTTTTTATAAGAAAATATTTTTTTAATATATTTAAATAATAAAAGAAAAGATAAATAAGTTTTCAAGGGTATTTTAGTCATTTTGGGATACAAATGTGGTTAAGGGTTAAAGTTAACAAAAGTCAACTGACGATAGAGTATATTTATGTAATTATTAGAAAAAAAATGAATATTTATACAATTACATCTAAATTCAGGGTTGTTTATGAAATTTACCCACAAAAATAACATCTCCCTTTTACCCAAGGGCACTATTGACTTTCCATACCCCAAGCACATTCCAATTAGGATGTTTGTGTTTGAATAGGACATTTGTTTGAAAATTTGTTTTATTAGATAAACAAAGGGTATGTATGTGCAATTAACCCTTATTCAAATGTCAGTCATATAAAAAATAAAAAATGGAGTGTTTGATAAGTATAAAAAACCTAGACACTTCCATAAAAAAAAATAAAAAATAAAAAATAAAAAAACTAGACACTTTATGACTCGATTCTCCTTCGTAAAGTTTATACCTTTTGGCTTTTTGTAACGTTGATGTCACTTTTTATATTTGATTTTTGGGAAAATTGCAATAAATGACCCCGACATTCGGTGAAAGTGCAACAAGATTGTATTTTTGTCAATATTACATGACAATACCCTTGACTAACACTTTGACCGTTAGAGTTAATTGATGTTAGAATGTCATAAGGGTAAAAAAAAAGTCATTTCACTTTAAAAAAAAAAAAAAAAACATAGAAATAAAACTTCTGGTTCATAATTTTTATAAAAAATTATAAATAAAAAATTTAAAGTACTTTATTTTATGAGATTTGGGAATGTTTGCAAATCTCCCTGGAAAAGAATTTTTCTACTTCATGAATCATTTTAAAAAAAAGTTATAAAAAGAGAAAAAAAAAAAAAAAAACTATTTGGAGTACATCTCCCATGTCTATCTTCTCCTCTTCAATCATCATCAACAACAGCACAATTAAAGAAAAAAAAAATTATAGTAAAAAAGATAAGGAAATTTTTTATTTATTTTTTATTTTTTGGAAATCTGGGCCAAGATCTCCATGATCTTCTTCTTCTTGTCAACATGAACCTTGCTATGTTGAACCTCATCTTTCAAACCCACTTCTTTCCACATCTCGACATCCTTCTCTCGTTCTTCTTTCAATCCACTCAATACCTACAGTCCAATGAGGCAGCGATAATGGGGTGGCGACGAACAAGCTCCCGTTGACCATACTCGTCCTTTACTTTGAAAATGCCGGCTATTAACTCTATCCAGAAGCTCTCCAGCTCCCCTCTGTTACACTCCGCGGAAATCTGTTAGAAATGAATTCGACAACCCACCCAAATGTTTCAAAACATCTTAGGCCTCGAATATCAAATGCATGTCATCGCACGTACAACTGAACTTCCTGCTCCGCTTCTCCATGGAGGGCAACGAACAAGCTCCTGTTGACCATACTCGTCCTTCAATTTGAAAATGCCGGCTATTAACTCTATCCAGTAGCTCTCTAGCTCCCCTCTGTTACATTCCGCGAAAATCTGTCAGATATGAATTCGACAACCCACCCAAATGTTTCAAAACATCTTAGGCCTCGAATATCAACTGCATGTCATCACACGTACAACTGAACTTCCTGCTCCGCTTCTTCATGGAGGTTCTGATCTCCATTGGAGTTCAACAATTCACCTCCTCTAATATATTTTTAAAATATATTTAACATTTAATTAAAAATTAAAATTAATATAATAATTGATAAAATATGTTATTTAGGGGCAATTTGGTCATTTCATAATAAATGACTGTTCAACAGTTACTTCTAATAGTCAACCGTCTGGTTAATGGTACTAATTTGTTATTTTGACAAAAGTACAATCTCGTTGCAATTTTAGTAAAGGTCAAGGTATTGCAGTGCAATTTACCCTTGATTTTTTATTTTAATTTTGGTGTATAAAGAAAGGTTAAATATGGAAAAGAATTATATGCGCGTGGAAACTAAAAAGATAATATATATATATATATATATTTTTTGATAACCAAACAGAAAAACAACAAAACAAATTACAAACCAAGTAAGTTAGAGAGTCCAAGTGAATTCATAACAGAGAAATCCACTTGAACCTCTCTTCTTACACATAGAGGGACATCCTCCATTCAATACAACTCCTCATCAGCCATTAAGGCCAACTTAGCCAGGCCGTGAGCGACTTTGTTAGCTAATCTGAGAACATAATTAACAGAAAAAAACTGAAGACTGCTGCACATAGAAGAAATCTCTTCAAGAATACTTCCCCCAATTGAATCCCGATGACTTCCATCCTTCAACCAATTAACAACAACAGCTGCATCGGACTCCACAACACACGGAAACAAACCGCAATCTCTGCTAAAAATCATACCTCTGTAGATAGCCATAATTTCTGCAACCTTAGCATCATAACACGCAATTAAAGGGAGAGCACATGACGCCATCACAGCCCCAGCCATATTTCTAATAACAATACCCAACCCCACCCTACCTCTTACCTCATCAATTGCCGCATCACAATTAATTTTATAGCAATTTGAATCCGGCGGACGCCAAGAATTATCAATTGGACAAACACCACGAGGAGGGCTGCTAATCAGAAATTCAGAATTACAAAACTCTTCCAAAAAAACTCTCACCCAACGACCAATATCCATAACATCCTGCCTAGGGGAATCATGCACAACTAAATTTCTCATAAACCAAACCCTCCAAACACTGGTACATAACAACCCCAGATCAGCTGAATTCAAAATATCATGGCAATCCAACATAAAGTCAAAAAAACTGGCATACTCCTTCCACAAATTAACACCCATAAGAAGCCACTCTTTTCTAGCACATTTTAACCTATTACAACTCCAAAGAGCATGAATAGTTGACTCATTACCATCAAAACAAACGGGACAAATATCAACTACATCCATACCATGCTTATTAAGATTGGACAAGGAAGGAATCCAATTAAAACAAGCTCTCCAAATAAATATTACTAAAAAGATAATATATAACGAACTTTATAAGTTGTTATCTTTTTTTTCTTTTAATTATTTATGTTGAGGTGATGAACACATGTAACGTTTTTTACAAGATTTATGAAAGATATAATACGAGTAAAGAGTTATAAATTATAAAATGTGAAATTGAGAGAGTCATAGCAGTGTCATTCAAAGAAAGAATGTTTAAGAAATATAGTACAAAACTTAAAAGACAAATGAACAAAGTTATTTGGAATGATCTATATATCTTATAAAAAAAAAATTAAAAAAATAAAAAGAGACATAATTCTCAAATAATAGAAAGATCAAAACCATTTTTTTTTATTATAGAAATCTGACACCGAATGGGTTATGGGTTTACCGAGATCAAGCACTACATGGTCCAAGTATTTACTTCCACAACCGTGAGATATTCACTTTCTTTAATTAGTTTATGCAAGTTATTAATTAGGTTATATATGATTATTGTTGTATCTCCTGTCACTAATTAGGTCGCACTGGTTGAGGCAAAAAGCAATGATCTCGCTGATATAGTTAATTAAGTTGATGTTTTTATTTTTGAGGCATGGGTGCCTTTTTAGATTTATGTGTTTTAAGGCCTACATGCCCCTTATGCTTTCATTTTTCTTTTCCCTTTTTTCTTTTTCTTTTTATTAATAAAGGTTGTGTTTAGAATTTTAAAAAATAAAAATAAAAATTGTTGTATCTCCTCCTTTATAAGAAAAGAACAAAGGAAGATTTATATGTCAAATTTGCAGCGCCTTAATCAAGTAAAATTGGGATTCTTCTTCCATCTATATTGATTATGTAATGAAGTAGTAGAAAGAAAACTCATTCTGATTCTTCACTTGGATTTTTATTTATTTATATTGAAAATTTCTACTTATTTGAATATATAATCTCTTTATATTATATTCCACACCAACTTTTAAATATTGGCCGACATATATGCAACAATAATCCAAATCATACGTGACCAATAAAAAGTCCCCAATTTTGAAAGGAAACTACATAGAAACACAATAATTTTAGTTCATGTTTGGTGATGTTTGACACGTTACATATGTATATTCTATGAAAAGTGTCATCATCAAAAATCAGATTTTGTTGTATTATTTTAAGGATTTTGGATCAAATTAGTTGTACCTATGTGCAATTTTTTTTTTTAATGCATTTATTAAGGGGTATTATCACTAAAGTCCCTATTTTTTTCATGAATTGTCACCTTTTTAAACGTCCTTATTATATTAGTCACTTTAGTCCTTGTTTTTTCAAAATACATCATTTTAGTCCATTTGACAAAAAAAACTAATAGTCAACTATAACAGAATGGGTAAAAATACAATTTTACCCTTTATTGATATTTTTTTAATTTTTTCTTTTAGTTCCTCTAGTTTCAATAATACCTGGTTAACTCTTCAAAAAAAAATTAAAACACATCCAACAAGAATCAAAACTTCAACCTTAAGGTTAAAGCCACAGCTGCTGAACTACTTTAGCTCATTGTTGAAGATTTGTTGATTTAAATGTATATATAGTTATTTAATTTGTTTAAACTAATTTAAATATGTTTATATAATTTAAAATAAACTCATATTTAATAATAATATATAAAAACATATTTATGAAAATGAAAAAGAAAATAACAAAACAAAATGAAACCTAGAAAATCCAAAAAATCAAAGCCTGTAAATTTCTTTCTTTCTTTCTTTCTTTTTTTGGATTTTTTTCCTTTTCAAAAAATATATTATTTCAATTTGATTAAAATAAATAAATATATAAATAAATAAATAAATAAACCCAAAAAATCAAATCTCATAAAATGAAAATTTCTTTTTTTCTTTTTCCTTTTGTTTTGTTATTTTCTTTTTCATTTTCATAAACATGTTTTTTATATATTATTATTATATATTTATTTATTTTAAATTATATAAATATGAGTTTATTATTTTTATTGATTTTTTTCCCATTTCAATTTATGGGATTTGATTTTTTGGGTTTTTTTTTTTTTATCAAATTGAAATAATATATTTTTTGAAAAAGAAAAAAAATCCAAAGAAAAGAAGAAAGAAAAAAATTCACGGGTTTTGATTTTCTGGATTTTCTAGGTTTCATTTTGTTTTGTTATTTTCTTTTTCATTTTCATAAATATGTTTTTATATATTATTATTAAATATGAGTTTATTTTAAATTATATAAACATATTTAAATTAGTTTAAACAAATTATATAACTATATATAAATTTAAATCAACATACCTTCAACGATGAACTAGAGTAGCTCAGTTGGTTAAAGCTTGTGGTTTTTAAGCTTAAGGTTGAAGGTTCGATTCTTGTTGGAGACGTTTTAATTTTTTTCAGGGGTTAACCAGCTATTATTGAAATTAGAGAGACTAAAAGAAAAACTTAAAAAATAACAATAAAGGGTAAAATTATATTTTTACACATTTTATTATAGTTGACCGTTAATTTTTTGGTCAAAGAGACTAAAGTGATATATTTAAAAAAAAAAAAACGTGGGACTAAAGTGACTAATATGGCAAAAACGTTTAAAAAGGTGACAATTCATGAAAAAGTAGGGATTTTAGTGATAATACCTTATTTATTAATGAAGAAACTGGTGCATTTATAAGAGAAAACCAAAACTAACCACTTCATTTTTGAAATTTTAATTGTTAATAACCACTTTTAAAAAAAAAAATTCAGTGTATATCCATCAATTACCAGAGTATCATTGAAAATTGTGTTTTTTAAACCTCGAAACAAACTTGAAATCATGACTAAATTGAAATTAGGATTAGGGTTTTTTGAACCAATTGAACCAATTGCAAACCCCATCACCAAATGTCGGTCGTCGTAGCCACACGAAGCCACCGAAGTTTGACTGGTCGTTGCACGAACCAGTGGCGGCGCATGAATCCACCGCCTGTTGTCGCACGAACTAGCCTAGCGCTTCGTCGCACCAATTGCAGACCCCACCACCTGTCGTTGCACGTCTGGCGCAGCCCAGACAGTTCGGCGATGGGCGAAGAATCCGACGATGGGCGACGGGATGGAGAGGAGAAGAGAGAGAGAGAGAGAGAGAGAGAGAGAGAGAGAGAGAGAGAGAGAAGAGAAGAGAGACAAGAGAGAGAGTGTGTTTGGGGACCCTTTTTATATGAGGGTTTTCCTATAATTTCTTAAAAAAAATGGTTATAAACAAATAAAATTTCATTTGTGGTTAAAAATAAATTTCTCATAATATATGTAGTCAGTTTTGACAATTTTCACTTTATTATATTCACAATTAAGCAATAGAAAAAGTCAAAACCAATGCCAAAAAGAATTGTGTAGAAGAAGAGTCTAAAACCTTAACACGAATTGAAATCATAGTTTATATCTAAAACCCGTGTGATAGTAAAATTTTGAACTTTCTTTTCTTAATTACACACTTGCATTTTGTCTATTTCAATAACACGAGAACTTGCATATCATCTCTTAGCAGGACTAGTAGTGCACCTCCCTTCTACATAAACGGTGAGAGGTTCAAATCTCACCATGTGCATTTTAAAATGCATGTGTGGGACTGTTAGGGGTTTTCTTCCCGGCTTGTGGGAGTAATTATCTCCCGTTATGGGAGTAGATATCCAGACCGCATACGTATTGTTTGATATTGGTAGGTCCTGACAGTCCATGTAATAGTTTTTGTAATACTTCAAAAAAATATATATATATATATATAAGATGAGCCTTTTTCAATTTTTTTTTTTGAAATATTACAATAATTCAAGATGAGGGAGAGACTCGAACCTATAATCTCATGGTGTAGGTATACGGAGCATACTATTGAACCAACCTATCTTGTCATGAGCTTTTTTTCATTTCTAAAAGATCTAAATTATCAATCATGAAAATTGTTGAAATCTTTTTCTTATAATATCATTAAAATATGGACGAGTCTATATTTGTTCAAGAAAGCTCTCGAATATATCGATGTTGTAATTAAGAAGCATTTCAAAATGGTTTAATGTGTCAAAATTGGCCTTCTTCTTCTCGTCAAAAAAAGAAAAAGAAAGAAAGAAAGCACGAAAAAGGGAGGCAAGAATTTGAATTCCAACAATTATTTATATAATTCAAGGCTTATTAGTACTAGTCTATGCATATTCTTAAGGGCGCATTTGGTGCATTGAATTGAATTGGATTAAATTAGTACTGAAAAATATTTGGTGCAGTATGGAGTATGGACTTGACTAAAATAATACCGTCTCTTGTTTGGTGTAACATGAGATTGGATAAAAAATAATTGAAAATAATTGGTTTTTTTTTTTTTTTTTTAGTGAGAGGTAAGTAAAAAATTATATTAAATAACTAAAATCATTTTAATAAATTCAAAGAAAATAAAAATAAAACTATTTAAAATTAAATTTGGTTAAAAAATTATTAAATTATTATTTTTAAAAATAAATAAAATTAATTTGAAATAAAATAACATTTAAGTTTTAATTAAAAAATATTTAAAAAAATATTATAATAAAATAATATATATTAAATTAATTTTTAAATCAGATTGAATAAATTTACTATTTTAAATATAAATAATTTTTTTTTTATAAAAAAAAAAAAAGAAAAAAAAAAAGAACGTAAGACTGGGACAAAAATAGGCCCAGCTAAAAGAATGAAAAATTGAAAAAAAAAAAAAAAAAAAACTGAAAAAAGCAATAATGTAAAAGCAGAGAAGGCTGGGTCCCAACTAAAAAAAAAATTATTTAAAAAGAAAAAAGAAAAAAAATAGAAGGACTAAAATAGTCCCAATGTCTTTGGTTGGTGGGAGTAGTAGAACATATAGGCCCCACTGTGGGTAGAGGACTGGACATAGTCCCACCGAGTGCTCTGCAAACAAGTGGAGAGTACTATACATAATCCAATCCTGTCCAATGATGTGTAACAAACACAGCCGAGTATTAGTATGCAGAGAAAATATATGCATATTGCACTTTTTCCGGCTGATTTTGAGAGGTTAGCATTCAGTTAATAACTTGAATAGCACTAAAGTAGATTAATGGACAAAAAATTCCCATCGACTTCACTTTTCCTTTTTTATTTTTTATTTTTATTTTTTATTTATGAAATATAAAAACAAAGATTTTTCCAAGAAAAATGGTGAGAAATTGTGATTTTGTAAGTAATTTGAAGTGCCAGAATGAGACAAAGAAGTTGATAAAAAAAAAATAAAAAAATTCACGAGAGAATATATATCTAGAAAAAAAAAATGTAAATCTAAATTGTTTTCCGTATATAAGTTTTGGGCACAAGACCTAATAAATCTCAACTAAAGGAAACAAGTTTCGATCAAATGAAATAAGTAACGATCAAAGGTTAATAAGTCTCTGCCAAAAGCTTGATAAAAACCTTGTGACTTATTTTGTGTCTGTATTTGAGAGATATTTTTGTCAAAAACATATTTTTTGTGCTATTAAAACTTAAGTCAATAAATTGGTACTAGAATTTTTACACCACGAATTACGTATCTTTCGCTTCGTGTCCCTAGTCCCAACTTATAAAATAACAATTTTATTTGATTAACATGTGGCTTATCAGGCGAAGCAGATTGTCAAACTATCACTTCACAGGAAGTAATCTAAATTAATATAGGTCATAATTTACGTAATCAGAGTTTTTGATAGAAATTCTATGTCAAATTTCGTAAAATAATGGAGTTTCTAAGAAACAACATATTTGTTTTGTTATGCTATTAAAACAAGATGTTATATACCACTTTCGATGGCAGTAACTCGAACTTGAAATATTACCAAACTGAATGAGCGCTCTTACCGTTGAGCCACGTTAGATGGTGATTATTGTTTAATAGATTTGATCTTTCGATAACACCATACTTCTTTTCAATATTTTCCATATCATAATTGATGTAAGCAGTTAAATTGATATTATCAGAATATCAGGGTCCACTTATAAACTCAATTGAGTTACAACTTACAAGGAAGAAAATAGTATTATTCTCGATCAAAAAATCAATTTGATCAAACGATTGGAAATGAAAATCAGATGAGATTTGAGTTGGATTAAAAGTTATATCAATGTCACAAAGGAGAGATACGTGATTAAAAATACCAAGAATTAAAGGTAAGGTTGTGGCCATGACAACACATAAATTTTGAATTCCTTCATTGACAACAAAGCCATGAAAAATCCAAAGTGCAAATATGACTTGGTCATTTACTCATCTTCTGGATTCTTCTGTTCCAATCTAGATAATGTTTTTAAATTATATTATACATAATTTATTCCTTTTTGGCGACCAATTAATTGTTTATTTATTTATTTATTATAACTTTCTAAGAGAATAGAGACGATGCATCTTTCAACTTCCAATAAAGAACTTCCAGTTGAAAGACAAAAGTTGATATAATAATTCCAACATGTCCTATATAAAATGATAAAGATCGTTGTTGATTTTGATACCTACAAAATTTATTAGTACATTCATATTTTATTAAAAAATTTAATTACAAAAAATATCTCAATATAAATTTACTAACAAAAGACAAATTACTTTAATTAAAAATAAATCAAATACTATATACACTCATTAATTACACATATTTTTAACTATATTTCTTTATAAAAAAAATAAAATAAATAAATAAATAAATAAATAAAACTTAACTTTCAAAAATAATAATTATGATAAAACCTTTTTTTTTTTTATGATAAACTCTAATTAAACTATAATTTTATTTGAAGTATTAATCTTTCTCATCATTACATGATTACCATATTGTTTTTGTCTTTATATATATATATATATGAATTCTATCAATAAACAAAATATTTTTTAAGATAACTGTATAAATAAGAGAGTTCAATATTACCCTATATACAGTTCCACATATTCTCTTTTATAAGATTCCTACATTCGAGATATTTCCAAAAGTAAATTAAACCATCATTAAAAAAGGATTTGATTCCAAAAATAAAACGATTTTTTTATAAATTGGGTATGATAATAATTTAAGAGTGTTTATAAATAATACGTATTAAAATGAATATATTTATTTCAATTAGGGTAATATTAACATTAGTATAGATGTCTATAGTAATATTTATTTTTTAAATTTTAGATATGGATGTACTTATAAAAATGGGAGTACTAACAATTTTTATGAGTGTCAATATCCGCACCCAATTATAAATTAAGAACATTTGGACCATATAAAATCTATTAATTAATCGATATTTATTAATATCAGTAAAATATTAATAATTAATTAAAACCTATTACAAAAGGAAACACTTAGACATGAATGACATTAAAACTTTAATTTGCATTAAAGAAAATTAGAGATGAGATCCAACTAGACTTTAAATTAAATAATAAATAATAAATAATAATTAAAAAAAAAAAAAAAAAAAAAAAAAAAAAAAAAAAAAAACACTCATATTTCGTATGGAACCACATTTTGGTAAGGGAATTTCAAAAAACATATTACCTTTTTATCAGAATCTATAATATGAGATGGTTTTTCAACCAAAATGATGCATAAAAATATGACTTTATTGCATGAAAGCGAAAGCCATAGGGAATTGTCAACCAAAATTTCAACAACCTAATGATAAATCCCACAAGGGCTTTCAAATTCTCCATAACTATCATCATCTTTGGTGGAGGATCTGTATATAAATCAAAATTTACTACCTTCTATTCATGCGATAAAATTCTTTCTAAGCTGTTAACGGTTTCGCATTTACGACACAACCAATTCTCATGCATGCAATAATATCCAGAATGAAGCAACTAGAAATGGGGAAAATGCATTTACTATATACTCCATTTGTCATTGGTAGAAACAAAGTCTCTTCAATTAATGGATGTAATACACAAAGAAGCCTAACAGTTTTTATCTCATTATGATGCGGAGCATAATGAATACATAAGGTAAAGTTGCAAAGTCCATTCCCGGACAACAGGTATCGAACAAACCAGGAAATGGATGACGATTGACGAGACACTATCAATGTTGTAACTGACTTACTGCACATCTTTTATACCATAAGATCATCTTCAAGGTAGTTATACTCGAAGGTGAACTCAGTCTTGATTCTCTGACACCTGCAAACCAAAATGAGAGGGATGATCATAAGTCATAACCATAAAAATTCAATGAAAAAGCAAAAAACAAGTTACCAAAATCAACTTACCATCCATGTTGGAGATCGTCATTAGCGATATGAAAGTCAAAGTACACATATGTCCCTTGTTCATATTCATCGGTGGCAACTTTTGGCTCCTCGTGCCGTTGGAACCATGTGTTGTATTTTCTGTGATATCTCCAAGATTGCTTCTTTAGTTCTTTTGCGGCTAAATATTGTTGAAAGGTGTTCTGCAGAATAACAATCGACTTTAGAACTATATAATGGTGTAACAGGAAATGCAATACATAAAAATAGTAAAGTGTATAAGAAAAATCACCTGCTGATAGTAAAATGCAAAGAACAGGGTATCAGTACCATAACTGTCCATAGATAATCGTTCCCAGAAGGCAGGATTATTCACAATGGGCGCCTGAGATTGAGGATAGCTAGGAGGTGTAACTGCAGGGTGCCTCTGTAGAAGACCAAAAAAAAAATGATAATTAAACCCACATACTAATAACTAATAACTAATATATATGCTCAAATTTAAACAAGTGCAAATTTTGTGCATCCATACTGGAGTGTAGCTCCTGGTACGTTCCGAGTCCTTTGGTTGTGGAAGTTTATAATATGCAGACTCGAGCATCTGCATATTGTACATCTGATCGTGCATTCCACCAGAATTCACAGTTGGTCCACTCAGGCTATCACCAATGGCACCAAGATCAGAAACACTTCTCCGACCAATAACCCCAAGGCCACCAGAAGGCTGACTGGATTGCAAGGGCTGTCCAGGAGATAGATCAGTGTCTCTCACCACTTGAGTTGGCTCGGTCAAAGTGCCAGATACTCCTGCCTGAAACAAAGACACATCCATCCAGAGCCAGTTTCATCACATATAAAGAAGCCATCACCAACAGATTATACAGCACCATTGTGTCCATAATAAACCATTACTTGAATAGAAGAGGAACAAAATGGTCTATAATCCAGTGCTGGTTAATCTATTCTAAACTTATGGTCCAAAGAAAGCCACTAACCGTTCCTTTGTACAATTGTACCAGGTTCAATAGATTTAAAAATTCAATTCTATTTAATTCATTGAAATAAGTTCTACTTCTACCAGCTTTACATGTGTATAAATCTTGAGGTTGACCGACCCTACCTAACTCACAACCTAACCCACTTAAATATCAGTCCTGGTGGCTTATAGTGCAGGACTTTGTCTTCCCTCCCAAGTTTCCAACCGCATACTTCTTATAGGGGAAGGTGAGGACAAATAACCAGATTGGCTAAAGCATAAACTAATTCCTTTTCCCAGAAAGAAGAATAAATGTGTATCATGTGTTTGAAAGTTAAAGCAAAACAATAACAAAGACAGCACGAAACAAAAAATTCAATCAATCCTTAGGAAATTTACAACACATAATCAATCATATAAAACAGTAAGACAGGATTGGCTTATTCAACATACAGGAGAATCAATGGCATATGGAGCTTTAAGATCATCCTCATTCATGAGGTTCTTGCCAAGCCTAGGACTGGGAGCAGATTCAAGAGTTGACTCCTCAGGTAAATTCTGCTGTTGCTGTTGCTGTTGCTGTTGCTCATCAACCTTCAAATGACCAACATCTGTATCAAACAAACAAGCAATACAGCGTTAATCTTTTAAGATGTTATAATAAACAACACAAGCAGGTCTATTGTGCCCCTTTATGCTAATCAGTATTTGGCACAAATCTTTCACAATTCCTTTTTTACAGTCAAACAAACAAGCAATACAGCGTTAATCTTTTAAGATGTTATAATAAACAACACAAGCAGGTCTATTGTGCCCCTTTATGCTAATCAGTATTTGGCACAAATCTTTCAAAATTCCTTTTACTTACAACATTCACCAATAACAAAATTACATCATAGTCTCATAATGATCTGCCATATTTCTTGATAAAACATACCTCTTAGTACTTCTGAATTCATACCAACTTCAGTCTTATTAATACGAAACTGATGTAGTTTCATAACAGATGTACAGGTTAATCCACGTGAATTAATATGGAAAACAGAACTAGGTAGACACAAACAAGTAATGATATAACTGAAAATACAAATAGAAGGGTCAATATGAATCCAGTAAGACTCTCTCACTTAACATAATGATTGGCTGCTTGGTGAGCTTCCTAAATGTTGTTCACAGGGTGCCCCTCATAAGTCATAAATTAAAGGCAAGAAAGACGCAGTGTCAGCAAAAGGAGCAAAGATGAAAAAAAGAAAGGAAGGGTACCGGCATCTTTTTGACCACTTGACATCAATGATTGTTGACTAGATTGTTGGAGTATAGAATTAGGCTGCTGTTGTAAGCCGGCAGATGTAACGGTATTGGGACCTGGTGTCTGAACCCCAAGTCCCATACTGGGTTGAGGAGAAATGGATGAACTTTGCGAGGCAAACTGCACAAATAAAATGCTATCAATATAGGCTATCAAAATATATAACTTTTCACATCATTAAATGATAATATGATATGTACAGAACCGCATGCAGAACAAAATGGATCACAAAAAGTAGCGTTCAAATGAAGAGACAGTCTCAATAAAGATAGAAATCTGAAATAACTAAATGTGTTTTATTTTTCCTTAAGTTGTTTGCCTTGAAATAATGAGGAAAGAATGGAAAATCTTTTGCAAGAAAGTGCACCTGCTGCAATAGTGGGTTCTGCTGTTGGGAAGAAAACTGCTTATGATTTCCACCAAGAGAAGGCATGCCAAGAATGTTACCGTGTTGCTGTACTTGTTGAAGCCGTTGCAAGAACTTCTCCCTCTGGTCAGGAGCAATTTCAGGTCTTGGGCGTACCTGGCTCTGAATAAAAAACATAATTTAAATAATAAACAAGAGACTACAAAAGATACTTGTATAAGAATGTAAAAGGAATGGTACAAAATGACAAACCGGTTCATTCTGGTTTTGAAAGGCACTTCCAGGCCTCCATTGCATGCCAGGGACCACAGGGGAAAATGATCTGCCAGTTATTCCAACAGCTTCTCCAGCATTACTAGAATCAACTGATCCAGTTCCATCATTTACCTTGGCAGCTTGAGACAACATCATTCGGTTATTAAGTGGTGAAACCAAAGACTGTACCATGCCACTACTACCAAGTCTCTCATCAACTCCCAAAATATTTCTCTTTGTTATATCCGAGGCTGAAGCAGCTGTACCAAGGTTTCCATTGCTAGGAACTGCACTGGCAGAACTAGGCGGGATGCTGGATGAAGGCTGGTTGGAAAGGCTACCTCTACTTATGCCCCTCACATCAGTGAGAGATGGAGACAATCTACGACCAGGGAAGCTGACAATATCTTCTTCCTTTGCAGAATTTGTCAGATTTAAGGGAGATGGAGAACTAATGGCACCTGTGTTGTCCAAAGAACCTCGACCAGAACCTGGACCTTGAATGAGTGCTGAAGCACTTGACACACTTGACAAATTATGAGCTGGAACACTGATGGAAATAGGAGTTGCTTGAACAGCAGCCGGTGTTGTCGCAGTGGAAATAATTCCACTGCTTTTCGAAGGTGGAGTCCGAGGAACGACGTCAGAATTACTATCCAGGGAAGCTGTTTCTTCACCTTGCTCCTGGGCAGTGGTACCTTGCTGAAGTGTAGAAGTGACCGTAGCCTAGAAAGGAACCAAATTCCATACTTAAACGTTATAGCAACATACAGAGGACAAAACAATTTTATGAAAAACAAAATGTTGGGCACAACCACAAACAGTATATTTACACAATATTTAGGTGCTGCAACAAGTAGTGAAATTAGAGACACTATAAAAAGCCCATCAGTCCAGTCCAAAATAGATAACAAGAAGGAAAAAGAAAAAAGAGAACTTTCACATCAAGTGAATATTTCTTACAACTACATTTAACCAATCAAGCAACCAGATATTAAAATTGTATTAACGAGTCTAATAACACAAATCAACATAAGCGTCTCTTAAACTTAATAATGTTTAAAACAAAACCATGTTAATGAAATTTTGTCAAACATCAACACTTAAAACAATAGGCTTTGGTTTAGTGTATCTCCTGGGACCAAAAGTGACCTGGATGCGTTTGTCAACAAGAGGACAAAGGCTTTCAGAGAGCCTAGAGCCTACCGACAGAGTCACACAAATACAAGTCATTTAGTTAATAAGAACATGCATCCCTAATTTATTCAGGGAATTTTTTATATAAAATAAGGAAATAGAAAAATCAAACCAAATAGTGATGTACAACCAGCCTTCTATTTCAGTTTCAATATCCTTAACCAATTAAAATTCAAGACACAAATCATTACGATAGTGTCAATTTTTTTTTTTTAAGAAAAAGAGAAGAACATTTACAGGCATTTGCGATGCTGATGCTGCCAAGGAAGTCTTCAAGCTAAGAGCCGGAGCAGTCTGCCAACGAATAAAAATCTTTTTACTTTCAAATTTTCATATTAATTGACTCACAAGATGTAATCGTAGCTTTATTTCTTGGGACCATGAACACATTCAAACCCAAAGTTCATAATAGCAAGTCAAAGATCACTGAAACCACGATGGAGAGACCATTCAACGTGGACACCAAGCCACGATTACAGAAACAAAGGTAAATTATAGTTAGATGCCATATGCATAAACATTCAAACCCTTCAATAAAATTAACCTGTATCCAATTAACAGAAACAAAATTAAGGAATTGATCCTAGTGATTACAAATTTAGCCAATTTGGAAATCAAGCAGTAGGATTAATCAGAAATGAGTTGTAGTTCTTTTCACTAACTCTTATCTTGCCAAGACAAGCCACAGGGGATAAACCTAACAGTGTCATCATACTAGAGCAATCCTATATATTACATATAAGCCAAAGGAAATAGTTGATTCATTTAGCTAAACCCACAATCTACTAGAACAAAATTCTTAATGAGGCATGCATGATCAATATCAAGACCTAAAACATCCAAGAATTTTAAAGACGTAGCATCAAAACTTTGAACGCATTCTCGTACATCATATTAAATAATAAAAAATTGAAGCAAGATAATCCACAGACAAATAGCAATAAATTACTTAGTCGTATGTTCAGTGTTTTCTACACAGATAATGCCATTGTTACAAAATTCAGCTGTAAGAAAGAATCTCTTAATTCAAAATCATTGTTAACAAAAACCAAAGTGGCTAATGTGTTTTGACATAGTCACCATTTAAGAATGATAAGAACATATTAGTAAAAATTGGCAGTAAGTGAAGCATTATACTCTATACCAACAAATCCATTGACCAGAACAGACATCCAAGTTTCAAAGTTTATACTACATAAAATCATATATGCAAAAGAGGAATATAAAACTGTAAACCTCAACCCAACAATTATTTTTCAACCTTCACATCATACCAACAAGTCCTGACATTGATCACAACAGACATCCAAGTTTCAAAGTTTATACTACATAATGCAAAAGAGGAATATAAATCGGTAAACCTCAAACCAACAATTATTTTTTAATCTTCACATCATACCAACAAGTCCTGACATTGATCACAACAGACATCCAAGTTTCTACCACATATCTCAAGGGAAAGAGGAACACCAATCATCAAATTGCACTCCCAGCAATGACAAAATACAAGAATGAGAAAGTAAACAGTATGCAGTGTAATGACTTCACCTTGACAAGAGCCGGGGGACCAATTGCAACCAAATCTTCAAGAGATTCAACTTTGTCTAGGGGTAATGTGCTGTAAAGTTCATCAACATCACTAAATTCATCAAAATCCTCCTGGAAGAAAAAGGCATATAGTAGAAAGATCATACGACTGACAATAAGAAAGCGTACAAAAGTATTTTCTTGTCAAAATAAATGACAATGAACAAGGTAATAAGCAGATTCTCTCAATGCTGCACGTTGCATCTCAATATTGCTGAAACAAATACAAACAATTTTTTAACTGATCCAAACCTGATTGCGTTCCACATAGTCATCCAAGAAGTCTCTGACATCGTTAACCTGCTCAGGGCTCAATTCATCATTATCCAGAAGCCTCAAGATTAATTCTAACTTCATAATATGAGCCTTGTGACGAGTGATAGATGTTTCCAGATGTGTCTGAAGAAAAAAAAAATATATTAGTAATTTATCAGCAACCACCAAGTCAAAATCATTGAAGGATGAGGTTCCATTCTGTTTTACCAATCTGGGCGGCCTTGTCTTTCCTTTCTTCACAGATAGCCCTTCAATCTCTGCTTCAAAATTATCAATCTGGGATTCCAACTCACTGACCTACTCGATACAGAATATAATAAACTAATAATGAGAGAGAAATCCACGCAGTTAAAGTCCTAATAAAATGAGATGTAGTTATTATGTCAAAACATCAACAAATGCATTCAACATGATATAATAACCTCAAAATAAGAAAATGAGAAAGAAGCAACTATATACTGACAGAAGTCACATAACAACTTTGGACATAAGTCCTGCGGGGTAAATATATTGACAATAACCTATTTGATAAGTTTCTCACTTTTTGCAAAAACAATTCCAAATGCAGCATGCAGAAGCACAAGCTAGTTCCAAACAAGATACAAGACAAATGATTTATACAACAAACTGGAAAAAGAAAATCTGGAAATATAAAACTGCGACAAGTTATAACTATTAGAAACAGAAGTGAGAGAATGTGAAAGTTACACAAATGGGCTAGCTCCATACCACATTATTCAACCAATCTCTTGTCTCTGATTTTGCTTTCTCCTTTGGATCCTTCACAAATCACAAGCATTACAAAACAAAAAATGGAGTCATATGATTTGATTACACAAGTAGGATCTAAAAGAATTACTATACTAAATAACTGTATTCTTACGCAGGTGATTATGAATTTCACTTTAAGGCACAACAATGCACAAGGAGTGGAACATGAGAGAATATAGATATTAACAAGAGAACCAGCAAACTAATGATTGAAAAATTCATAGAAAAACTTCCACTAAACTCAATGAGAAAGAAAAGAACACATAAGAAAGTTCAACAAAAAAGGCAAGCTAGGTAACACTCAACTAGATGAACTCCTTCAAAACAGTATAACAAAAAGAGCAACCAATTTAACAATGCTCTCTAAGAGTCGGCATTTCCTTCGCTTCAGGTAGAAAAATTAACTGGAAGCCAGTTTCAGTACAATTGTAACAGGCATGACGAAAAACATTTTTTGATGTTCTGACTGACTACCTCTGTCAAAAATTTTAATGTTCGCAGATGCTAAATCTTATTACTACAATCCATATTTAACTAATTCATGATAAAGAATGAAAAATGAGATAGAAATAGTATATCAGCTTACAGTTTTAGGTTGTTGTCCCAAGCCTTCTTTAGAAAATGCTTTTGTCTTGGTCTCCTTTTCACATATCTTAAATCTTTCCATTTCACGCTCAATAAGCTTTCGAGCGTCCACCAGAGCCTGCTCATAAGAGGCACTGACCTATGTCAACATATACCAGAAAGAAAAGGATTAACAGTCAAATCCAAGTGCAGGAAAAACAATCCTAGCTTTATATCACAAAATTTTGCAGCAGGCTAGTCCAAGTTAACTAAAGACCATTAAATAACCAAGAGACTATAGCAACACAATTACTAACTATACTGAAACAAATATGGTAGAAATGTCAAATAAGACATATCAATGTTTATGCTTTGTAGATAAACCAATTTGAACACATTGATTGCATTAACTGCATAGTAGTGGAATTTATTTGTGTCCAGAACACTCCAACTCAACATTCCCTAAACGATACCAAGTCTCTGTAATCTAAATATTCCAAAACACAAAGTAAATAAATGAAATGATTAAGAAAGCGACTAAGTCAGACCTTCTTGTCCTTGATCTCACTCGACTGAATCCATGTCTTGATCTGGTCCCTGTACCTCTGCAGCTTCTTAATCTCCTTCTTCAAGTCAGCCTCAAACTTCTCCTTCTGGTTTGCATTGTCCGTATCATATACCTAAAATAAAAAATATGAAACCAACAACATACAAAAACAAACTAAGAAAAAATACAAATAAAGAAAGTAAATAATATAACCATAATCCTGCAATTATCGATTATTAGAAAAAAAAAAAAAAAATTATAAAAAACGTAAGAAAACAATGAAACACCCAAAGAAAAACAGAAAAACATCAAATCCAAAACATATAAATAGAGATCAATATCCCTCCCGTTATAATTGCACAAAATAAAACAAAAAGGGGAATAAAAGAAAAGAAAGAGAAATATATAAACACTAATGCTAGACAACCAAAATATTAGCCCAAAAACCAACCCAAATGACATGGTAAGTGAGTGGTCCTTACCATATCATTCACCACATCATCCCATGATTTGTATGGTAAGGACAACTCACTTGGCACATCATTTGTGTTTATTTTTTGGGTTGTACAGTATTACTCATATATAAATGCCCAGTTCCACAGGGCCAATGCATAGCTCAGTTTATACAGACACATGACACGCGTATGAAAATCATACAGCATTTATGCACAGATACAGAACCCGGTAACCCATTTACAATGAATTAATTTTTTTTTTCAAAAACGAAAGCTTAATAACTACTCAATTGATATAAGCACACCAGTTGTTGACCACAGTTAACAGAATCCGAATTATGGCTTTTATACACACAAATTTATACACATACATAAGTAACCAATGCAAATGGAACCTCTAAGTGCACTGGAAGAAACAATTCAAAAGAAAGAAACAGTCACACGATCAATTCTACTAAGCAACAAAAAAACAAAAACAAAAACAAAATTGAACAAGGCCTGAATCATAGGTACAAATTGATAAAAAATAAAAATCGAAATTATTTGAACAATTGTCGGTCTTAACACAATGCGTACACATAGATACACTCGAATGGTACGGACAAAGTGAATTTTCTAATCATATAAAATCCATTCCAGTTAAATAAATACACGTATGAATCGTTGAGTATACGAGTACAATCATACCTTGTTCCAGATACTGTCGAAGACATCGACGCCTTCCTGTACCTTCTTCAATACTCGATCGATCTCGCCTTGAAGTTTGCGACTCGCACCCATTTTGGCTCAATTGGAACGCAACGGACCAAGAAGTTATCGAATCGGATTTCGATCATTCAAATTCAATGAGAAGCCTAGGGTTTTGGGGGTGGATTTTTATTTTTATAATTCTTTTTATTTTTTTATTTTTTTCGAGTTCCAGTTTCAGTTTGACTGTTGTAGGGTTTCTTTTTTCTGGTGGATTGATTGGAGTGTGAGAGGAGAGAGAGAGAGATGAGGACGTGGACCGGGATACGTAGATCGGTGGAGTTCGATTGGCTCACTTATGGGCCGGGCTTTTTAGATATTGTGGAGTTCGATTGGCTCACTTATGGGCCGGGCTTTTTAGATATGTTGGGCTTTTATAGCCCAAATTTAATGTAAAATTGGTGATATATGAATTAGGGTGTACTGTGTACATACAATAATGGATGGATTTGAAACTCTTTCGGACGGGTTATCTTATGACGGTCTGTTTATTTGTAGAGTGACGATATTTGCATCTCTTAAAAACTGTATATGCACACTAAATTAATTTTTGTTTTTAAATCCAATAATATTTATGTTTGAGTAAAATTACTAAAAGGACTAAATAATTTGTAAGTACACCCACCAATAATTATTAATTAATTTCCTATTTTAATCTTTTGTTAATAAAAAAAAATTCCTATTAATGGCTTTTTTTTTTTTTAAGGAAGCTATGGTTTCCACTTTCCAATTATCATTTAAGGAAGTTCCCTATTAATAGTTTGATATTAAAATATATCATAAAAACTATTTCTATTTTTTGAAACCCTAGATTCTCTTTTAAAATCTAATCTCAAATAAATTTTCAACTTCTTTTAAGGAATACAAATTAATTGCTAATTAAATATGAAGAATGAATCAAAATTATTAGACAAATTGGTAATGAAAAAGTAAGTTTTAAATTAATTTTTATAATTTTTATTAAAAGAACAAAATCATTATGCATTGTAAACTCTATAATATCGGTAATTTATTTTTCTTTCAAACACACTTTTCATTGACTTTTTGTATGTGTGTGTAATCATTATTAGTTGTTCTTTAATTTTATAAAACACTTTTCTACTTCAACATCAATTGAGACATGACATAAGTCTTGCATCCAACTTTTACAAACAGTAAATGGATCTCCAACTAGATAAACCCACAATTGGAGTGATTTTGTGGACAAAAAACAGTCAATAATAAATAGAGAGATTGTTTCTTGTTTGACACAAGAAGAGAAAAAGAAAGAAAGAAAAAATGGAGTCTGATTTAGAGGAAGGAAAAAAGAGGAGACAAAAAAAAAAAAAAAAAAAAAAAAAAAAAAAAGTGAAGAAAGAAAAAGAACAGTGACAGAATTAAAGATAGTAATAAAGTTGATTAAATAATATAATAATAGGCGTAGGTAGTGTGTACTTTACAAAATACATTACATTATAATTAAAGAAATGATATTTTTGATATTAAGTGATGTTTATTTACAAACTAGAGATTTTTTTAAATTTTTGACAGTTGTGATTACGAAAAGGGTGTACATACGATTTTTAAGGGATGTCATTATCACCACTCTTATTTGTGTTCAATATAAACACCATCCGTTAAACTTATCGTGTCACAAATTAAAACTCAAACTCGACCCATTAAATTAAGAGTTTACCCGTTACAACCCAATTAACCTGTTAAGTACTTGTTTGGTTGAGTTTTTTACTACATCAAAAGCTCTACTAACCTCTATTTGAATTTTTCAGAGTTGTTTAGTTGGGTTTTTGAGATTGTCTATTTTAAATTAAGTAAAGGCTAGTAGAGTTTAAACCTTTACCATGCAAAAGCTCACGGGGAGGAGTTTCTTCAAATAGACATTTAAAAAAAAAAAAAAAAAAAATCTACCAATCAAACAATTATAATTTGTTTTTTCAAAAACTTTATTTCTAATAGATCTACTATAAGTAGACCTTTTCCATAGAGATTTTTTAAAAGCTTGCTAAATTATATATTTGTCAATTTATCTATTTAATTTGTGTTAAAAAAAAAAATATATAACACTTTTAGTTGGGTTTAGCTACAATGCAGTAATTGTATTGTTAATGTGTAGTTTTCAGTAGGAAATATTGTTTTTAGTTTATTTATTTATTTTTATTTTTCAAACCTCTTGAATTTTGTGGACCATTTGATTAAAATCCAATGCTTAGTTTTCACTAATTAACAATATTGTATCGTAGCTAGACCCTTCTTATCATATGTTGTACTTTTTATTTTTTTTGTTTTTTTATTTTATTTTGGGCATGATAGTGTTACATAAATTTAAAACTAGTTGAATTGTCTAGGGGTGACAATTCAACTCGTGTTGTGTTTGTATAAACTTAATAACAACCCATTTATTTTTTGTTTGATCTAAACATGACCCGTTAAACTTATTATGTCACAAGTTAAAACTCGATTGCGACCCATTAAATTAACAGGTTACCCATTATGATCCAATTAACTTGTTAATTTATAAATTTATCAATTTATCAAATTTAATTTATTAAAAAATAAATAAAAACTCAGATATGTAAGGCTTTGTGGCCCAAATTGGATGTGAAATCTTTAGGCATAACAGTGATATAAATATATAATAAACCGAAAAAGAGTGCCCATAGTGCACCCCTTACATTTTTCAAGTACACGCCATATAAGATTTTATTTTTGGTTATTTACAAATTTATCCTTAAGATTTTGTTAAGTAACTCAAATTTTCTATAATTTTTTATTATTTTGATACTCAACATTGTATTTCATGTATAAGACAAGATTTGAACTCCCTCACTAGAATGAAGGGGGAGCAAATTAAAAATCAACTCAACTAAAAGTTGTATGTTATTTATTTATTTATTTATTTATTTTAAATTAGTAAAACAAAGCTACTAAAAATGAGTAATGCTGAGCTATCCAAAGTATTTACTCAAATGATGTGGTATGTGAGTTGTCAAAATCCCATTAATAATAAGATTATTTAGTGAGTGATTTGATTTTAGAACTTCCTTCCCTATGCTCCTTTATGAACACAAAATCTTTGAGAATTAGTTCATGCCCAATTTCCTGAAAAATAAGTTATATCCTCTTTTTTAAAAATTGATTGTACAAGTTATAACTAATATTACTTAACCCCTCTGCAGTTTGTGTCTACTATTGTTTCAGAAGAATCTTATCACATGACAATTGGACACTACAAACGATATTGGAACAAAAGTGGAAAGGAAGGTGCATATAAGATTTACATTTCTAAAATCAAAGAAGTATAAAGCAAAACACTATATATATATATATTTTTTTTTATTTTGTTTTTGTTCAAAAGACAACATGGTTTACTAAATTAGTAAAACAAAGCTATTGAAAATATTAACAAGATTTATATTTTAAAATCACAATTTCAATATGCTTTTTGAAATAACAGATATATATAAAAAAAATATTTAAAGAAATATAAAAAAGAATCTTTTGATGGGTTTGAATATTTGTTTTATCATATTTATTTTCCAATTCATAAAAAAAAATAAAAAAAAATTACATGCAATGGTAACCATGTTTTTTAAATCAAAAATATAAAATATACAAGAAAAAAAAAACAAATGAAATTCATACAAGTACTAATTACTTGTCGCTAATTTTTTCAAATTTCTAGTTATAAATTAGTTTCTTATAGTATACAAATTGATTAGTACTTGTAGAATATAATATATAATATAGATAGGATAAGGTCATGAAAATGAAAGAAATAGACATTAGTTTGAAAAAAAACTCATTAAATAATCATTATTTTATATAAATCAATTTTGTTCAAGCTAATGAATTTGAAAATGGTCATGAAAGCCATCAAATTAGGTTTATATATATATATATTATATGGCTTAATTCTCTATTGGTCAAAAATCATTTTAATACTAAAAACTCTTTTGAATATAAGAAAACCTCATTTTGAGCTTTTTCATAGCTCCAAAATTTAGCAATATCCTCGTCAGAGGTGGAAGCATGCGAGGGTTGCCCTAGGCTGTAGGCTATAGCTCGAGCATCCCTCTAGAATTTATATGTAAATTTTTTTTTTTTTTTTTTTTTTTTTTTTTAACTTAGGATATTATAGGCAATTACCTTATAAAAATATGAAAATGGTTTTAGATTCTATAACTTATAATCAATCACATTTGATATTTAAATTTTGATTATGTTATACAACAAGATACAAACATTACACTTGTTATGTAGTTGTTAAGAATATGTAATTTTATTCTTGTTTTACATATAGTAATCCCTTGATTTTATTTCAATTGTTTGTTTACATAATTTACTAATTTAGATTTACTTCATTTTGTTCCGGTTTCTAGATTAAACAATCCAAACTAGTCATTAATAGTAAGAGCATCTCTAAAGGGTTTGAAAAACTAGACCCTCTAGCTTAATTAATGGAGGAGCTGCATTTTTGCAGTTCTAAGGGGTCCCTTAATGACCCCTTCGAAGCATCTCCAACAGATCCTTTAATCAAGCACCTTAGCTTAATTAAGGGAGAAGCTACAATTTTTACTACTCCAAGAGATCCCTTAATGACTCCCTTAAATAGAATCTAGTGGAGCTCACTCCCTTAATTAAGGGGTGGCTTCAGCCTCTCTTAATTAAGTGGGCTCTATATATAAAGAAGAAATATAATTAATGAGTAAAAATAATAATAATAAATAATAAGTGGGCTCCACATAAAATAATAATACAATAATAAATTATAAAGGAGTAATTTAAGAGAGTGTTGGAACACATACTCCCTTAATGACCCCTTACAACACCATTCATTCTTAAATAAATGGGTCTTCAAGGGAGATTTTTGGAGATGCTCTTCATGAAACTCTTATGGAGCTCTCTCCCTTAATTAAGGGGTGGCTACAACCTTCTTTAATTAAATGAGCTCCACATATAAAAGAGAATATAGTTTAGAACACATAAATAATATTAATAAATAAGTGGACTCCACATAAAATAATAATAATAAAATATAAATTAAATGAGCCCTTTAAGGGAGTATCATTGAAACACAAATCCCCTTAATGGCCTCATACAACAACATCCACCCTTAAATAAGGGGGTTTTCAAGGAATATCATTGGAGATGCTCTAAATGTTCATGATATGTAGAATCTATTTATAAATGTTATATATATCTCTTAGCATTATAACTATTTTTTGTCAAAATTTAGTGAAATGTCAATATTTTTTGTTTATCAAAATAAGTTGTAAAACTACACATAATATTATTGTTTCTAACATTACAAAATTAAATCATTTACGAGTTTAAATAATTGTTCATTCTAACATTATAAAATTAAATCATTTACGAGTTTAAATAATTGTTCATGTATAAATCTTACAACATGTTTCATATTCTTGAATAGTCTATTATTGAATTGCTATCATATTATTAAAAAAAATTAAACAAATACTTCTATCAAGAATCATATATAAAGTTTATTTTTCTTTATCAATAACTCATATCATGTTTTGCACTTATTTTAGTATATAAGTGTGTACTCAAGAGAAAAATCACAAGAGTTTTCTCCTCGGTGTGTACACTGAATTTAAAAAATTTAGTGCATGGGTTTATGAGTCATTAAATAAGCCTTATAATATATTAACTAAATAATTCAATGTGAGGGTTTATGAGTCATTAATTAAGTATTAGAATATAATGATTAAACAGAAAGTAGAGAAATAGAACGAATGATAGTTAAGAAACTGACTTTATAAGGTTAGTGCTTATCGAGGAAAAAAAGTTATTTGTATACATAATTTAGCTCGGGCTGCAAATATTTTTGGGGTTTGCCCACGTTCCTCGTAATATGTTCAATATTCCACTGCATTTCTTTTTCACTACAAATTCTTTGTTTTATTTTGTAATATTGATCCCTAACAAAGCTCTTCATACTAACAAATAACTTAACACATTTTTTTTTTTAAAAATGACAATTTTGTCACTTAAAAGTACTTTTTAATTTAATATCAAACAACAAAGAGTTTTTATTTTTATTTTTTATTTTATTTTATTTTTGGTTAAAAACTCATCAAGTTAAGTGATAGTCTGGTAAAACCATATTATGCCTAGAAATTTTTATATATTAATGAACCTTTAGAATTCTTCTATTGCAAAAACAATTTAATTAACGTAATAAATATGACAATTCAATGTGATTGAATAAATATGCCACTCGAAGTGATATTATCAGGTTGCAGCGTGGTTCTACACAAGATCAAATGGGGAGAGGGAGAACTAGTGCTTAAAGTGCACAATATATATAGTGTTCTCTACTAAGGATCTTTATTTTAACACAAAGTAACTGTATTGATGAAATTTATTGATTTTAATGATTTTTGATCCCATTTTTTTTTTATGTGGATGATAAGTTCTCTACTTGCAAACAAAGTTTGAAATTTTTTCGAGCTTAACTACTACTTTTTCTCGATTTTGTGGAATATGAAACATCATAAAGCAACTATATCTTCTCATTATCTTCTAGCTAGTAAGCTTAATTTTTTTTTGTGAACCTATTATTGGACCCATTAGGGCCATATCTCTTTTTATAATATAAAATTTAAAGGCTTCAAGCCAACCTTAGAACTTACTTACTTGTGCCTTCCTTATGAACACATCATGTTTGAGAATTTGCTCATGTCCAATTGCCCGAAAAAGATATTATATCATCTTTCAATTAAATTGACACTCTACAAGTTAAGATACCTAATATTACTTAATCCCTTTATAGTTTACTTCTATTATTGTTTTAGAGGAATCTTATCACGTAACAATTGAACACTATAGCTAGGATCGAACAAAACTATATATAAGAAGTGGAAAGGAAGTTACGTGTAAGATTTACATTTCTACAAATAAAGAAGTAGAAAGAAAAATATTTTTTTTGTAAAAAAGACAATATAGTTTACTAAATTAGTAAAATGAAGCTATTGAAAATATTAACGATCTTTAAATATTTAAATCACAATTTCAATATGCTTTTGGATATATAACACACACATATATATATATATATAATGATTTTTTTTTAGAAAAATATATAAAAGAATCTTTTGATGAGTGTGAAAATTTATTTTATCATATTTATTTGTCAATTCATTATATATTTTTTCTTACATACAATGGTAAGTTGGTAATCATGTTTTTTAAATAAAAAATATATTAAATATACAAGAAAATAAAAAACAAATCAAATTCATATAACTACTTACTTGTCAGTTGTCACTACCTTTTTCAAATTTTTAGTTATAAATTGGTTTCTTATAATATACAAATTGATTGGTACTAGTAGTATGCAATATAGAATGAAGTCATCAAAATAATAGATATAAATAACATTAGTTTAAAAGAAAACATTCTAAAGAACGAAACTCACCGGATAATCATTATTGTATAAAACAATTTTGTTCAAGCTAATGAATTTGAAAATGGTCAAATAGATTATATATATATGTCTTCTTTATTGGTCAAAAAATCATTTTAATAGTAAAAATCATTATATAGAAATTTTTATATATTAATGAACCTTCAAAATGCTTCTATTACCGATTAATACATTGCACCATTTAATTAGCATAATAATCTAATGTGATTGATATTGAATATGATATATTGTACCATTGCCACATATGATATATTATTGAGGATCAATATAACACTTCAATGTGATTGATCAAATATTGCTACTCGATGTGAAATTATTGGGTTCCGACGTGAGTCTACACAAGCTCAAATGGGGAGAACTTGAAGTTCAATATATAAATACACGTGTGTGTATATATATAGTTATTTTCTGGTGTGCGATTTCACGTGCGGAATCCCCAATTAAATTAATGCTACATGTACTTATTGGATTAAGGGTGCGTTTACTAACCATGAATCATTTTTGGGAAAGAGAATTAAGTTTTTGATTTATGAATTTCTATATTTACTAAATTTGTGGTGAATTAAATTCCGTGGACCCTACACATATATTATGAATTAAGTTCCTGAATAAAAGGGAAATTGATTCCCTCCACCCACCCTAAGAATCAAGTTCCATTTTTTTTTTTTTTTTTTTTTGGTTTACACCATCCGGTTTCCGGGTGGGACGGATCCACCATACGGTGCAATCAGTCCAGACCACACCCCGACTAATCCGGACTCGCACCGGGTCGGCCCACTAAGGGGTAAAGTGCTTCCAATATGTGTAGCTCCGTTCACAAGGGGAGTTGAACCCACGACCTTGCTTAAGGGATGAGAGCGCCGAACCACTCACACCAACACATGATTGGTAATTTTATGGGATGAGAGTTCCATTTTTTGATTGAAAAGGGAATTCATAATATTTTATTAGTAAAAAGACATGAATTGTAAAATAAATAAATGCGGTGCAGTTTGCTCTGCCCTCTGACAAAAAATCCTTCCAAAAAAAAAAAAAAAAAGAAATATAAAAAAAAAAATAGTTTGCTAAAAAATAAACACAACACTGCAACACAGGAAAAAGAGAAAAATTGTAAACCGGCTAGTGGTGGCAAAGTCCCCACAATTAGGTCAGGCCTGGTCTATAAACAGGTCAGACCGAGGCCTATATAAGGCATCAGGACAGCTCGGTCCGGCCTGTTAAGTTTGTCAATTTTAAAAAAAGATAAAAGGAATTAACCAATACATAATAATATATGTCATGTATGAAGTTAAATTTGTAGTGAAATGGTGAAGTCACTCAACCCTTTGCCGAGACCATGGTTCGATTCCAACATGTTTCAATATTACAAATTTTTTAAAAAAAACCTTATTAAACAAATTATATATAAACATATAACTAGGCAAAGTTACACTCGCAGTGAAATGGTAAGTCTATTTTCATTTCCCCAACAACCCTTTCGATTCCCACACATACCAATGTTACAATTTTTTTTTAAATTTTTTTATTAAATAATATATATAGCATAATATGTGTAGTAAAATGGTTCACACAACTTCTCTATTAAGAACCCCGGTTTGAACCTCATCAAAAACATTTTTACACAAATTAAAAAAAAAAAAAAAAAAACTTGTTAGATTTTCATACTTATAAATTATAATTTATTATTTTATTTTAAAAAAAAAAACTGGCGGCCTGTAGTATATTTTACAATTATAATTGGGGATTGCATATTGGAAATCCTTCACCGAGGGGCAAACCCATGACTTATTTGCCGCCCTAGCTAAATTATATACATAAATAGTATATTTTTTCCTTGGTACGCACTAACATTATAAAGTAATTAGCTCCTTAGCTATCAATAGCTAGATTTATCTACTTTTGTATAGTCAATATATTGTAATGCTTAATTAATGGCTCACAAACCCTCACACTAAATTTATTAAATTCGGTGTGCAGTGTGGAGAAAACTCTTGTAATTTTCTTAATCAATGTACACTAATATAATAAAATGAGTGCAAGACTGCATGCGGACCAATGATTAAGAATAAAATACCTTTTATATAATTCCTGATGAAAGTATCTGTTTATTTATTTTATTTTTTAATAATAAGATGAGACCAATTCAATAATGGACTAATCAGGATATGAAATACATTGTAAAATTTATGCAGAAACAATTATTTAAACTTGTAGTTCAAAAATAAATTATTTAAACTTGTAAATGACTTAATTCTATAATGTTAGAAGCCATAATATTATATACATTTTTACAATTTACTTTGAACAACAAAATATTAATAACAAAAATATCATATTTATGCAATATTATCAAACCTTAAGGGACGTTTGTGTAATTAATCCTTTGTATATTGAATTTTTTTTTTCTAGAGGTTGGTCGGGCTTCAGCTTGGAGCAGCCCTCTCATACATCTGCCCTTGTCTGCACCTCATAATTTGTGTATGTGTGTGTAGTGAGTTTCTTATAAAGAATTTCTTATTTTAATTTTGGTAAAGACCCTAATGAAAACACATCGATTTGAATGAATTTTGATTTGAATTTTTTTTTGTGATGATAAGTTCAATGAAATTTACTTGTTAAAGAAATTTAAAAAATTTTCAAGCACTACAACTATTTTTTTTTTTTTTTCATTTTTCCTATTTTTTTTTGCTCTTTTTATGCTTCATATTTAACAAATCGGGAAAAAATAGTTGTAGTGCTTGAAATTTTTTCAAATTTTGTATACAAATAGATTTCATTGAACTTATCTTTCAAAAAAATTTCAGATCAAAATTTATTCAAATCGATGAATTTCATAAAGATCCTTACTTTATGTTAAAATAAGGGATTCCTGTGAGAGAATCACTAATAGGGCTGGCCATGGGGTGGTGCACCAAGTGCAACTGCCATGGGCCCCCAATTTTTTTTTTTTTTTTTTTAATTAAAGCTAATATGTAGTATTAGGTTTCAGATACATAAGTTTGGTCATATTGTGAGTTGTTATAGTTCATAGAAAAAAGAATTGACTCCAAAGGATCAAAGTCATTTTTTTTTTAATTATATTTATAGAATATATTAAAAAAATTCTAGGGCCCATGTTGTGGACAATATCTTATTCCTCATTTGACATGTCATGTGGCCCATTTTTCCATTTTTTATATTTTCTCCTTGGGTACCAAAAACGTCAGGGCTGACTCTGACCACTAATATATATATATACATATTTTTTATTATTAGTTCATCCTGACAATAAATATATCAGGATGAAGAATGTGGACCACTGGATTTACATACTTCGACTCAAAGTGTATGCAATTTAATGTGTGTATATATATATATATATCCCAACAAGCCAGGTGCAAAAAAGCATCATAGTAAACTTATGCTTCTTATATATATATATATATATCCCAACAAGCCAGGTGCAAAAAGGCATCATAGTAAACTTATGTTTCTTTTTGTGCTTGTGAATTGTGATGCCCATTGTCCACTATGCCAGAATATGCAGCGAGCATTATCAATAATAAATGCCACAATTTTTTTACATGACTCACTGCCTATGTCATACATAGTAATATTACATTATATATATATATATGCAGCTGAGAAATTTGCAGCCATTATATATTATTCTTTCAGGTTCTGCTAGCATATATATCTTTTGTAGTATCTAAACTCGAATGGAATATATATATATAGAAAGCTTTTTAATGGTGCTCACATGCATCTTTTTTAACTGAAAGGAATGGATGGAAGATAAACAGGCCGGTACTGAAAAAGATATATATATATATATATAGTTTTTCTACCGTGAATTCGTCCTGATATAAAATATATTAGGATGAAGAATGTGAACCATAGATTATAGAGAAGTTTTGACAAGTATATACACTTTGAGTCAAAGCATGTAAATTTAATGGTCCACATTCTTCGTCATGATATATTTTATATCAGGAAGAACAATAGAAAAACTTTATATATATATATTATATTGCAGATATATATGGACCAGAAAAGCATATGCAGTATTGTAATTTCTTGTTAGGTTTTGACTTATATTCCTAAGCGAACAAAGCAAGACTCAACTGATGTGGAGCTTCCTGGAGATGTGGGATACGTTTGGAAGATGGAATGGTGTTGTTTGAGGGAGGTTTGAAGGCTAGAAGAACGGAAGACTGAAGATTGTTTCAACGTATTGATCGCGGTTTTCCGAGCGATGTAATTTAAGGTGACTTGTAACGATTTAGGAAGCGGGTGTGCAACCGTGACCCAAATCGTAGTCAATCATAAGTATGCGTGGAACGGGAAATCTTCAATGAAAAAGGAAAATGTTCTTTTGGGAAGTTATTGTGCTTGAAGAAAAATGAATACTCTTTACAAGAAGACTTGTCATAAAAAGAAATAATATTTATGTGAAACAAGTAAGTCTTGTACGTTTAGGAGTATGATTTCCTTTTATCTTAAACTCCCTGTAACTAGTATAAATTGTCATAATATTTATGTTTAAGGCTAGTGGAGCAAAAAGAACACCATGCAAACATTAGAGAGTGTGAGTGAGATTCGGGGAGACCTAAGGGAATATCCGAGGAGGGAACCAAGGGAATATTGGTGGATATAGTTAGAGATCCATGGGTGATATTTAGGGGAGACGTAGGGGATATTGTGGGGTTCTTGGTGAGGATCTTGTGAGTGGGGTTTGGGGTTGAGGTGAGAGAGAGAATCCTGGAGTATATGATTGTAACAATTTATCATATAATGGAACTTTTTCTGTCGTCCTGACGGCTCATGGTTTTTTACCCGTTTTGGGTTTTCCACGAATATCTTGTGTTATGATTGTTTTATTCTCTTTCATTTATTTTTCTGCTTATTGACGTTATTTTTTACTATGAGTTATGGGCGTATATTAGGCATGACGTTTCCGTGTTCATCGGTTTATAGGAATTAACCCCAACATTTCTCTGCTGCCTGCTGGGAAGACAATAATATGTAGGCAATTTCATTAAAAAAAAAAAAAAAAACAATAATATGCAGGCAAGTTAACACAGCCATTTCATGTGTTGACGTCTGGATTTTTTTTTTTTTTTTTTCATGTGGATGGGTTGTATTGCACAGCCATTATTATGCACAGCCATTATTATGCACATTACCTTAAAATTTAATTAAAATACATACGAACAAGAAGTTTATATATATTTATATATTTACCGTAGTAAGTAAAGAAACTTATAAAACAAACCTCAGTACAAAAAATATAGAGAGACTTGATGATGTATAGGACATTAGGATCTAGGACACACTTTTGAGAGGTATTTGGAGAGGCAAAAGACTTCCGTTTAGGGTCCATAACATTTTGTTGGAACTGTATTGGTGAGTTTTATGGTGATTACCGAGGTTTACCCCCATTATGCGTTGCTGTTTTCCCACATCCGTTTTTCAGCTTTTTCTGCTTTCAGGCTTTTTTAGAAATTAATTAATTTCCTTTAATCGTCAAGTTTGTTTAGGAATGGTTTTTTAGGTTTTGGGAATTACTTAAATTTACTTTGTCAGGGTAAGTTTTGAGCTTTTTCTATTTTAGTCCATTTAGGAATCTAATTTGATTTGTTTTTTTTTTCCTATTTAAGCAAGAGTACTCATAATAATTGTTTGGCCGTCTTTCTTTGATATAATTAATAAAATTGTTCTTTGTAACAAATTTCTCTCGTGATTCGAGAACCTATCGCTTTCGCTTCGTCACTTGGTTAATTATTTTCACATGTAACTACAGCAAACCTTTTGTGGTGGTTATATCGATCAAATGATTCGTTGATATATAATAAACTGAAAAGGATCGAATTAGAACTTTTGGAGAACACAAACTTTTTAACAGAAAGGAATGGATGGAGGGCATGATGTGCAGGTGGGAAAAGAAGGAGATGGACCAGAAAAAGCCTCTACTTCTCTCTGGAGTACTTGTTATTATTATTATTATTATTATTATTGTGTCAATTAACAACTTGGCTTGCCAACAAATGAAAATATACGGCTGAGAATATATGCATGAAATTGACATCTTGACTTGAAAATATTGCTAGAGTTCTATAGCTATCTGCTAGCTCTAGCAAAAAGTAGTTAATTTGTATGCAAAAAGAATGTACATATGTGTGTGAGAAAAAAAATGATGATATATATATATATAATAATATTATTTAGCTTTATATATATATACATATATATATATATATATATTGTACGTTACTTATCAAGGAACCCATTTCTGGAATTTAAACGTGAAATGAATATTGGTGATCGGGGAAGAGTCATTTTCTGAAGCAGAAAAGTGAACCACAGATTGAACATGGAATCTCTCTCTATATATATTATTAATTTATGTGTATGCATAAGAAGAACGCATGTTATTATGATCAGATTCTACTTGATATTCTGTTTGGTAATATATGATTTTTTTATTTTTTTATTTTATTTTTTTTATTATTTTTTTTATTTGGTATAAGGAAAAGACCACGTACTCTATGTAATGTTGCTGAGGATTTGCCTTATTCTGTTACCACTTTCAGCTAATGAAATATGAAGACATAAATATGTGAGAACTGGAAAGTAACGGGAGATGACAATCGAGAGATTAATATGGATTCGGAGGATCGATGATCATATCGGATTTTAACATCATCCTGCAGCTTGAATTCTCAACCGTTGGTTCAACCATGAAACTTGTTTCATAATTAATTTTTTCCATGTTCACAGAAATTTCTAGTTTTAGAAGTAAAATAGTTTTCAATAGATAGATTCAACAAGTGCAGCAGTGCAGCACCTTGACGTTGCAGTACTAGAGTGATTTGTTTAGAGTGTGTCAATAAGGAGCTAATTTATATCAAGGTATGGGTCTTTACCTAATACAGTAGAACCCCGTAAATTAATCTTCTATAAATTAATATCCTCTCTAAATTAATAAAAAATACTGGTCCCAACTCGGACCAATGTAAAAAATTAATAAACCCCTCTATCGTAATAATTAATAATTTCTTTTTAAAACCCAATGTAAAATTTCGGTCCCGACTGTCGCATAAACTAATAATTCCATAAAATTATAAAATATATTACATAATAATCAAGAACTAGAAAAGTACTTCAAGATGTGAGTTTGCACAATGCCACAATGTTTGATATTTTTGACTTCATCCTTCATATTTTGAATTGTCCTCTTGTTATAACCACTAAAATAGAAAAGAGAGACTTTTTAAGAGCCGCTAGGAATAGTTTTTGTAGGTATATCATGAGATCTCTCTTGTTATATACAACCAAAAAATAAGTCTCATTATTTATAGGATGAGTATCCTTGGTCACTAAGTAATCACATTCTCAAAAGGAATTGAAAATTTTCTTAATAAATCTTTTATAAACAAAGAATCCTGAAAAAAAAAAATTTCTTAAAGAAGAAAACTGACTAAACAAGGAATCCCGAAAAGAAACCTTCCCTAAATAAGAAAGCCGACTTCCACACATTTTCTAACCCTTCAAATTAATAACCCCTATAAATTAATACTCAATGATGGGTCCCAAGAATATTAGTTTAGAGGGGTTCTACTGTAGCTTAAACTTTTGGAGTTGTTACCTAACATGCTATTGAAGGAGTGAATTATGGGTTTAAGGCCCCATTTGATTTTTTGTCTGAAGATTGAACATTACTGAATGTTACTGAAGACTGAATAGTGATTGAAAACTAAAAATTGAAAAACTTTTTTTTTTTTTTTTTTCACTAAAAACTGAATATAAATAATAAGTTATTTGTTTTTTTTTTTTAAGTTATAAATATCTAAAAATAAATACTTATACATCTATACCTTTCTAACTATTATTTGTTATATATTTACATTTTAATATATTATGGACAACTCTAACATATAAATTAATTCTATAATAAATTTATTTAGTTATTAATAATATTTCAAATTTATATTATTTTATATAATCTAATAATTACTAAGCTATTAGCTAGTGACATTATAAAACTGATAATCTACTTCATGTGTATATTACGGTCAAAATGAAGTTCATCAATATGTTCTTATTAGCAATCTACTTCTTGTGTATAATTTATTTTTTAATTGATTTGGAATAAACTTGGATAATTATATAATTTATAGATTTTATGTAAAAAAAAAAAAAACATTATAGAACAAGTTGTTATTTTTGGAAATAGATTAAATTAGTGAGGATAGTTTTGGAAGTAAAACTTTGCATTAAATTCTACTGGATTTGTGTTAAGTGAAAAGTGAAATTTTTTCAAAACAAGTGATTTTAGGGATTCATTAAGTGATTTTAACACTTAAAAAATCAAACAAAATAACTGAATAGAACATATTAAATACCATTCAATGTTAAGTGAAAAAATCAAACAAGGCATAAGTCTCCCCCACATGCACATTTTTTATTTTTTATTTTTGTATTTATTATGTGTTTGGTATATGAATCTACATATATATATATATGAATATCCATATATATATATGTCATTTGGTTTTGATTGATAATAGTTCGAATATAAAACGTGTGAGAATCGACTATATAATGTTGTTGACAGTGATTTTGGATCATTGAAAAGTTAATCTGCCAAGCAATAGCACATAGGCAGATCAAGGTTTGACTGGTCAAGGCGAGACAGCCAAAACCCCTCTCTTCCACGTGGATGTGATGCAGTCACCGAATGGCCTACTATGGTGGCTAACTCGGTGAGAATGGTGGTTTATAGTATAATATGAAAGAAAATAATAAAGTAAGAACACAATATTTACGTGGAAAACCCTAAGGCAGGGAAAAACCACGGTTGCACACTCAATACTCGCTTTCTCTATGATCTCAAAGATTACACACCCAATACTCGCTTTCTCTTAGATAATTGCTCATGTTTTGTATCTTTTTCCTCATGTATCTGTACTCTGATATCTATTAGTATTTATATGGATTGATAGCGTGTTGCCCTAATCCTTACCGTATAAGTAATAGATTCATAGTTAGAATCTTTGTAGGATTCTGGTCAAGTAGTTTGTTTAAGACTCGTTTCCCGTTTGGTGTTTATCTTCTAGAAGCTTTGAGTTTCTTCCCAATTAGAATTATCTGATACTTGAGAGGAAATAGAGATATTCCCTTATTGGAGTGTGATTCTTAGATTCCGTATATGAGTGAATCTTCGCTTGGTACGGCGTGTCTTGATAAGGTCATATTTCTTGCTTTGGCTGAGTAGATCTCATTGAGTAGAGATCTTCGACGAGTAGGATTTTTGCTCATTAAGACTTCTTAACTAGACGACTTTACTTGGTGCATACGTTTCTGACTTCCATATGAACTTTCCTGATGATGTGGAATTACTATATTTTTGCATTACCGCTACATTCTCTGACGTGTCATGGATACCCCCTAAATCTGAGAGATGAGTTCTTGGAGACTCAGCAAAGGGGATTTGTATACTCTAAATTTTTCAACGCTCAGATTATGTCGCCTTCCTTTAATGCTTTTTTGCATTACTTCGATCCAAAATGACCTCTCATTCTGTTGTTATTCGTAGGTTTTTTTTGGACCTCGCCGCGCGTGCATTGGGATGAGCTTGGCATTTCTTTGAAGAGCTAAATAGCTGGAGAACTGAATGGACTTGCCAAGCTGAATGGATATTGCGAGCTGGGTTGTTCTGCCTAACTGAATGAATTAGATAAGATGAATAGATATGGCAAGTTGAATTGCCACAATGAATTGAATATGTTGACACCCAAGATTTTGTACTCGGATGCTTTTAAGTCTCTTTATTCCGAGGAAGTCCCAACTTTTTGGTGTTTGGTATTTAACGTTATTGGGCGTTTAGCTGAAGCAAATCCGGTCTTTAATGCTATTTGGATGTTTAGCCAAAGTGAATCCGATCTTTAACACTATTTGGATGTTTAGCCGAAGCAAATCGGTCTTTAACGCTATTTCAAGCATAGATATTTGTTAAGAAGGTTCTACCTTTGCTCGAATTTCTACATGCGCCGAGATGAAACCCGTTTTGCGCGTATTGAGATGAAGCTCGATTTTTGTGCTAAAGTTTTCAGCTTTTCTTTCTGTGAGTACTTCCATTATTCAATTTTTTCATCGCCGTGTAAAGAATCTCCTTAAATAGAAAAAGTTTGGTAGAATTTGAAGGATGAGTGCCAAAATTTCGAGGTCAAGGACTATAAGAGGGATTGATTAAGATTTTCTCGAGAGCTACCCCGCATCACTGACTGTAAGACAATTGTGGTCGATGCTGCTGCTCTGGCGAAGTATGTCGATTATTGTCAGATCTCTTTTTCAGTGAAGCTCATGCTCCATGGAGATCACGCTACTTGGTACCCACCTTCTAAGGTTACTGCCATATATAGGTTTATGTCGAGTTAGGGGTATTGTTCTATAGGGGTTTGTTTGGAATCCACCACTGGCATTGTCGTCATTTATGAGTTGATGTCGAGGTGCGGAGTCACCCTACTTCTTTAACTCTTTTGCTGCTATAATTTGACTTCTTACTTATTTGCATTTAACTTCGATTGTGTTCGATGAATTGCCTTGTCTCTATGAGCATTGATTTTTTAGATCTCTCTATTTTTTTTTATTCGCCTAGATAGGGTTTTTTTTGTTGCAAGTGGGGCCATGTCCCACTACCATGTATATAAGGAACATTTTTTTCGTTCATCTAACTTTGACTTCACACTATTTGTGTGCCTTAACTTGACTTTTTTTTCTTTTTTTGGTTGACGCTCAAACCTTATTTATTTATTTATTTATTTTTATTTTTTTAAGCATTGTTCAAATTTTCTTGGATACTTTTATCTTTGAGCGGTTCTTACTAATGCTCGAATCCTTTTTCAACCTTGTCCGGCTTTGCTCAGATTCTTTTACCTTTGAGCGGTTCTTACTAACACTCGAATCCTCCTGCCGTAAGTACTTATTGAGCTTTGAGACATCCTTCGGCACTTGGGCAAGATTGCCTTTTCGACCGTTCTTCATATATACTCGGCCAAACAGTGTTCATTTTTTTTTTTTTTTTGCTTCACTTGCTTTCATTACTCTTTTTACCCGAAGTGTTACATCGAGGCTCACCCCGATTATATACCTAGGTCCCTACACAAATCACCTGGGACGTCTCCCGGTTTTGTTTGCTACAGGGGTTCGCCGAATTGTTGGTTGTATATGCATTAACCAACACAGCTGCGCATCTCACCAGGTTTTCCCCGATGGTGCTCCTAAGTGGTTCTTTGGCTAAAACAGGCACTTTGGGGTGGCTAGATTGCTGATAGTGTTGTTGCACCATCAGTTTGGTAGGCGTGTCGGGAACATGCCTAACTTCCCAGCCTTTCTGACACTTGCCCCTGCCTTGATGGTTCTATAGTGCTCGAGTTTATCTCCGAGCTTATGCTCCGGAAATGACCTTTTTTGCCTTTGTTGGTGCATATTTCAACCCTTTTTGGCCTTTTCTTCTTTGTTTTATGTCGCTAAAGACATTCATCTTTGAAGATGATTTTTTTTTTGGTTGGTTTTTCTCATAGAGCGGACATCTTTTTTGGCCTATCTTTCTTATAGATCGAGCTTCTTTTTTAGGTTTGAACGTTTAGCATAATTGAGTTCGATCTTTAACGTTTCTTTAGTGTAGACGCTCGTTATAGAGGTAATGTCTTTCTTTAACTTCATTGAATGGGAGATTCAAAATTGATAGCATGTTTATTCTGTGTAAAAGTCGTCTCCACCTCTAGTGCAGAACCGTGGAGTCTCGAAGATCGTCAAATATCGATGTGAAACGATTGACTTTTAGGACCTCCTGTGAATTTGTAACAATCCTTCTTTTTATATTGGCCATAAATGACCTGATTTTTTGGCTGCAAGGAATCCTTTGATCAAACTGCCAAGGTTGAGATGGTCTGATGTTATTTGAATTTTTGCATGTGTTGAGAGGTGGTGATTGATCCACCAGCTTTTCTATTTTTTTTTTTTTTTAGTTGTAGGGCAGAAAAGGGTCTTCATAAAAACCACTTTCACACCTGCGAATTTCCTTGTGGTTACGTCATGTGCTACTATGTTGTAGGTGATCCATTCCTAGCCCCCAAAAGTTGTTGTAAGTAAGTTTAGGCTTGCTAGAGCGTATTTAACATTGCATCCGCCTTCTTTTTTATTTATTTATTTATTTATTTATTTATTTTTAATTTCAGGGTTTGGTGGTAAGGTCAGGAATTCCTTGGTGACTTTTTCCTCCTCTCGGGCAAAACTATTTTCACCATATTTTGTATGTGAACTTGCATTTTTTTTTTAGTTGTTGTAAGTTCGGACTTGTTAAAGATATTATTCAATAGTTGAGCAATTAGATGTTCAGTGACTATTTAAGGATTGATCCCAAAACGAGTCCTTTTTGCGTCCTTTTGGAGGATTATATATATATATATATGTCATTTGGTTTTGATTAATAATAGTTCGAATATAAAATGTGTGAAAATTGACTATATAATGTTACAAAGTGCACTTTGTAACGTTATAGAGTGACATGTACACACATTACACTTCCAAAAGGGACCATATATGTCACTCTGTAACGTATTTTTTTTTTTTTGTAAGGTTGTTGTGGGGATCGGAATTAACACCATCCCAACATATTATTAAAGATAAAGAAAGAGAACAAGAGAGAAAAGAAAACAGAAGAAGAAAAACAAATCAACAGAACCTAAAAGAAGGTCAGCTATAAAAATCATTGAAAATAAAGGAAGTGCAAAATTTCGGAGCAGTCAACCACCATGTAGGAGAGACAATACTGGGGCTTCTGGATGCTAAACTATCTGCAACTTGGTTACCTTCTCGATAAATATGAGAGACAACAAAGTCCATTTGAGAGAGTAAGCTCAAATACCAATTCCAAGCCGGGCGCCAATGCCAAGGAACCTTACGAGAGCTAGAACGAAGGATAGCCACTACAAAAGTCGAATTGCTCTCCAACCATAACTGATGTAAGCCAAAAGTCCAAGCATAATCAATAGTGTGGATAGCAGTGGCCAATTCAGCCTCAAAAGCAAAGCAGATACCAAGAGGAATAGCAAAACAACATTTAACGAAGACCCTGCATATACGAAAAACCCCTGCACAACTAGCAAGACTAGGATTACCAAAAGCAACGCTGTCCGTGTTAACCGTACTCTATATATAATATTACAAAGTTTATTCCGTAAGAAAAAAAACGTATGAGATCCCACACTTGAAACCCACCAAACCTTAATTGCTTAGGTATTACACATGAGGGGGTGTGTAACGAACTTTATATCATTGTTTGAGTCATTATCCGTACGACAAAGAGAACATTGGTTGTATGTGATATTACTATCTAGTGGAATTCTAAATATTCTTGCATTACAAATTCTAACATTTCATATAATCCCTTACATTTTGTAGTAATTATTTAATGACCAAAAAAGGAAAAAAAAATATATATAATATGCTCTTGTGATCTTCAAACTGTTGTTTTTGGTTTACTTTATGAAATTAACAGCATCCAGCAAGTGGTATGATTAATGATGTGTTTATTGGTGTTTAATATTACTAATATTATCATATAAATTACATATATGCACCCCTCGAATGAAATTAATAATAACTCACAACAAGGTTGGCAAATTGAATCCCCTTTTGCATAATTATTCTTCATGCATGTGTAATTAGCTTTCTTTATCTTTATAGTGCAAATCGATTATTAAGGCCTCGTTTGTTTGATCATATTGTATTTTATTAGACAATTAAAATGTGTTAAAATAATCCAATACATTGTTTGGTTGTATTAGGCAATTAAAATGTACTAAAATAATACAATACAGTGTTTGGTATAAACACTGTATTGTATTATTTTAGTACATTTTAATTGTCTAATACAGTAAACACCGTATTAACTAATACATTATATTTGGCGGTATTAGGTTGTATGGTATTAGAAAAAACACTTTTTTTTTTCTTTTTTTTTCATTTCTTTTTTCAATAAATATAGAATATTGATAAAATACGTGTTATGTTGTTAATATGTTTTTTATAATTTCAAAATAAATATGAAAATTTTATTTGAATTTTTTGTTTCAATTAAAATAAATATTTATTGATTTTTTATATAAAAATATTTATTGATTTATTCATGGTAAGGATATTTAAAATTAATTATTAAGTATTTTTAAAAAATATTATATTTTTATAATATAATAAAATACAATAAAATTATATATGAATAACCTAATACGATATAATACAGTGCATCACCAAACACAAGTTTGTATTAATGATAATACAGTTCAATACAATACAATACAATCCAATACGGTATGTCAAACGAGCCCTAACAACATTGATAAATCCACCTTCTTAAAATTGGAAAGACCTCTTCCATAGATTATGGTATAGGATATATAAAGAAAATGAGGATTTTTTATTTTTTTTTTCATTTTTCGTATTTTTCATCGTTTTTGTGATGCTTCATATTTTAAAAAATCGAGAAAAAATAGTTGTAGTTTTTTAAAAAAATTTAAAATTAATTTGTTTACTATAGATTTTATTGAACTTATCATCCACAAAAAGATCAGATCAAAATTCATTACAATCGTTGGATTTCATTAAGATCCTTACTTTGTGTTAAAATAAGATATCCTTAGAAGAGAACATAATATATATATATATATATATACAGTCTTTCTATTGTTAGTTCGTCATGACAATAAATATACCAAGACGAAGAATGTTGACCATAGATTATTGAGAAATTTTAACAAATGCATACACTTTGAGTCAAAGTATATAAATCTAGTGGTCTACATTCTTCGTCCTGATATATTTATTGTCAGGACGAACTGACAATAGATAGCTCAATATATTGTTGGAGTACTAAGAGTGATTCGTGTAGAGTGTGGTCAAGGCAATTTTTCTATATAGGTCCACAATATAGACATATTTATAGCATACTAATAAACATCACTACATTTTTTCTATGCAAGAAACATAATTTCAATCAAAATAATACACATGACAAAAGTGTGGTGATGTGTATTAATATGCTATAAATATACCTATATTGCGTGTCTACTATAGAAAAATTGGTAGTTAGGGAGCTTTACATTATTGTTTAATTGGGTCTTTATACTTAATAGCTTAAATTTCCATAGTGGTTATCTGACATGCTATTAGGGGAGTGATCGGTTATGGGTTCGAGTCTATCCACATCCACATTTGTACGTTTATGTATTTATTGGTTTATTCTACATTTTGTATTTGAATATACATCCATATTTGCCATTTGATTTAAGTAATTAATAGTTCAAATATAAAATTAAAATGTGCGAGATGGCTATGTAACGCTTATAGAATCAATCAGACATTAAAAGAAAAAAAATAAATGTACAGAAATCCCACAGCTGAAACCTATCAAACCCTAAGAGGTTATGTTCAGAACTTTATATCATTGGTTGAGTACTCATTATCTTTGCAACAAAAAGGATATAGGTTGTATGTGAGATTACTATCTAGTGGAATTCCAATATATTATTGTACTACAAATTCTAACATTTCATATCCCTTCAATTTTGTAGTAATTTAATTAATGAGCAAAAAAGAAAAAAAAAATTATATGCTGTTGTGATCTTCAAACTATTGTTTTTGGTTTACTAATTAATTATGAAATTAACAGCATTCATTTTTTTTTTTTGAAGGAAAATTAACAACATTCATGAATCATGAGCAAGAGGTGTGAATAATGATCTGTTAATTGGTGTTTATTAATAATTAGTAATTTTATCATATAAACCACCTCCATAAAAATCAATAACAACTCACAACAAGGTTGGCAAATTGAACCCCATTGCATAATTATTCTTCATGTAATTATCTTTCGTTATCTTTATTATGCAATTTATTTATTTATTTTTTGAAAGAATCTTTATAATGCAAATTGATCATTAACAACAGTGGTAAATCTACCTCTTCAAAATTGGAAAGATATATTTCTTCCATCGATTATGGTATAGAATATGTAAAGAAAATGTGGATTGTTTTAGAAGCAAATTTTATAAGTGTATTTCAAAAATATTCCCCAAAAAAGCATAAATAACCACTACACTATCACCGGTCACCAAAAAACATATACAAGATCCTCATCAATGAACTTGCCACGTGAACCAAATCTAAAGTACCAATATAAATACACATTGAGATGTAAAACAAATAGAAGCTCAATTATGCTAACCCACAAAATTTTGATTTTTGACAAACAACCCACAATTATGATAACCCTAGCTATAATATGATGTCAAATGTCCTAGTTATAATAAGATGTTAAGTAATTTTTGCATGTCAAAAGAATTCAAATAATGATATTAAGCTTTTACTAAGCAAAACTTTATTGTGAAATAATCAAACTTGCTTTGAAACGCTATAAGAAAAACGAGATTTTTTTATGGTTAAAAATCGTCATAATCACACTTTTATGACTCTTTTAAACAAGTTGCTTTGTGCTAATGTGAAATTTGCACCAACACAATCCTGATTGATTAAAGTTTTAAGAAATTCATAAGAAAATATGTGAACTTGCAAGCTGATTGAAAGCTTCAATTTGGTTTTTATTTGTCATTGATTCGAATATGTAATTGATTATACAGTACGTTATCAACTATTGGTTGAATGGTTGTGTACTTTCTTGATCTCCTCGTCTAGGTGTGAGGAGGTTTGAGTTTCACTTTACTCATTAAATTTAAAATTTAACAACTTATATCCTAGTTGCTTGATCTAGACAAATCTCTACAAACCATGATCCGAAAGAGATAGAAGTTTCGAATCGAAGAGAAGAGAGAGAGAGAGAAAAAAAAAAAAACTCCCTGATTATTGAGTAGAAATATATATAGACATTAATACATATGTGATCAGGAGAGAGAATGCATGTCAAGACAATCTATCAAATAATTCTAACTCTAAAAAAACAGACAGACGGATCTAGGAACACAAGTTAAATTAAATTGACTAATTGAGTATTAATTAGTCTAATGTCAAGTTGAGCTGGATTATGTCTGTCAAATGAATTATTTGTACATATCTGATGTACACCTTCTATTTTTTTTCTTCTTCTTTTAACTGGATATATATATATATCCTCTAGTCTACCTAAATGGATAAAAGTAAAATAAATGTTTGACAATTAGATGCATAATCGAAAATATATTGTTTCTGAAAATTCTAATTAGACGGATAAAATTAATTTTCAAGTGCACTTTTTTCTCATAAAATTATTGTAGAATGCACAAGCAACCTATTTATCATGAACTACCACACCATGAGAGAGTTTGGTCTATTCTATTAATTATTATAAGAATTCTTTATATTATTCATATTAAATTAGTATTACATAATGTCCTAATTTAATGAATTCTTTAATCTTCCAAGATTAATTAAGAATTGATTAATCAAAATTCTTAATTAATCTCATGCAAATGTTTACCTGAGCTCCAATTTGCTCATTTTAAATGTGAATCATGTTTACCACAACAATATTATTTTCTAAATGTACCATTATCAACATGCAATATGTAGTTTAGACAAAAGTTGAGGTGTTGTTAGCCCCTCATACTCACATGTTGAAGTCGTGGATTTAAGTCATATCACTCTTCCCAAATCCTAAATTTATACTTAAAAAAAAAAAAAATGAAGTTCCACATGTACTTGCATTTACTATCTTTTATTATTATTATTAATTTTGTGCAATCATATGTTGAGATTATCCTCTAATAAGATTTCTGATCAGGAGCGCATCCTCCCTTAACTCAAGTGTACGTCATCTTTTAGCTCAGCAGGAGGTGTGCACCCAGTGGTGAATTTTTATTTTTATTTTTTATTTTTTAAGTTTTTTTCAAAAATTCTAAATACACACCATTTAATTTTAAGTATATTCCAGCCCAATTTTGATTCTGACTTAACTTATCATATATATATATATTTTTTATCTTTATAACAACCCAATAACATAAAAACATGTATCAAACTCATTAAAGCCCATGATTAAATTGAGAAATTTTAACCATTTTCCAACTCAAAAATCAAATTGGGAAATTTTAACCCCTTAACAGCAAACCAAAAGCAGTAGATTTACCATATAAATTAATCTCCAAGTCTCCAAGAATTTCAATTTTATGAGTTTTCATAACTTTTGGATTTGTGGAGGTACACAGATGTCGGTATGAGAAAATTGTAAGTTTTATTTTATTTTATTTTTATTTAAAAATTTATGTTGTAAAATTAAGTTTTATTTTCAGATATGAAACTTGTCAAAATGTCTTTGTGCAACAAGATGGATGACGAGTTTCTTGAGAATTGTATGATTGTTTATATTGAAAGAAAACTTGTTTTCATAATTGATTCGAATTCGGTAATAGATGTTTTTGCTTCTTTGAGGCATCAGAAGTCAAAATTTAAGTATGATCTTATTGTATTTATATTGCATGTATGTTCCCTTTTTATTTTCTTTATATGTTTTCTTGGTTAAAATATGCATTTGAGGTAGACTCATTATATTCCTAGACTATGTATACTTTTATATTTTAACTAATAACAATTCTCTTGTACCGTCAAGATTCGCCATCAAAATGATTTTTTTCTTTTATTATATAGTATAATTTTTTATTTATATAAAATTGTCCACAGCTCACATATAAAAAAATTTCTTGTTTCGTCCATATGTGCACCTAAATATTTGTGGTGGAGGGGTTCGAATCTTACCATACGCATTTTATAAACATGCATGTGTGAGGAATCTGATGTTGTGGGAGTAGATATCATCTAGACTCCGTACGTAATGTTTGATATCGGTAGGTTTTGATAGATATCAGTAGATTTATGATAAGGAGAGAATCGATGTTCAAGTAAGAAATGTAAGCAAAAACTATAGACCACCATTTGTCAAATGATCAATTGTAGCTATCAGGCAGTGGTGAGAGAATATAATAAGAAGAAAGTATCCAAACTAAATATATTTCCCATTGTAAAACCTAAGCAGTCTCTAAACATGGCAATATTCTAACTAATCAATAATCATGAATATCGATATTGAAGGCATCTAGCTGGCTAACCAAATGAAGCTAAAAAAGCTGTCAAGGAACCCATTTTTTGTGGTTTTGGGTAGAGAGGAATAAACAAATTCTTGACTTGAGAATATGACTCATTGGCTTTACTTTGAATTAAGATTCTCAAATTCCAATTCTATGGAACCTATTTTTAGCTTTTTGGGTTTTTTTTTTTCCTCTCCAAAACTGTTTTCCACAAGGAATATCATTCCGTGGTCATTTCTCACTTATTATTCCAACAAATGGTATCGTATGTGGTCAAAAAATTCCGTCCAACCAATGCCTTACACGTACGTTTGTTCTCGCTCGCTTATGATTGACTAGTCTCATACTACTACTACTACTGTGATATGTTTCTCTTTTCATAGATTGTAATTACTATTATTATTATCTTTATTTTTTCTCTCATCAAAAGCATAGTTATATATATTAATGTGGAATCTATAAAAGGAAATGAAAGTACAAGGAAGAACAAAAATTCATGCCCTCTATCCTAAAGGGGAGAATAAGATCCATAGTGAGAGGAAGGTAATAGCAGTTAGATAACAAAGGCAAAAAAGAAAAAAAGAACAAAAAAAAAAAAAGCTAACTATATTCTCTGGTACTATACGAGCACAAGCGTAGTACATACGCGCGCGCACACACGCACATAGAGAGAGATTCAAAACAAGGGCATTTTGGCAACATCAGGGAAAGTTAGTAAGTAGTACTTTACATGTACCATAATTATTAGAAGTGATCATTGGAGTCCTTATATATAGAGACATGAAATGAAAGTTATAACCACTATGCTTATTCTATTTGTTGATTGAGCATAATCACTTTAAAAACATCAAATAATTGGAGATAAAAATTGGAATTATGAAGCTATTCTACTAAATATTTTCCGGGTAGTTTTTCGTTTTTCATTTTTCATTTTTCGATAATTGATGTAGTGTTATAACTTGAAAGGTACTCAAACGGTGCCCCTTTTGCTATTTATTCCAATCCACATGCTTGCAAACTATATAGGAATTTTTTGCTTTACTGCTTTACACAAAAGGCCTTTGATATAGATTCTCCTCTCCCCCCAACTGCATAAAATATCCTGACTTATCAAAATCAATTGATCTTCTGAAAAGGCCAATTGGACCAAGTATACAAAGACATTGTTCAAGGAATATGAATTTTCACTTGCAAAATCTTTTAGAAATTAATGAGTTTCTTGTAGTATATATGATATAATAATTTTCTACAATGCATTATATAGTCTGGCTACAACACTAGTTAGCAGCATTCTGGTTTTAATGGGGGTATCAGCATATCCGAAAACATCTTCATTCGTCAAATAAAATTTTATTTTCCTGTCGATGATCATCTTCTGGTTTAATGTATTTGGCGGAGATTTGGTTTCGTTAACTTAATATACGAATTTATTCTGCATAATAGCTGTTGATCTTGTACAAGATATTATTCTTTCTGTATTTTTTAAATATTGTATAGTATAATTCCTGATCATCATCATCATCATAGTCACCACAACCAGATCCTGCATTGCAATTCTATATATATAGAACAGTATAAGCATAATGCACTTGTTGTTGACACATGATTAGATCCTGATTAAAAAAACCTGTCAAAAACAAATGTGTATAGAATTGTAAGTACATATTCAATATGCAGAAGTTTACACTACAACACATATCTGCAGACATAGAGATGCTTTAGAAATACAAAAGAAAAAGTAAGTAATCAAACAGAGGAAGCAGAGAGTGTGTATATAATAGATTCATAAAAAATAGAATCTGTGAAGTTAACAAAAGCACGAGTCAAGGGAGGCACGGTCAAGTAGTCATCATCTGACTCATCTCCCAGGTCTTAGTAATACTGTCTTTCATCAAATGCAACGAGGGGTCCCGGGCAGCTTAGGATTCGCCGAAGGGAGGAGGAGGGGGGGCGGCTGTCTTATGCCAATTGAAGAATGAAAAAGATTTGGGACCCTCCTTGCTTATATTTTATACTGTTTAGGCTGAATAAGTACCAAACTTACTGAAGGGGACAAAAGAGAATGTATTCCTTATTCCTATTCCTTGCCTCCAAACAATCTCCAAGAAAGAGCATCTATCCGCCTTCCCTTTTCTTGTATGTATCTAATTCCAAAGTTTCCAGGTGCTCCAGTCAACAGAATCTTCTTCTAACATATTTTTTCTTCCCCAAATATAAAACAAATTATGTAAAATCACTCTTTCATGTCTCTATCTGCACCCTTTAATATAGATAACATTCATATAAACCTCATTTGCAAATATCATTCACTAATTTACTGTTCTACACTTCTACATTGACAACTGAAAAGTGAGTAGTGCTCCAATTGGACAAAGATGTAAGATTAGAATCTTCTCTGAAGGTGAGAGGCTGAGCTTTGAAGGTCTCAAGACAACAATATAGATAGTGGATTCCTCCAATCCAAGTATGAAAAAAAATTCCCCCTCTTAAAAAATCCTGGAATAAGATTCCTGACTTTGCCAGAAAGACGATTATCGATTTCACAAAACAGAAGGGAAAAAAAAAAAAAAACCAATACCCTGGTGAATCAATTCTGGTACCTAATGCAAGATGTTGAGTTGTTTCAGAAAGTTGTAGTGCACAGGTATTATTCAATGTGTGAGATAGTTTCTGTCTGAGAATGGAAAGTGGAGAGCTTGAGATTAGGGTCCCACAATTTGCAAAGTTGGAAGGACAATATCTCTTTTCGAGTCACTGTGAATATTGGATGGGTTTGGATTGGTGTTCCAGGCAGTTTCGTTCAAGATTCTATGCTCACTAGCTATCCCCCACCACCCCTCCTCTCTGAGTTTTCTTTATAAATCCATACCTGAGCATATCTTTGGCTTGTGAGAATTGCCCAAGAGAGAAAGGAGATAAGTAATAGCAAAGTTCAGAAAAGTTCTTTCTATCTTCAAGTAACAAAGCTTCTGATTGTACCTGAAGAAAGAATATATATACAACATAGTCAAATTCCATATTTCAGGGGCCGGCAGATTGGATCAAAGGAAATAATAACAGCATCAGGTAGAAAACAAAGCTGATCTTGACAACAACAATTTTGGTTTTTCTAGTGCCTTCTTCGAAAAGCTAAAACTTACAGGTTTGAGTTTTTTCTTTTGAAAGACAGAGAAATGTACCATCACCACCAACATCAAGGAAAGAGCATCCACCCTTCATCAAGAATGCCTATCCCTCCTGAAAGGCATTTGTTCCTGCAAGGCGGGAATGGCCCTGGAGATTCTGGCCTTGTCCTCTCAACTGATGCCAAGCCAAGACTAAAATGGACACCGGATCTTCATGAGCGGTTCATAGAAGCCGTCAATCAACTTGGAGGAGCAGACAGTAAGTTATACAAGTTTAAAAATTCTCTCTGCTATTTATATATATTATATAAATAACTGACTTCAGCTGATTCAAATTATATCTTTTTTTTTTCTTTTAATGTCAGAGGCTACTCCCAAAACAGTCATGAAACTTATGGGGATTCCTGGACTTACCTTATACCACTTAAAGAGCCACCTGCAGGTAAATTTTCAAAATTTTGGCCATAGACTCAGATGGTTTCAAAATTTATTAAAAAAATCAGGAGGGATCCTTGAAATTTAATCGTTTATCAATTCTTTGTCAAAGTAGGAAGTGCTTTGGATCATTTTTAAGGTTCTAGGGTGATGGGGTAGGTTCTGTTCATTTTTTAGCAGACACATAACGATAACTATTTCACTTTTTGGCTTGCAGAAGTACAGGCTCAGTAAGAATCTCCATGGACAAGCTAATAGTGGGAACAACAACAAAATTGGTAAGATAACAATGTATCGATTAAAGTTCTGTAAACACTTTCAGATTAAGCAGAAACATTAGAATTACAATGCATATTTCTCTTATAAATCGTATACTGGGAGGACTAATTCAAGTTACCTGGTGTAGGCACTGTTGCCGTGGCTGGAGAAAGAATGTCTGAGGCAAATACAAGCCATATGAACAATTTAAGCATTGGACCCCAAACAAACAAGTGTGTATAATTTTTTTTTTTTTTACATTTAGTCATGAATCATTTGCCTTCAATTCAAAGTAATACTATTATGTCATGACTTCTAACCGTTAGAATCTTTAAACGCAGAAACATGCATATAAGTGAAACGATACAGATGCAAATTGAAGTGCAAAGAAGACTACACGAGCAGCTTGAGGTACAGTACTTTCGAAACCTTGAAAATAGAAACTAATGATCTGGTCTGTCAAAAACAGAAAAGTTATACGAAAATAGGCAGACAGAAATTACTTGTTATTTTCTTCATTGCATCCTGAAGTTGGTAAAGGAATTTAGATGCATTCTGACAACGTGTTTTGGATTTAATCAACCAGGTACAGCGGCATCTACAGCTTCGTATAGAGGCTCAAGGAAAATATCTACAGTCAGTGCTGGAGAAAGCCCAGGAAACTCTTGGAAGACAGAACTTGGGTTCAGTGGGACTGGAAGCTGCCAAAGTTCAACTCTCAGAACTGGTGTCCAAAGTATCCACTCAATGCCTAAATTCAACATTTACAGACCTGAAAGAGCTTCAGGGTTTGTGCCCACAGCACCAACATCCGCAAACAACAACACAGCAGCCCACTGATTGTTCAATGGACAGCTGCCTAACTTCCTGTGAAGGTTCCCAAAAAGACCAAGAAATTCACAACGGTGGGATCGGATTGAGACCTTATAATCCTGGAGGAACTACAGTTCTGGAGCCGAAAGAGACTGAACTCAAGTGGGGTGAAGATATGAGAGAGAACAAATTTCTTTCCTCTATAGGGAAGGATAATAAAGAGAGAAGGCTATTTTCAACAGAAAGAAGCCCTGGTGGTGGTGATCATTTATCGATGAGCGTTGGACTCCAAGCAGAAAAGGGTAATGGAAGCAGCAACAGTTTCTTTGAAGGAAGATTCAAAGGAAGGATTGAAGATGAAAATGTCAAGCTAGAGAAAGAAAAACATTCATCAGGGTACAGACTTCCATACTTTGCTGCAACAAAGCTAGATTTAAATTCCCATGATGAAAATGATGTTGCTTCAAGCTGCAAACAGTTTGACTTGAACGGTTTCAGCTGGAGCTGATGAGAGAGGTTTCTGTAAATGGAACAAGCTCAGGAAAGAGGATCAGAAAACCGGCTGCTCTTTCGTTTCTGGCCGGAAAACAATCACTCAGTCAAACAATCTGGATGAAATAAGTTGCACAAGCTAAGGTAGATTTACAGCAAGATGACAGATATATTTCTATCATTCAAGTAAAACACACTTATTTCATTGTATTAGGATTGTTCCAACTATTTGCAATTCAATCTTTCACATCAACTCTAGGTTGATCGTTTCTCGAGTAATAAAATTTGGATTGGATTGAGTGAGCCAATCATAATTTCAACTCTAGGTTGATTGTTTCTCAATCTTCAAACTCTGCTGGTTTTATTGAAATCATATTTTCATGAGCCAAAGCAGCAGCAACATCTGCTCCGTCCGATTGAATATTGATCATCATCTGTTACGACCATGATTTTCGAAAACTGGAATTTCAATATATACCACATAAACTCCTTCAACACAATTCCTCTTGCAAATTGATTGCAATCACAATGAAAACATGCCATATTTCTCCTGCAATTAAAACAAAATTTCATGCATGCTTCATTAAGGACTAATTACTTTGTAGATCACACACCAGACAGTTTATGCTTATAAACAAAATAAAAAGAAAGTCTCTCTCGATCTAATCTTTCAATTTTTGCTAATGGAAGCAAAAGTTGCAGACCTTTTCAAAACCATCGACTTTATTATTATGACCAGTATCAAATCGTAATAATGGGAAGCAAGCTGGAGTAAGGAAAATACCCTTTTGAAAATTGTAGCTTTTCCAGGTTATTGTCGGCGACAACCATTTGATTTGGGCCGCCATTTATCGGAGGACGCTACGGCGGCTTGAGGAGATTGGATGGTTTCGACGATAGCCCTTTGAAGCGACTGTTGGGGTTTTAGAGAAAGCAGCAAAACAACGTCGTCAGAAGTAAACTTTTTTACCTGGCGTTGACGTGGCAGTCCATGTTGTCACAATTCTGATTACGTGATTGGACACATCGTGGCAGTTTACAATATTATCGTTTCTGATGTGGCTGTTGGATAGACACATTTAGAGATGGCAATGGGTCGGGTCCTACTGGACCCAGACCCAGACCCAACAAAAAAAATTAGACCTAGACTCGGACATAGACTCATTAAAATTTTCGGATTCGGGTTCGGGTTCAGACCCGCGGGTCTTAGGAAGACCTAGACCCGACCGAGGACCCATGAAAATTCACGGGTCTAGGTCTGGACCCGCTGACCCGTGGACCCACGATAAAAAAAAAACAATAAAATACTAAAAAATATATATATATATACTTAAATATATAAATAACAAAATAAAAAAAATAATAAATAGAGGATTTAAAAAGGAAATATTATTATTTGCATTCAATTTCAATTTCAAATTCTTCAAAAAAAAAATTTTTAACTCACTCACTCACTATTCGGGTCTACGGGTTCAGGTTCGAGTCTATGGACCCAGAACCAGACCCAGACCAGACCAGGACCCGAATCGGGTCTAATATTTTAGACCCATACCCGACCCGCATGGGTCGGGTCTCACGGGTCTGGGTCTAATTGCCATCCCTAGACACATTATCCCATCCCATGACATGTCATCAGTTATCCGATGACATAGCATGTCATGCCGGCACATTGGGATGATATGCCCGGTCAATTCGCCACATCATTATTTATAAGATGAACAAAGAAGCAATATTGGGTCTGGGCCATCGTTTAACCCAAATTTGACAACAACGTGTTCAAAGTTTTAAAAGTGTGTGGATATGTCTTTTGTTATTAAGAGTGTGTAGATCCGTTCCTTACCAAATTCAAAACAATGTCATGCGTTGGAAGCAATGGTGTCAATATGGGCCGGCCCGGCCCACATGTGCCGTGCCTAATGAGCCCATTTATGAAAACGGGCTTGGCCTGGCACGGCACAGGAATTGGCTGTGCCGAGCCGGGCCGGGCCGGCCCGTTTTCATGAACAGTAGGCCCGGTACGTGCTTCTGGCATGTGCCACATGTGCCGGGCCGGGTCGGCACGTGCCATATTAATTTTTTTTTATAATTTTTTTAACTTCAACAGTATAAAAAAAATTAAAAAAAAAATTTAACGTTCGGCCTGGTGGGCTTGGCCCGCCGGCCTGTTGGCCCGTTCCGGGCAGGCCCGCCAGGCCATAAAATGTGACCCGGCCCGGGCCACACTGTGGACCGTGCCTGGCCTGGCCCGCGCTACAAGCAGGCCGTGCCAGGAACAGCCCGCCAGTCTGGGCGGGCCGGCCGTGCCGGGCCCTCCAGGCCCGGCACATTTTGACACCACTAGTTGGAAGATTGAGCTCTTTATTATTATTTTGGATAGCATTATTTATTGTAAAATTAAAATTTAAAATATTATAAAAAAAACTAAATAATTTTGTTATATAATCTATCAAATATTTGTTTTTCGTTATTCTTATTATATTAAAATATATGATAACTAATAATTAAAGTGGTATGGATATAAAAATATTTGAATTCAGATATTCTTATAACTTTAAAAAAAAAAAAAAATTAACAACTTAACACTTATATTATGCTTTTAGTAAAAAAGAAAATGAAAACGTGTCATTAATAAAATCAGAACTATTTAATTTTTAAATTATGAGAAGGAAAAAAAAAAAAAAACAACTGCAAACTAAGTTGAGCCAATTATACTAATTAGTGGTTAGTTAAGAATAGAGGCACAACCAGTTTCAAGATTTTGGGACAGCCAATTTGAAAAACTAAAACTTTAAAAGAAAAATGTAAAAAATAAAAAACATTAGAGGCTAAAATGTTAATAAATTTTTTAATGTGGATTTGCGGGGCATGGCCTCTCCACTTATTATTATTTAGATGATATTATTTGTTGTAAAATTAAAATTTGAAATATTATAAAAAGCTAAATAATTTTGTTATATAATCTATAAAATTATTTGATTTTCGATATTCTTAATATATTACAATATATGTCTTTAAATATATATATATATATATATATTATAAAAAGCTAAATAATTTTGTAATATAATTTATCAAATTATTTGGTTTTTGATATTCTTAATATATTAAAATATATGTCTTTAAATATATCTAGCAATTTCCACTATAGAGAGAAAACCAAAGCTAGCCATCCAAAACATTAAACTTTTGTTTATAACCACTTTTGAAATTTTAATTGTTAATAACCATTTTTTTTTTTTAGAAATTACCTCAATACCCATATATAAAAGCCCTAAAAACCAAAAACAACGGCAGTGAAGATTAAAAATTGGAATAACCGAGAAATAGAGAAGAGAGAGGAAGAGTCGTTTTCGGTGAGAGAGAAGAGAGCGCCATCGCCATCGCCAGAAAAGACCCTGTAATATCCTGAAAAATGGGTCAAGTCGTTTTTAAATAGTTGGCCCCAATTATTTTGAATTTGGGCTCAATTTAGTTTATAAAGGACTTGAGTCTAATGATAGTGTTTTCAATGCTTAAAATTATGACATGTGAAGTAATGATTTGGATTGGACCTGTAAGGTCCAGTCCCATAAATTCTTCCAAGCCTGGAATCTAAGCCCAAACATAAATTAGTAAGATTCGATGGGTGAGATTGTAATTTTCTATGCATGTAATGAGTTGAAAAGGAATAAGAAATATTATAAGGGTTAAAAATGTAATTTTCAAATCAAGTGGCAAGTTTAGGGTGTGGCTCATATGAGGTGTCAAGTGCTTGGTGGATTACTAATATAATAAAGGGGTAATTTTCATTTTGTTTAAACACACTAAGCCACGGATTAAACACATCTGACAAACGAATTAAACACACCAGGGAAAAAACAATTAAACACACCAGGGTAAAACAAATTAAACACACCAGACAAAACGAATTAAACACACCAGGGTAAAACGAATTAAACACACCAGGGTAAAACGAATTAAACACACCAGGCAAACCAATTAAACACACCTGGGCAAATGAACTAAACACATCAGGCAAAACGAATTAAACACACCAGGCAAAACGAATTAAATACACTTGGTCACCAATTAAACACACCAGACAAAACTAATTAAAAACACAAAGGAAAAAACAATTAAACACATCAGGGCAAAACAAATTAAACACACCGGGTGTTTAATTCGTTTTGCCTGGTGTATTTAATTCATTTTTGCCCTAGTGTATTTAATTGTTTTTGCCTTGGTGTGTTTAATTCGTTTTGTCTTGTGTGTTTAATTGGTGGCCTTGTGTGTTTAATTGATGGTCTAGTGTGTTTAATTGATGGTCTAGTGTGTTTAATTCGTTTTACCCTGGTGTGTTTAATTTATTTGGCCTGGTGTGTTTAATTCGTGGCCTGGTGCGTTTAAATAAAATGAAATCTGAAAAATTTGTTTGAAAAAGATCAAATCCGAAAAAATTCTTAATTTTTTTTTCAACAAAACCCAACCCCAAACACAACTCCTACCATTTATAAAAACAACCACAACCCAAACTTAAAATACAACCACAAATCTGAAAAAAAAATTAAGCACAACCACAACCACTACCCAAACTCAAATCCAAACCTTATTTAAATCTTGAAAAAATTAAAAAAAAATTAAAATGAATTTTTTTTAAAAAAAAAACTGGAAAAAACGTGAGGAGAGAAAGAGAGAAGAAGGAGAGAAAGAAGAAGAAGGAGGCGTGAGAAAAGGAGAGAGAGAAAGAGGAAAAAAAAAATTATAAAGAAGGGCAATCTTGTCCAAAAAGTGAAAATTTTACCAAAAACAGTAAAAATAATAATTTTGGACAAAAATAGTAAAGCCACTAATTTTTCGGCTAGTTAAAAGTTCACTTTATATATATATAGTGCTTCTCTAGTCAAGTCACCTAGAAATATTTATTTCAGGACCTCCTCCCACAGCCATATGTTCACATGTGAGTTCAAGACAAACTTAACACAGGATATGCATGTGTTCAATATAATAGTAAAATCGAATCCCAATGAATGCAGAAAATCGAGTAGAACCAACCCAGACAAGCCTTGCTTTTAGCAATGCAATAATAAACTATTATTATTGGAAGCCTTGCTTTTAAGCCTGCAATAATATGCTTCTTTTTTTTACTTCTTTCGGATTTGCATTCGGTATTTTTGCCCATAAAATATTGGAAGAAACTTGCTTCACAAGTCACAATAATTAGTGACTAATACAGGTGACTATATATGTATAGTAGTAATAATAATGATGTATCATCAGAAATATCCAGTGAATTGAGTAGTGTTATATTCGATATCTGAAAATGAAGATCGATGTTGAAGTGATTTCCAGAGAAATAATCAAACCCACCAGTTCTTTACCCCAAGACCATTACAAATTTTCCCTTACTGATCAATTTTGTCCACCTTGGCATACCCCTTTGATCTACTTCTACACCAGTGTTGATCACAAACTGATCAGCAAAAATCAGAAATCCAAATGCTTGAAAACGTCATTGTCTCATGTTTTAAACCATTATTACCCATTAGTTGGAATTGTTAAAGATGATTCCATAGATTGCAAGAATGGTGGAGTTCTTTTTCTGGAGGCTCAAGTCAACTGCAACCTCTCCGAAATCCTCCAGAATCCAAATCCTGACAAGTTCGTCAACAAATTCCTCCCGGACGATGTTAATAATTCAGTCCTCGCCATCCAACTAAATTTCTTTAAATGTGGTGGTATCGCAATTGGTGTACGCATCTCCCACAAGGTTGCAGACGGTTCGTCTATATTTACATTTATCAAAAATTGGGCTGACACTGCTTGCAACGGTGGTAATATTGACAATGTTGATCCAAAAATTGTGGGCGCCACTCTGTTTCCGTCCAAGGATAATGGGGTTGATTGCCTGGCCATTTACCCTCCTGAAAAAAATATTATGGCAAAGCGGTTTGTGTTTACTAATTCTAACTTATCCACTCTAAGACAAAAATTTGTTGTTACATCAAGCGCAGGAAGTAGCAAGATATATCCATCGCGTTTCAAGACCTTATCATCTTTTATATGGAGTCGTTTTGCAGTTTCTACTGAAATAAATAAAGGGCCTAAAAGAAGTTGCTTGCTGATTTGTCCAGTGAATTTGCGTAAGATAATAGATCCACCACTCCCTGATGATTCATTTGGTAATTTAGTAGGAACTGCAGTAAGCATCGTTTCTTCAGAGGATGATATTGAAGAAGAGGGTTATAATTATGGCCTAGTCAATAAGATGACAAGAGCCATAAGCAAAGTAAACAAGGATTTTATGAAAAAACTGCTGGACGACAAACCTGACATCCCTGTTGTCTGGGAAGGGATCGACGAAAATACGTTCAAGACAGAGGTGGTTCGTTTCACCTGTTCTAGTTTTTGCGGGTATCCTATATACGAAGCCGATTTTGGGTGGGGATCGCCTATATGGTGCGCTCTTGGTGACTTGCCTGAAAGGAATATTGTTTTTTTCTTAGACACCAAACATGGAGATGGTATAGAAGCATGGCTTTACTTGAAAGAGGAAGACATGACCAAATTTGAAAGCGATAAAGAGCTGCTCGCATATGCTTCCCCAACCTCATGCCCCTGATAATATGTTGAAGATTTTCGGTTTTTTAAGTCTTAAAATATTCAACAAAGTGAAAGTCTCTCCTCAGCACCTACTGATATTTGAATTTGTTATGTTCTCAAACTCAGAATAAGCTTTCGAGTTTCTCTCCTGTTTATGTATTTGGATTAATTTATCAAATAAATTTTAAGTATTCAACCAGCAGCTTTTGAGTTTGATTTATTTTGCAATTTTTGGATCATACAATGAAGCAGTGAGTTTGAAATTTCATTTTATTGATTATACAATGCTGCAAAAGTTGCCGAATACTTGGTTGCTCATATTACACGATCAAGCATCTGGATAAAAGAGCAACTTTGAGAATCTGAAAAATGAAGTTGAGAAGCTCAGGAGCAGAAGACAAAAACAGTGCAACATTCAGCTGAAGATGCTTGGTTGCCCACAAAATAAAGTCTTTATGCATGCCAAAAAATAATGTGTATGCAATTATTTTTTTTTAAATGTATAATTTATTTTTTGAGAGGCTTAATTAAAAACAATATATCTATTAACCTCAGCGGTGCTTGCATAAATAAATAAACAAATATTTAATTGAGTGACGATATTGACACCTCTCTAAAACTGCATGTGCACCCCCAAATTAGTATATTTTTGAAATTACAATATTACCCTTATTTAAAATGATTAATATAATTATATCTTGTACCATATAAATACAATATTTAATATTTTGATTATTTTAACAATTATTATAATTCATTTAAACAGAAAAATGATAGTGATTATTTATCTATTTATTATTATTGTTAAAAAAAATTAAGAAGAGAAAACCATTGATTTAATTAAAAAAAAAAAAAAACTAAACTAAAATTATAAGTTAAAAGAAAAAATGAAAATGGAGGCTGTAACCTCTTCAGTTCCATTATCCCAAACAGTCAGACATAGATAAAAGAAAGGAAAAAAGGAAAAGAATAAAAAAATGGATGTGGTAGGCTATAGCCTCTTTTATCCGAATTACATAATTTTTATTTAATAAAAAAAAATAAAAAAAATAAAAATAAAAATAATGAAGAAGAACTTCATTCAACTAGAAAAATATATATCATCGTCCATGAGTTTATAAAGCCAACCAGTAAAATTAACAATCCACACAACAATACATCCCAAATCCGATGGACCTATGCTCTCCCATTTTTTTATTTTTTATTTTTTATTTTTTTTTGCATGTTAATTATATTATAAGTGATTTATTTATCATATTTTCAATAGAAATTAAAATAAAGGGCATATTTGGTAATATGAGGGTGTGCTTACAAATTATAATATTTTGAAAGCTTTTAATGGGGTGTAAATACAAACAGGGGTGTACATACAGTTTTTTAGGGGGTTTAAATATTGTTACTCTATTTAATTTTACAACTTATTCATGGCCAATTTCAATAGTGATGTAATATTTAATAGAGATTTTCTCCTTACAATCCAATTTTCTCTTTTAACACTCCTTTTCTAAATACACTTCATTCTAAAAACTTGAAATTTTTTTTTAAAAAAAGCTAAAGACACTCAATTTTATTCCAAAATCATCCTTTTTTATATTTTGACACTCCTTATTGTAGAGACAAACTATTTTTTTAAAAGAAATTAATTAAATTTTTAAAGACATTCATTTGTTGTCATTAAGGTTCTTCATGTATTTTTGGTGAAGTAAAAGGATTTAATATATAACTAGCCCAATCGAGAAGGAGTGTGCTGATCTGAGATCTCTGGTAAATGCTGCCATTCTGCCAATGCTATGTCTAAGTGTGAATTTTAAGTGATCAGTTACTTATGATTTGTTCTTTTTGTTTGGGCGGCATACTGATACTGTGTGTTTATTTGTAAAAGGATTTCTATTTGACTGTAAGAAAATAAAAAATTAAGGTTTGATTATTATGTATCGCTGGGTGTTTTATGTTTTTAAATCAATGGGTTTAGAAATTTGCAATTCATAATTTTGAAGAATATAGCCCAAAGCTTGAAAGGTTTGCAATCCATGGATCGTGTTGAGATCAGAGTAAAGAATTGTTGTTGTCTCATCAAAACGGCCGGCGGTGGTTTGGGTTCTTGGGTAGTCAAAGAATATGACCATGGTTCCTGCTGAAAATTTCTCTAAGCAACAATAAGCGGTTAGGATCTGATATAGACATATAGTTGTTTAATAATAATAATAATAATAATAATAAATTTATGGCTAATCAGGATGAATCAAGAACTAACAAACTAGTAATCTAAATTTGATCAAGTTCCATATATAACAAATAAAATATTGGGAAAAAAGAAGAAATGTTTTAGGGTTTGTAAACCACTCAAGAGAAAGAAAAATACCGTTGGATTCTAAAAAATTGGTTTGGACTTTGGAGTGTTTTGGAACTTTTTATTTATTTATTTATTTATTTATTTTTATCATTTTTAGTAATTTTAATTTAGGTTAAAATTGTTATTAATAAAAAAAAATTAAAATGGAGTATAAAAAGACATATAATGGATTGCCAACAACAGCACTCGTATTAATATTATTTGATCAATAATGCCACTTTACCCAAATTTGATGTCCAAATGATATTGCATGATTTAAATTAATGGATTGAAGTATTACCACATCATTTGGGCACCAAATTTGAGCAAAGTAGTATTACTCTTATTTGATTGCCACAAAAATTTTATTCAACATTTTGTTTTCCATTTTTATGGTAAAATTTAAATTTTGGACCGTGAATCTAACATGTTACATGTCTTGTATACATGCTTTGAGATCTAATTATCAATTATAGCTATTGAAATGGATTAACTTAAATTTCTAACTCAAATTTTTGACTTCAATATCTCAGACATTAGATTAAAGAGCACATGAACAAATGAGTGGTTAAGATATTAAAGTTAAAAAATTGAGTTTGAAATTTAAGTTAATATAGTCTGACCATTTAGCTATAGTTCAAAAAATATCAAAAATACAGCTGACAAGATAAGGGTGACTTACTGTCCAATATAATTAGGGATGTTTATGGTGGAAATGGGGAGGATGGGGGAGGTTCCCACCCCTACCCATTTCTCCATCCTCAATCCTCAATCCGGAATCCAGCAATCCACAATCTCCCATTTCACCCTATTTCCCCACTTCCCTTGACTATTATATGTTAGGGTTAGAAATTAAGAAAAAAATAAAATAAAATAAATTAAATAATTAAAGTTAAGTTAATTACATATATTTTAATTATACAATATTTAAGATATGGTAATTTATATATCTTATCATCACATTGAATTGCAGATAGCAAATATAATCAAAACTATATACTCACCTCAAGTTCTTTACATCAACACTTTTTGTAATTAATTGGACTGTACATAATCCAATATCTAAAATTCAAAATTAATTTTTGTAATTACAACTTTCCAACTTTACAACATGAGTACAAAATTCAGGTGGGGTAAATGTTTAGTTTTATATATTTATACTATCTAGTCTAGCAGATTCCCTCCAGAAGGAAGGGAACCTCGACTTATAAGCCAGCTTCTTAACTCATCTTCTACACCGATATCTACTGTGACTAAACAGAGTATATTCATGTCTTTACTGAAATATCTGCGGAGTCGATCTGTCTTTCACTTCATTGTACACATGGAGTATGCCAGCCTTTAACATCAAGCGTATCACATCACAGCAACTCAAATTTTGAACATTCAGAGGTTCTGTTTTGGTAACAGCAGGAGTTGTTCCATCTCCATCACTCCTCCTACATTGACACCTTATCAAACAACTTTTGGTAGAATCTTTAGACTTGTCCTTTGGGATCACCACCCTATTGGAACAGAATCAAGAGCATCACCGGTTTGTTTTCTGATATGGGTAGTTTCTTGTCAACAAGCAGAAAAGTATAAGCGATTAGTATAGGTAGACAATGACGAATCACATAAGTGGAGGATTACAAGGATATAATACTAAAATGAAAACTCAGATAATAATTCTATTTCAATCATATTTCTGTTAATAATTCTGTATTTTAGTTATTGATTAGAAAGAAAGTAAATTTCCTATCTGGTTTGTTAAATTATTTGATAGTGATCGATGGACTTTGTAGTGCACACTACAAGAAAAACTGTCTTTCAGTTTTTTCAAATTTTTTATTTATCTTTAATAAATTTTTTAAACTTTTACTTCCTATTTTCAACACCAAACAGAATCCTGATCTGGATTTATTTTACAGTAAGATATCAATTTTTGGGCAAATTGATATTGGATAAGTAAAATTTTAAATTTAATAAATTTACTTCTAAATCATTTACTTTTAAAAAATTCAAAAAAAAAAAATTCAAAAAAAATTGTTTATTTATTTTACATCCACTTGTTTTATACTAAGAGACACGTTAATAATTTAATTACCTATATAAATTAATAATCTGAGTCTTATATTTGTTCATCAAATTGCAAGATGCATGTTGAGAAATATCTCCCCTGTATTGAGAGTTGTATTCCAAATCATGCTTATTACAATTGATGTCACGAGTCTCCTATAGGCCATGTTTGGTTGGATGGAATGGAATGGAAAGCCATTTCATTCATTTGGTTTGTTAAAATGCAATGGAATGATGATTCCATTGGAATGAGGATTTCACCATTTTGGTGGAATGAACATTTCATCCAAAAACCAATGGAATGTCTATTCCATTCCAAACTAAAATTTATATTCCATAAATACCCTCATATGCCCCAAATTCATTCCAAAAATACCCTCATTTCCAAAAATAATATATTATTATTATTATATATTATATTAATGATATATATATACTATTGTATTATTATTTATATTATATATTATTATTATATATTATATTATTATAATATATATAACGATATATAAACATATATAATATAATATATATATATATTATTATATATTATATTATTATATATATTATATATTATTACATTTATTATATTATATAATATATGAATAGTATTAATATATATTATTATATTAACTAATAAATATTATATATTTATATTATATAAATATATTATTATATATATTGTATAATATAATGTATAAATATATATTATATATTTATATATACATATATATTATATTATATATAATATATATATGTATTTTATATTATATATTATGAATGTTTTATAATTAGGGGTATTTTGGTTAAAATACAATTAACTCCATTTCATTATGTTGTTAACCAAACAAAATAATACTGATTCAGAGACTAATTCTAAAGTTCCAACCAAACAAAAAACTCAGTTTTCCTTTCCTTTCCATTCCCATTCTCATTCCCATTACAATTCCAATTATCATTTCGCCATGTAACCAAACGTGACCATAGAGTATAGACCAATAACTCAAGGTACTATATAAAATTAAAAATATAATTTTATTAAAAGTTTCAATAAATATTTTTTAATATATGTCTGTTGTAGAAATTAAAATTTTGATTAGTTGAATAAATGTAAATTTATTTAAAAAGTTTTTATTTTATTTTGTTTTTTTTTTTAAATCTAACAAATTTATCTAAATTTGATTAGTTGAATATTTAAATATTTTTTAATATATGTCGGGCGGCAACAGCAATGGTGTATAAATATAAAAAAAAATTAATAATAAATCCTTGACAGTTAAAAGCTGTCAAGAATTCTAGATATTAGCATCTTTGAGAGTTAGAAAAACTGTCAAGAAAACCTTTCTTGACAATTCTTGACAGTTTTTAACTGTTAAGAAAAACTTTCTAAAGCATTATTTTCTTGTAGTGGCATCATGCCGGTTTATTGAGCCAATCTTCAATGCCCAATGCAAATGATTCCTCTTGAAAGGTAAAGTGTATATATATACATAGCACAAACAGATCAAATTAAATTGTAATATCAAACAATCCCGAGATGTTTTCATCGAGCACATGATTTCACATTAGCTATAAATTATGCAAAGAAAGTCCCTAACTTTTTATGTTGTGTCAATTTCGTCCCTAAGTTAAGGGATATTTTAGTCTTTATAATGGAGTGTATTTAGATTTTTTAAAATTTTTAATTTTTACGATGAATTTTTTTTAGAAAAAGAGTCAATTTTAAATTTTAAATTTTCATGTTTTGTCAATTTCATCCCTAAGTTAAGGGATATATATTTTAGTCTTTATAATGAAGTGTATTTAGATTTTTTTAAAATTTTAATTTTTACGAAGAAGTTTTTTTAAAAAAGGATTCAATTTAAAATTTAAAATTTTTACGTTGTGTCGATTTCATCCCTAAGTTAAGGGGTAATTTAGTCTTTATAATGAAATGTTTTTAGAAATTTTTTTTTTTAATTTCTTCCCTAACTTTTTCTGTTGTGTCAATTTCATCCCTAAGTGTTTTTAATTATTATTATTATTTTTAAATTTCTGCAAAAGTAAAAAAATAAAAAGATTCCCTTTGAAAAAAAACCATCTTAAATTTGACTTCAATTTCGATGATATCATTGCCCCTCACACCTGCAACAAGAAATTATGGGTTTGAGTCTGTCCCCCAATCTCTAACACTATGCTTGGTAGGAGGGAGGGAGAGTATGAGGGATGGATGTATGAATTAAGAGGGAGAGAGAGAGTAGGAGGGATGGAGAGGATAACATCTATCCTTTATGTTGTTTGGTATTGAAAAGAGGGTTGAATAGATAGATTGGTATTTAATTTATAAAATTACTATATTACCCTTAAAAAAATTGGAGGGCATTATAGTAATTCCTCTCCAATCTTCTCTCCCTGCTCTCATCCGCCATAATTGGAAGGATCCAATATGGTGGGCTCGGATGGCTTTTCTCTCCCTCCTCTTCTCTTCTTCTCCCTTTCATCCCTCCAACCAAACAAAGGATTTTATCTCTCCGTCCAACCTAAGGATGGGAATGGGGGCCCAATGGGGTGGGGGACACATGCTACGTAAAAATATGTGGCCAAATAGGTGTATCAAGCAGGGATTTCGTTTAACGCCACTAACAATGACAGTTTCTTGCAAATGGTTGAGGCGATTGGTAGATTTGGACCGAGCTTCAAACCACCAAGTCAATGGCAATTAAGGGAACCATTTTTGAAGGAAGAGTTTGAGTCAACCAAAGAGGCCCTTAAAAAACAAGAAGAATCATGGAGATTGATGGGTGCACAATAATGACAGACGCTTGGACGGATAGGAAAAAGAGAAGCATTATGAATTTGTGTGTGAATTGCAAGGAAGGCACCACTTTCCTTTCCTCCAAAAAAAGCTTTGATGTGGCACAAACCGGTGAACACATTTTTAACTATGTGTTGGCCGTAATTGAAGAAGTTGGCCCTGAAAATGTTGTGCAAGTAGTGACCGACAATGCATTCAACAATATGGCTGCGGTGAAGATGTTGAAGGAGAAGATGCCATCTATATTTTGGACCTTGTGTGCTACTCACACCATTAACCTCATGCTTGAAGGTATTGGAAAGCTACCAAGGTTCAAAAAAACACTTGATTTGGCCAAGAGTTTAACTATCTTCATTTATGCCCACCACACAAAGATGATTCGTGTGAAGGAAAATCTTAGGATGGTTCGTTCCTAAGTGGTTCTACCTTGTGGTGGGGTATGGTGATTCTCGGTGATGAGAATTATGGCTGTGGACAAAGGTCTTGAGAATTCAAGTCAAATGGGAGAATTGTTAGGTTTTGACTTATATTCCTAAGCGAACCAAACAAGACTCAACTGATGTGGAGCTTCCTAGAGACGTGGGATACATTTGGAAGATGGAATGGTGTTGTTTGAGGGAGGTTTGAAGACCAGAAGAACGAAAGACTGAAGATTGTTTCAATGTATTGATCGCGGTTTTCTGAGCAATGTAATTTAAGGTGACTTGTAACGGTTTAGGAAGCGGGTGCGCAACCGTGACCCAAATCGTAGTCAATCATAAGTATGCGTGGAACAGGAAATCTTCAGTGAAAAAGGAAAGTGTTCTTTTGGGAAGTTCTTGTGCTTGAAGGAAAATGAATACTCTTTACAAGAAGACTTGTCATAAAAGGAAATAGTATTTATGTGAAACAAGTCTTGTACATTTAGGAGTAGGATTTCCTTTTATCTTTAAACTCTCTGTAACTAGCATAAATAGTTATAATATTTATGTTTAAGGTTATGGAGCAAAAAGAACACCATGTAACATCAAAGAGAGTGTGGTGAGATTCGGGGAGACTCATGGGAATATCCGGGGAGGGATCCAAGGGATATCGGTGGATCAAGTTAGAGATCTGTGGGTGATATTTCAGGAGAGACCTAGGGGATATTGGGGGTACTCAGTGAGGATCGTATGAGTGTGGTTTGGGGTTGAGGTGAGAGAGAGAATCCTGAAATATATGGTTGTAACAATTTATCATATAGTAGAACTTTCTCTGTCGTCTTGACAGTCGTTTTCCATGTGTTTCTTGTGTTGTGATTGTTTATTTTTCTCTCATCTATTTCTTCTGCTAATTGACATTATTAATTGCTATGAGTTATGGGCGAGTATTAGGCACAACGTTTTCGCGTTTATCGGTTCTAGAATTATCCCCAACAGAGCACACCGTAGAATGCCTACTCAAGTTTCAGTTCTTCAAGTGGAAGATTGTTGGGTTTGTGAAGCATAAAATCAGCCTGAGAATCGAATCTCGGTAGAAGGCGCGGCGCATACCGCCGTATGGACCAAGAGCACCGGTCGTGGCACACACAACGGTAGATTCCAGAGGAGACACGTCGTGTAGAACACCATACAAACATAATGCATCAGCCATAGAACCCACAACAGTGGATTCCAGAGGTGACACGCCGTGAAGACCACGTGGCAGGCATGGTACCCATGCCGCGGCCCAAGGGGTGAAGTTTTCTAGGAGTGATATGTGGTAGAGACCGCGGCGCATACACAATGCACACGCTGTGGTTCATACCGCAGTAATGATTAGATTTACGCAAATCAGGAAAACGTACTAGTGTAGAAAGGAAAGTAATCCTTTAGTGTTTCGGCTTACCCTAGTGTTTCCATATAAATACTACAATTATGTAAACCCTAATGGGTGTGTGAGAAAGAAGAAGGGTGCTAGAGAGTCAGAGAGCAAATTGTGGAGAGAGAGAGAGAGAGAGAGAGAGAGAGATTGTAATCAACTCTGAAAGCAGGATTGAGTGCAGTGCGCTCCGTGGACGTAGGCAAATTGCTGAACCACGTAAAATCTTTGGTGTCATCTTTTCTTTCTCATTACTTTCATATTATCTGTATTGTATTTGAGATTTGTGTGTACGATCCCCTTTCTTTTTAACAACCTTGTTTCCTTGCTTTTGAATCCATCCACCTAAAAAATTATTATTTTCTTTGCAGTGTACACCACTAGGTAATCTCTGTTAAATAAATAAATTAAAAAATAAACAAGAAAAGATAATGCAAATAAATGAAAGAAAAAAAAAAAAGAAATATAACACACTGTTCTTTAGTTAATATGTACTTGAGCACCTTCCGTGCCCTTCTATGATAGGGCTGCAAATCCTATATATATTTGACCATTAAAATCGTAAAGTGTGAGAATATCTTTTATCCACGGTGGAAGAGTTATATTTTAATCCGTGGTTGCAAAGGTTGACTTTGCAACAATATACGTGTGTGTGCAGCTCTTGATAAATTATATAATTTAAGTTTTTAGATTGAATTTCCAGATCATGAATCATATATGTCTCCTGAATGATCAAATTGACAATAACAGTACATGTGTTGACCGCTCTGAGTCAATAACTATATATTAATGGAATATGATATACACGGACTTGGAGTAACTTGATATTGATTTTGACATATTCATGAAAAACTTATCAAATATATGTAGATACTAGACAGCTTCTCTTGTTTGAGTCTTTGACTTTTCTAAATGTTTCTTTTTTGCACGTACGTCCACATATGTTTCCTTTTCCAGTTCTGTTATCTTGTAACAGCAGAACACTCGCTTGATCAGCAAACAATTGCGACGGAATGCTGACTAAATCAACATCTGTTGGACCAGATTGGAACTTGTAATATAATCCATATATATTTTTGAACCATAATGCAGTAGTTTTCAAAGTTTCAAATATCTGAATTTTGATTCGTCAACGCTGTACGCTTGTACGTACATACGTATCTGCTTCTCCAGCTTCCATACAATATGTATATATACTCAATCCAACATATCCTCTTAAAAGTTATATATATAAAAAACATATCCTCTTAAAGCTTAATCACAAAGAATTGCGCAGGCTCTATATATCTCATATAGAGATCACTTAAATAGTTACATGTTACATCAATCAAATCTAATCAAGTTCTTGCAGTTTCTGAATTCTAAGACGATGCAATTTCCACAACCCACAAGACCTATCAACAGTTATGATTTGGAGGCTCTTCATTTCTCTGAAGAACCCTCACAGTCACAACCTATTGATCACATGGACAATTGTGAGTCTTGTTTGCCTGCAGAGACCAGGCATGATCCAATCCAAAGTCATCATAATTCTCAAACATCAATGGAAGGAGAAGGAGGAGGAGAAAAGGCGGAAGAGTTACATAAACTCATCATACAGTTGTACGAAAAACTTCCTGAATGTATAAGAAATCAAGTGAATTTGGATAAATTGAATGTCGCTTACGAGAAACTAAAAGGTGTGGAGGTTGATAAAACTACAATGCGTGGAGTTAATAGACCGATGGATGAGTTGCAGCAGAAGCTTGAGCGTTTCAAAATTAAGACGGTTCAGTTGGGAGGAGTTGTAAAGCAGGAGGATGACAAGCCATAACGCTTGCTAAATAACATTGAAGCTTCAATATTTCATCAAGATCAAGCATGATCTAAATTATTGATTATAAGTGTGAATTTGTAATTTATGTACTAAGTGTGAGCATGCAATACTTATTTTTTCTTTCAATTCAGATGATATTCAGAGATTTAATTTGTCATTGATCTTTTGTACCATTAATGTTGGTGTCACATGTTGATTAGAACAGTACCAAAAAAATAAAAATTAATTTAGGTTTTGAGATTGCATGAAATTAATATTTGTTACAAAATCAAAAATTAGAAACTCGAAAAGTGATGAATTGGGACAAATTAATTTTAATTTCTATTAGAACTTTCAAATTAATTATTATAATTTTTCTATTACCATTGCTGTGAAATTTAACATTTCGTACCCATTTAGGATTTATAAAAATGATTTAAGTAAATTATCAACAACTAATATATGAATATACGCATCATTATCAACAATAAAGCAAAGTTGAATAAATGATATGATTGACTTGTATAATTGGTGGTTGGAAATTACATAGAAATCTCTAGCGTCTTAATTTGCTACAGCACGCTAGAACTATATCTTCCAACTTCTAAGGCTGCATTTGATAATTCTCATATAATATTTAAAGAAATGTGATGGCAGAATTACTCATGAATATTTTGGTGTGCCTGCTCTGAGCCTCTCCAAACCGCACCCCATTTTTGATAGATTGAAATGGTAATACTCCTTAGCAACTCCAACTTCGACATCTCATTCTTCCTGAGGAGGAGAAATCGGCAGCAGCGAAAAGAATGCATGATTAAGAAGTGCTTTGCTGCTTGCAATGACCTCCTCCTAGATCTGTATAGTTACCTGTAATGCAAAGCTACTACTTTTAATCTACCTATACTTTGACGGGTCTATATATATGGGCCGGCCGTTGGATGTATTTGTCCAATTATATATATGTCAATACATGGAATTAATGCAAACATACCCTTTCAACTCCTCTCACCGGAATTTGAAATACATATACATACATTCAATGAACACATTAATGTGGGTGGTAGTCTAATCGAGAGCATGTATATATTTTGTTGATTTTTAAACTATACTATTATACCTATTCATCCAATTTGTTCTTTAATTTGCCGTTTAGTGGATTATGAAAATCAATACGATTCCACAACCCTTTCCGAAGTAAAATCATTATCATTGTAACCTCTATGTTACTCTTCATCTGTTTGAACAATAGTCTTCATGTACATGGTCTCACATATATGGTTCTATTCGATGTATATTAATATTCCATAAATTTGGAAGTTACAAGTATTGTAACCTTATTTTATAGATTTTCCAAATCCATAAACAGTTAAAACTTAAAACTAAATATTTTTGTTTATTATATGGAACTTTTGATTTATGTTCATCCACATGTCTTTTCTCAGACACGTATGAATCAAATATCTTTTATAATAAACTGGACCGATGCTCAATATATATTGCTAAGCCATGGATAATAATAAATTACAAACATTTATTTATATCATAAATAATAAATATTTATTTTACAAGTTTTTTCTAAGAATTTATTTGGGTGAATTTATTTTTACATATTAGGTTGATGTGACATATTTTCAAATTTTTTTTAAAAAAAAAAGTTAATTTCATTGAAAGGACAAAGAGTCCAAGACAGAGCACCAAAAACAGAGACATAGAAAGCCCCCAGAAAGCACTACAGAGAGAACCCCAAAGAAGCAACAAAAGGGAAAAGAGAACACTATCACATTTGTGTTTGATTAAATCATAGAAACACAAAAAACTTGATGAGTAAATATATATACAGTTCTTTAGTATATATACACATAGACTATGGTAAATCTGACTTGAAAAATTCTGACTGACATCTTATCATGCATTTGATATGCATGCAATATAATCCTTCTAATATTTTATGCAAAAGTTGTGGTTTATGTTGATGGAAATTATTGATACCAAGATATTTATAAAAGAGTCTCTATTTGTTGTAAGTCAGATTTACAAGTTACAACTGTAAAGTTGCAAACAAAGCAAGAAAATATGTATGTAAGGGTGTTTATTAAAAGGTCTAAAAGAGAATTGTTGAAGAACACATACTATTGAATGGCAAAGAATTCTCTGTTTTCATTTCTATTGAATTAATGAGCTTACAAGCTAAGCTAACTATTTATACAACATTTGCTAGAAAGATCATAATAGAATTCCTAGAATCCAAAAATAACTTAATACGTATTTCCTAATTGAATCCGACCTCGGCTGACCTTAACAGACTAGCTAACTTGTAACTAATTTTATCCTCAGCTGCTATATCAGCATACTAACTAACTTCATCTCAGTCTTCATTACGGTCGTTGATAAACACTCTGAGATGCTATTCATGATAGTCATGATTAAAGTCTTGAGTGCTGCTATAATAAGCACAAGGTGTGGAAGCTAAGAGTGTTGAGGTTTGTTCCTCTACTCTTGTACACAAGCAGATGTTAATATAGTAGCTATAGATTTTAAGCACTCATGAGTATTATCCTTAACATTCCCCCTCAAATTGAACTTGGTGAAATTGAACTGTGGTGAGTTGACCAAGTTCAATTTGCCACACAAAAATAGAAACCTCTCCTTGGTAAAGGACTTAGTGAAAATGTCAGCAATTTGCATCTCGGTTGGCACAAATCTGGGATCTACCAAACCAGAAGCAACTTTCTCCCTAATAAAATAAGTATATCGATCTCTATATGTTTGGTTCGGGCATGGAAAACAGGGTTATGAGCAAGAGAATTTGCCCCGATATTGTCATACCATATATTAGATATACCTGAGAGAGAAACAGAGAGTTCCTTGAACAATGACTGAAACTAGAGTATGTCACTGACCAGTTGAGTCATGGATCTATACTCAGCCTCAATGCTCAATCTAACAACAACCTGTTGCTTGCGAGAGCTCCGAGAAACCAGATATCCACCAATGAACACACTATTCCCGCTTGTAGATCTCCTGTCATATAGGCAACCAACCCAATTCGCGTCTAAATAAGCCTCAAGAGTCAGCTTATTTGATGGCTTAACTATTATTCATGAGGCTTTTAATTACCTAACTAATAACCATGTAAACCTCTTCCATTGACCTGTTGAGATTGTGAGTTCATGTCATATCCTCCCTTCCAAATTTGATTCTTTTGAAAATTTGATCAGTTACTAAAACTGATAACTGATAAGTTGGGTTTTAGATTAAAAAAAAGCTTAAATTCTAAAATGATTATTAATATTTAAGGTCGGTTATGGTATTTTATACGGTATAAATGATTAATTTTAAAATTTTCATGATTGGTGTTGAGAGTAAAATGGGTGTGACGAGAACTATATTGGGTGGTAATAGAGCCACCCATTTTCCTATTCACTAATGCTAGACCATCCAAAAATTTAGTTCAAATTTCAGCCAAAATAATGTGGCAATTGGTTTTTTCATTAATCATATCATCTCATATTGTGTGTGGTGATGACAACTCATTTGCCACATAATTTGTGTTAAAATTTGACTAAATTTTTGGGTGGTCTAGCGTTACTCTTTTCGATTATACAAACTATTTCTTTTAAGTGTCTTAACCCCAAACCCTAAATCCCAAGGGGGTGTGTGTAATTTCCCCTTTCAATTATTTTTAGTTATAATTAGAAATGAATTAGGGGGCTTTAATGAAAGGATAATACGTGGGTGTTGACCGGTCAGCACCCAAAATACTGACCTAGTGATGTGGACCAATTAAACCATAACACATGTTCTTTTTTCTTTCACCCATTCCATGACTTCTTATACTCTAAGACTTTTAATGCATGAGAACATAAAATCTCAACAAAACTGAACTTCATACAACTACAAAGTTTTAGAATGGGTGAAAGAAAAAATGATATGTGTTACGGTTCAATTGCGTCACAGAGTGGTCAGCACACAAATATTATCCTTAATGAAATTAATTAATTAACCCCTTTTTTTTTTTGAGAGCTTCTTTTGACAATCCATTTTTTTCTTTTTACACTTCTTTTCTAAAAACATTTTATTCTCACCATTTAAATTTTAAAAAACTCTAAAGACACTTCATTTTGTTACAAGATTATCCTTTTTATATTTTTTGAATTAAATTATTAAAAAAAAAAATTATCTCTCCTAAATCAATAGATTAATTATTACATATTAAATACTCTCTCCTAAATATTTAATTACCATATTAAACTCTCTCTCCTCTAATAAATAGCTCTAATTTTCTATCTATATTTAATTACCATATTAAACTCTCCCTCCTCCAATAAATATCTCTAATTTTCTATCTCCATTTTTTCTTAAGCAAGATTAGCAGTTAAGAAAAAAAAAAAAACTTACTAATAAGCTTGATTTTTAGGAACCATATGTATGAATGTATATTTTTAAAAAATCGAAATATGAAAAAAATAATTTGTTACTCTTGTAGGTATGTGATTGCCAAGAGAACTTTAATTCTTTCATTAGTCTTAGAAATTCTGAGTTTAATCGAATCTAGTTAAAACAATTCAAACTTTCATTATCTTTTTTTTAAAAAAAAAAAAATTGACTTTTTAATATATATATATATTACTGTTAGTAAAAAACTAAAATATTCATAAGTTTTTTTTTCTTTAACTATTAATTAGAGATTGTTAAAGAAAGTATGGAAATATGATATATATATATATATTTAAATGGAGAGAGATTAATGAGGAGAGAGTATTTAATCTAATGATTTAGGAGAGAGAATTTTTTTTAATAATTTAATTAATTTGGAATGTTTTTAATTTTTTTTTTTTGTTGTTGTCTTGTTTAGTAATTTTAGTTTAGATTAAAATTGTCATTAATAAAAAAAATCAATTTGGAGTGTGAATAGATAATTTATGGATTGTAAGGAGAAACTCTCTTTTTTTTTTTTTTTTTTTTTTTTTTAGGGCATAACGTGGAAATCCGAGAGAGATTTCCATATGAACTCCACCGTATCCGACTACACCGTTCCCTACTGAATCAAAAAAAAAAAAACTCCCTACTTAACAGGTCTTAAGAAGGGTTTATGTAGAAACAAAAAAAAAAAAAAAAAAAAAAAAAAAAAAAAAAAGAACACTTCGAAATCAGTAATGGCAGCAGATTCGAACCCAGAAAAAACTAGAGTTCGGTGTCATCACTGTGCTGGTCCCCTCTCGATGGAGATGGTATTGATCGTATTTACATATACGCAATGATTGGTTTTTGTTATTTTTTTAGGGTTGGATTTGATTGGGTTTTTTTTTTGTTGGTTGGTTGCAGGAGACAAGTGAATGGACGGTGGCTCCTTTTATAAGGGATAGCTTTTCTATGGTAACTTCTCTTTGATTTTGTATTTTGAATCATGGGTTGTTTTCTTTTTTCCTGAATTATGTATTTGAATCTTCAAGTTTTCATTTTTATTATAGACAGTAACAATATTTTTTTTTTCTTAACTTTAGATACTATTAAATATTGGTTAGTAGAATAGCGAATATATAACGGCTTCAACCTGTTCGACATAATTTCCCAGTGTAGCCTGCCTATCTTTGATTAACCTAAAACACTAAAGAGAAGGCTCAAACACCAGCAGAGCCAAAGCCGCCAATCCCACTCACAGTAGAATCCAAATCCTCCACTTCCAGAACCTCAGGAGTCACAATCTTTTGTAGGATCAACTGAGCACTTCTATCACTGCGATTCACTTCGAAATCAATGGGAATCTATTGAGGATTATTTTATTTCTATTCGGTCCTGTGTTATTGGCTTAGACATTTGGTCCATCCTCCGCCTTACTGAACCATTTGAGAAATATTTGGACGGAATGTTACATCTCACGGTTGATGCGACACCATTTCAATTTCAATCAAAATTATTGTTACAGTCTAGAACAAATGTTGAATTTCAAATGCGTGGAGGATACAACAGGATTTAACTCAAGCACATATATACAATCAACTTTTCAAACAAAGAAGTTTTTATTGGTTCTTTTTGTGTTTTTGGTTTAAGTATCTTCTATTTGTTTTCGAAGTGGGAATTTTTGAAATTGAATTCAAATGGGGTTTTGGACAATTGGAGATTGAGCTGATATAAGTTTTGAACTTGTAGTTTCTAGTTAATTTTTTTTATTGATTAATAAAAGATTGAGCCTTTTATGCACTTGATTTTTAATGGGATTCGTGGGAAATTGTGTTCAACAACTTTAATTGGGGCTGCCCCTGCTAGTATGGTATGTTAGTATTTTGTTTTGTAGCATTAAATTATTATTATTTTTTTTAATTTGAATTACAAGAATTAGGCAAGCTGGTATACAAATTTTTGTAGAGGAAGCTGATGTCTGATTCCATCCAGTTATAATTATGGCTGAATTCCATGATACAAAATGCAGTCGTACTAAGTTACTAACCTTTTCAATTTTGCACATGAAAATTTTCAGTTCTTGCATCTTATTTGTGTTGTTTTGTCTTTTGGTGATGTGAATTTAGATTGGGTCTGCTGTTGGCGGTACAACAAGTGCTTTCTATGGATTCAATCATGGTAATTAGCTTTGTTTCACTTAGCCTATTCTTTTGTTAATTGGTGTTTCATGTTTTGTTTTATTATTGTTTCTCTAGTTGAATAATTATTGATTGTCGATCGAGTATAATACCATGTAAGATTGCACAAAAGAAACATAAACAATCTGAAGCTTGAGATCAGTAGATCTCAAGTTTCTTTAATTGAGAAAATACAGTGAGATTTGATGAAGAAGAAAAACGTAAAAATTGTGCAATCTATTTTCATTAATTAATAACATATTACATTACAGTAGTGTTTATATCCAGAGAGCTGTCAGCTGAGTTTGAATCTCAGCTGTTGATCAATAACAAATTCTGCTGAGTAAATCTCCGCTGTTGATCAACAATAAAGTTTCCTGATTATCAGGCGGATAGTTAGGATTTGTACAAAGAAGGTCTAGTGGTCTGTTACCAGACACTGCTCATTTATTTGATTTGTACATCATCCTCATTCTGTTACGAAGGCCACCTCACCATACTGTATTGTTCTCTTGATAGCATTGGATCTCATCCATACTCAGCTTTGGTTACAGCTGGCCTGATGTTGGCATCACGTTTTGATGTATAGGTAATCTGTCCTTCTAATTGATTTGTTGCTGATGATGGATTACTTGATGAAGTATTCCTGATAGCTAGAATGGCAATTACTTGTGGTTTTAAGGAGGAATTGCAGCTAAATCCCAACTGTGTGCTGTGAATAGAAAGTCTTAACCACTTTTTACCATTTAAACCAATAATTTTTCTTTATTGATCAGTCACCGTCATTGCTTGGTTGCCTCACTGTACTGTATTTATGCAATGTCTTGCCTGCGGTTTGGTTTCTTTTGCCATATTATTCCTTTTATCTACTTAGTAAACTTATTAGACTCCTCATTATTTAGAAAAGTGTTGAGATAGATAAAATGAAGAAATTAAAATTAAATGAATCATTAGGTGTGGTAGTGATTAGCTGGAACAGCATTTGAGTACCTTGCATTATTTTGAAATCCGATGAAGTGAGAATTCCATCACCTCCATCACCTTGTTTAACATATCGTTGAAACTTAACTTTAGCTATATTCGGTAGGGAGAAATGTATGGAAAGGGAGGGGAATTTAAAGACAAAGAAGAGCCAGAAAAGTTATCTATCCGTTCATCAATTTGGTTGAAAAGCAGAGAGAAGGAGAAGGTTGTCACTTTTTGTTGTTTGGTACCCCTAGGGGTTGGAAGAGAAGCCACTATTTGTACTTTGACCGTTATACTTGTTTCTGTTATTGTATATATTTATCAAAATCCTCTAGTTTTTTAAGTAAGATAACGGTAAAATTATAAGTTGATATATCCCGTTTCAGCCTTTGGAAGGATTGGGTTTTGAGGGTGTGGATAATTCTTGTCCTCTTTTTCCCCCTTGTTATTTCCCTCTTCGCTCCTGTTTCTGTCCTACCAATTTTAGTGTACAACCCTCCCTCCCCCTTTACTGACAAGGGTTAGAATTTCAACTAGTTTTCTTTCTTATAATAAACTTGGCTGTTGGATTTTAAATTAATTTTTTTAAATACACTTTGTCATACATGTTGTGCCTAAATATTCCTTTTTCCTTACAGTTATAATGTTTTCTTTTCATAGAGCTATGGAAAATTAAGAGTTAACTAGTCTGTTTTTGTTGATGCAGTGATGCCAATTGTGCGGAGATGGGTAAAAGGACCAATGTGGGTGCATTTCCTAATTGGTGTAAGTGTCTTTGTGCATTTTTGTGGTCGATCATTCTTGTTTTTCATTCATCACCCATTTTTTTTAGTTTTGGTGTGTTGCTTTAAAGCTCCAATGCTTTTAAATTTGACATTGCCTTGATTCCCATTACTCCGTTGTGGACATGTAGGCACCCCCTGTGATAGTATTCTCTTCCGCTTGTGCAGGCTTTGCAGGTCAGAGAGTTACTCCATACTTAATTTTGATTAGCATTTATGTTCTTGATATATGTTCAATTGGAAGTTGTGCTACTATTGAACTGTTGATGAATGATGTGAAATTAGAAGTATTTCTAAGTTAATAGCACTGTATTTGGTAGATCTTGATCATTAGTCACCAAACCTTATAGCGAACTAGTTATGCACTAAATTAATTATATATTTGGAAATTGAGGTTTTGAAGAATAATCCTTTGATGATATGGGACCCTGGACCTTTCTTTTATCAGCATTCATCAATAAAATTTATTGAAGGCGTTTCTCAGTTGTCTTGGAAATGGCAAATAATGTCATTAGCTAACTAATATACAGTCTGTTTACTAAAATTTGCAGGCGGTGCTGTTCCAGCCTTAAGCCAACTTGCTTCATCTTCTTACCATGCAGCATTTTCATCACGTTCTTCACCACCACCACCCTCACAGAATGATAAGGTGCACAAATCCAGGACTTCCTCTACTCTGTAATAAAAATTCTTATATTCCATCTACATATATCTGTGAGAGCCATCAAGGCCTGTGTACATGCCCTATACAGCTACGTGCAAAGATTCAATGGAAAATCATCGTCATACCTTTACAGTTTTGGCTTTCAGTAATCTATGCTTCTTTATAATTTTTTATTTTTCCCGTTTTGTTTAATAATTTCTTTTGTATTCTTAGTCTCGAAAACTTCACTGTTACTCCAATCAGAGAAATGATTCTTCCTTCTCACTCCCTTGCTTGCTGATGCAGATCTCTATGAATTTGATGCAAATTCAATGTCAATGTTGTATCTTTTGAATGATTATTGAAGTTGATAGACATGCCATTCATATATATTTGATTATAGATTTTGCTTCAATGCAGTGCAGTGAATCAATCCTGTTGGAATATTCTTAATCTTTTCCTCGAACCGGAAGTTTTAGCTTGGTAGAAAATTTATTAACCTGCAAATCATATATCTCAGTTTATCATCAGTTAAGTCCTTTAATGTTTTTGTTATCTCAATGAGTCGATAATGATCTTCCAACTACTCTTTTTCACTCTAACCATCCGTTTATGGTCATAAAAGCAATGCTTTATTCGTACGCATTGAGAGAATTTATACAAACTCCTCCTTTCGGCATTCTATGTGGTCAATAATGTGAAGCTGAAAGTACCGACTTTAGCATCTTTTTCTTCTTCTTTGAAGGAGACAGAATCCGGTTCACAATCTTATTGATGACTCGAATTCACAATCTCATTGATGCGAGTGTGAGAGGCTTACTGTTAACCATCTTAATACATCGGTCCAATCAACTGTGAGATTTTACACGTTTTTTTGTATTGATTTCCGAGTAATATTACAAAGTGAACTATATAATGTTACAAAGTCGGAATTTTTCATATGGGATTGTATAGATATAAATTAAATGAGTCCCCTTCAACCCTAGTCATATGTGATTGTGAGATTCGATCATAAGCCAACGCCAACGAGAAAGCTTAGCTTGTATATCTATGGCATCAACATGAATGGTTGAAATTAACTTAAAGAAATGCTTAAAATACATAAAAGGTAGAAACAGGAATGATAATATGTGAAGGATAATTCCTTATGCTCTGCAAGAAGCAGCACAAGATGCTTCCCATTATTAGTTTAAGAAAAAGAAAGAACACAAATTGTGGTGAAGAAGCTTCAAATATTTGTTTGAATATATTCTTTTCAATCGCCATCCTTTTTAGGTTTTGTGATACTTCCTTCACTTTTTAATTCCATGAGAATGAATATTGCATGGTTAAATTGGAATTTAATTCTACTTTATTAAATATTCAAACGCCGCATATTACTTTCCCTTTACTTTACTGGCCGTTTTAAAACCAATAATGTTCTAACAGGAAAGCTGTTCCATGTAAATTCATATTATTTTAAAAAGCTTGGGTTGCAAGCAAACTTTATTGGCCTTCAGATTTCAGAAAGTCAGCTTATAAATTTCCTTAAAAGAAGTTTAATTATAATTAGACAAAACCTCAGGAGTCATGACACACCTAAATAACCCTAAAAATAACATTATTATTATTATTATTATTATTTACTGTAACAGTATGATGCCATTATAAAATGACATTAAAGATAAAGGGTTTATGATTAGGGTTTGGCAATTATGTTCTTTTTTTAAATATTACACTATTACATAAATTCGGGATTTTTTGAAATGGGGAGGACTCAAACCCACAACCTTATGTATATGTGTGAGGGGGTTTACCACCAGACCAACCTTATATCGTTATTTTAGCAATTATATGTAATTTTGTAAAAATGCTCATTATAACTTCCATTATTATTATTATTTTTTATCTGGGTTTAAATTTTGATTTCCACTTGAAAAATCTATTTGAAGTTGAAATCATTTTTTGATACAAGTTATAGTGTTATACGATGATCAATCAAATCACGTTATTAAATGAATTAATAATTTCTTATAAAAGTTTGGATTAAAGAATTTAAACAATTACACAACTTTTTTTTTAGCCAAGTGGTTGAACATTTCTCCTACATTTATGTGATAGAGGATTATAACATGTGGGGAGGCCCCTCTCGCATGTGGTGGGAGTTGCATACCGAAGCCTCACTAGTCACGATTGATGTCAGAAATAAAAATAATAATAATTAATTAAGGATTGAATTTATCACGTGTGTGTAAAAAAAAAAAAAAAAAAAAAAAAGTATCAGTAATAAATAATAAAGAAATAAAATTTATTTGCAAAAAAGGAGTTAATATAGGAAACCGAACATTATAGTTTTCCTTGAAACGCAAGAAAAAATAAAAATCTATTTCCGTGACAAACATGGTAGTAGTCCAAACTCGAAAGTACTAACCAAGTAACCAATACCTTTTCTTCTATATAAACCCTCTCTCTCTCAACAGTTGTCTCATACTCTCCAATTCATAAACCCTACAAAAACCCTCTTCTCTTCTCTTTGTTTTCTTTTTTTCTTTTATTTATTTGTTTTGATATAGTGATCATCAATATGATGATGAGGAGAATTTTGGTAGATGGGGTTATGGGTGGAGGTTTGAGGAGGCCAAAGACGAAGATAGTGTGCACTTTGGGGCCTGCATCGAGGTCTGTGGAGATGGTAGAGAAGCTCTTGAAGGCTGGCATGAACGTTGCTCGCTTCAACTTCTCACATGGAACTCATGCTTATCATCAGGAAACATTGGACAATCTTAGGACTGCTATGGACAACACTGGGATTCTCTGTGCTGTTATGTTGGATACCAAGGTATGATCAAAAACTTAAATTTCCTTTTTTGTTTTGTTTTGTTTTTGTCTAATATTCTATCAGGGTTTTTGTTTTTTGTCTCTTGGGTTTTCTTGTGTTTCTCTGTTTGTATCAGATTCTGTTCTGGTTTTATATGGGACTGACTGGTTTTTGGTTGTTATAATTTTTAAATTAACATTTAATGATCTATCAAGTTTTCGAAAATATATATATGAACCCATCATTATATTTTTATTGTATTGAGGAAACAAAGAGATGTTCAATTTCAAATCAATTGAAATTACATTTGTTGTCTCAGTAACCATGGAAGATAAAGTTTGAACCAAGTTTCAATTTTCATTTTTTTCCCGCAAAAACTATGATATCTTTTATTGATATACTAATATGGACATCTATTGTTCTGTCACTAGTTCCTTCTTGAAAAATCTGTTTGAAAGCATTCAAGAACAATCAATGCAGATGGAAAGAGTTATAGAAATTGGATTCCAGATTATGTTCCTCAGAATTATGCCTTTTTTTATTGAACTTGTGAATGTTGCAGGGACCTGAGATTAGATTATGTTCCTCAGAATTATGCCCATCATAATATGGACATCTAATAAATGTTGAAAGCCTTTTTTGGATTCCAGATTATGTTCCTCAGAATTATGCTTTTAGTTTTTAAAATTTTTCAAGAATAGAATAGTAGGAGACAAAAATTTCAGGATATTAGTTGGTATAATATTGCGCCTCTCTCTCTAGTCTTTTCCTCCAAAATCAATGTTGATCTTTTATGTGAATTGTGTTTCTGGGCATTGTATGTGAATTGTGCCTGACAATGTTGATTGAATTGTGAATGTTGCAGGGACCTGAGATTAGAACTGGGTTTCTAAAGGATGGGAAGCCGATACAACTCAAGCAGGGTCAAGAGATAGTCATATCCACTGACTATACCTTAAAGGGTGATGAGAATATGATCTGTATGAGCTACAAAAAGTTGGCTGAAGATTTGATTCCAGGAAGTGTTATTCTGTGCTCTGATGGCTCTATCACACTAACAGTTCTGGCTTGCAATAAGGAATCGGGTTTAGTATATTGTCGTTGTGAGAATTCTGCAGTTTTGGGTGAGAGGAAGAATGTCAATCTTCCTGGGGTGATTGTTGATCTCCCAACCTTAACAGAGAAGGACAAAGAGGATATTCTACAGTGGGGTGTGCCGAATAAGATTGACATGATCGCGCTTTCATTTGTTCGCAAAGGTTCAGACCTTGTCGAGGTCAGAAAGCTACTAGGCAAGCATGCTAAGACTATCCTTCTTATGTCAAAGGTTAGTTAAAATTATACGAAATTTGCCAACAATTTCTTTTCGTGATGTTTGTGTATCCTTCTTATGAGGCAGCAGATTTCTGGTTGATTACTTGACATGTTTTTTGTGTTTTGGCAGGTTGAGAATCAAGAAGGAGTTGCTAACTTTGATGAAATTCTGGCGAATTCAGATGCATTCATGGTGGCTCGAGGTGACCTGGGAATGGAAATCCCAATCGAAAAGATATTCCTTGCTCAGAAAGTTATGATACATAAGGCCAATATACAAGGAAAGCCAGTGGTGACTGCTACTCAGATGTTGGAGTCCATGATCAAATCTCCAAGGCCTACTCGAGCTGAAGCAACTGATGTTGCCAATGCAGTTCTTGATGGTACTGACTGTGTGATGCTCAGTGGAGAAACTGCTGCTGGAGCCTATCCTGAAATCGCTGTCCAAACTATGGCCAGAATTTGCCTGGAGGCAGAGGACTTTATCGATTACGGGGTTCTTTTCAAGAGAATAATGGAAACTGCACCTATGCCTATGAGCCCATTAGAGAGTTTAGCTTCTTCAGCAGTGAGGACTGCATTTAGCATAAATGCAGTCCTCATTTTGGTCCTAACCAGAGGTGGAACCACCGCGAAGCTCGTGGCTAAGTACAGGCCTAGTATACCAATCTTGTCTGTGGTGGTCCCTCAAATAACAACAGATTCAATTGTGTGGTCATGCAGTGATGAAGCTCCAGCAAGGCATAGTCTTATTTACCGTGGTCTGGTGCCTGTTTTGGGCGCAGGCTCAGCAAAAGCTTCGGATACTGAATCAACAGATGAAACTATAGAACTTTCTCTTCAACATGCCAAGGCAAAGAAACTTTGCAAGCCAGGAGACTTCATTGTCGCGTTGCACCGCATTGACAATGCTTCTGTGATTAAGATCTTGACCGTGAATTAATCTTATTTATTGAGTAAGTAATTCCTCGTTGAGTGTAGCATAACATTTTGCGGCTTCTGAATTTTGTTAGCTTCTTTTATCTTGATCAAAGATTGAATAAAAAGTAACGATAACGATTAGTATCGAGTAGAGTTCTTTTTATTAGATTGGTTTCTTGTTTTTATACATTCATAAATAGATGAAATAATTACAGGATTTCTTGAACAAGGCTAGATTTCTAGCAGAAAACTAGTTTAAATTGGAAATTTTTTTTACCAATTCTGTACAGAACACAAAAAACATCAGAAGATCGTAGTTATATATTTATACATATGTCTTCAAGTATCATCTCTATGATTATCTGTTTCTGGCAATGCTGTTGATGACTGTTGTTGTGCTGAAGTAGAATTCTCACCATTTTGAGATCCTGACATAGAAAACAAACCCTCAAAAGGCCATGTGATTGGAATCCAGTACCTGTTCCCGTTCCCATTTCCCGTTCTCTCTTCTCCTCCGGTGCTTACAGTCATACTATTATTCTGTGCATTATTGCTGCTATTTCCTGCATTGTTTTCCCCATTTCTCGGCCTGTTTCCTTCGCTCTTGTTGGAATTATCAGATGGCATTTTGAATCTACAAACCGGGCAAGAACAATGAAGTTCTAGCCACGGAAGAATGCATTCGTTGTGAAACTTATGTTTACATGGCATCTCTTTAGCTTCAGCTCCAATCTCAATGTCCTCCAAGCACACTGAACATTGCAAATTCTCTTCAACGGTGACTGCAGGCAGCGCTTTAACTGCTTCTCTATGTGCCGGAGGAGTTCCATATCTGTTAGGATCATTCTCTAGCAAATGCTGAAGCAATAAATCCAAACCAGGTCCTATTAGATAGTTGCCTAAAGAGCTTAGTGCATTCTGGCCTTGAATAATCAACGCTTCTTCATTCATAGGATTGACCAAAATCACACTCCCTGGAGTAGTTCTCTGAGTCCTATTATTATTTTCAGATTCCTCGGATTGATGAACTATCCCAGAACGGATTTCTTGCAGCATACGTAACATCGAAGCCGGGTTGCTTCTTCTTCTTCTCCTAAGCAAGGACTCAAGTACTGCTCTCTCTTGCTCAGTCTCCTGTTGGACTTGAGAAACACCACCAGCCCTTGTGTTGATGTTGTTGTTGTTGTTGTGTTCTTGATCTGCAATACGTGCTGTTGATGCTCGAGAAGAAGGGCCTAAACCACCCATCAAACGAAGCAGAATCGGAGCCCATAGTGAGAGTGTGCGGTCTGATCCCACATCAATGTCTTCATTGTTGTTGATGGGGTCTCTCAGGCTTCCCATTTCTTCCACAAACCCGCCGCCGCAAAATGGACATGTGATCTCAGCAGCAGTAGCTTCCATTATTACTGGATTCACCATTTGACAGCACATGTAACACCAGTATCTTCCTGCCATTGTATCCCCCATCTCTCTTTCTCTATGCAACAATCTGATAATCTGATTAAAAAAACTAGAGAGAAACAGAATGAGAATATTTGATTGAAGTTAGAGGAAGAAGAAGAAGGGACAAAAAAGAATGGTGTAGTCTCTATTTTTGATGAAGACATTTTTGGTTCAATGATTTTATTACCAATCATTTGTACTTGATTGTAACTAAAAAGGAAAAAAAATAATATCAAAAATTGTCAGCTTGTTAATATTTAGATGTTGAGCTTTGTTTGCCTTTCTTGCAATTGCAAGTGTTGATTTTGGTTGGTGTGAATTTGAAGAAAACTCACACCTCTAATTAACTTGACATGTATTGCATTTGCACCATTAATCTCTTGACATTATGAGAATTGATAATTTCAGGTACGGTATTGTTATATTTTTACACGAGGCCTTTTTTTTGTTGTTGACGATATCTATTAATTCGGGATCAAGTTTTTTTTTAAAAAAAACTTTCTCTATTGGTAGGATTCAAATCCATTGATTTGGGAGTCATTTGTCTAAACTCTAAGCTCGTCCATATAATAATAGTTGAGCTACACCCCTGTTGGTACGCATCACAATGTTGGAACAAGATACCACCCTCACAATGTTGATAGTAATAAAAATTTAATCTCAAAAAATGTCTTGTGTTAATGGGTAAAATATTAAAATGAGCTAAATTCATACAAAATCATATAACATTGATCGGATAGTGAAATTTACATTCCTTTTATTAATTCTCTATTTGCTAAAAATATCAAGTCTATAAACAACATTAGAAAATGAGAGAAACTTAAGTTGGACTAACACAATGTGTCTTTCACTAATATTATTTCATATGGTAAGGATCAAGTGTACCATCCAATTGTATGTTGTATGTTGTATGGGGTAATTTCAACTAATTTAACTAAATATTTTGTTCATGCGTGGCCTAAAACAAGGATCGTGTTAATTTGGAATAAGGATACACGTTAAGATAATGTTGGCCTAGTTGTACATCACCTCCACTGTGGCTTCACATTCGAATCATGTCCATATATTGTGTTAAAAAATAAAATTGGCCGGATTCTCAAATGCCTGATTTTTTTTTTTAATATGCAAAATTACACATCTAGTTATGTAATGTTACACAACTATTTATCCATATGGGTGTAGCTTTACTGGTAGATGGAATGGTTTGGAGATTAGCAAATGACTTCCAAGTTAGCTGCTCAAATCCTACAAAAGACAAAAGCTTAAAAAAAAAAACCTGGTTTAAATAAGTTGATAGATATATATTGTCAAAAAAATAAAATAAAATGTTACACAACTATTTAGGGCACGCGTTAACATGACACTTGAACTCATAAAAAGAAGTATTTAGTAGAGTTGAGGATGGAAAGGAAAAACAATTTGTTTTCGGGTTAAAATTTTATTTATAAAACAAATTGAGGGTGAATTGGAAATTAAGAAGAGGGCAAAAGTGGAAATTAGAACATATAAAATGTACAACAACCCTAGCCGAGAAACTAGTTACTTGATCTTATCAGAGCAGAGAACTCACAAGCTCCTCTCTCTGTCTGAAAATGGTGGGCGCGTGAGAGCCACCCGCCCTTCTATATGGGTTTGCTGGAGGCTCCACTCTTCCCCGCAGTAAGATTCAGAGATGGGTTTGCTTTTTGGGTTCCTGCAATGACGACTGCCCGCGGTCAGAGCCCTCAAAAAACCATTCATGGTTTTAGGCTGTGATGGCTTCGCGGGCTCAACCCCCCCAAAAAATATACATGTTCTTGTTTTTTGTTTTTGTTTTTTCATATTATATGCTTTGCTTTTTGTTTGCTTCGTTGGGTTCAGGGGTGTTTTTTGTAGAGTTCAACATTTTTGTGTATACTAGTACTAGTGTTCATATAATGTTGCAATGAAAACTGTGTTGAGGGGCACATTTTATGAGGATTTTCTTCTGTTATCTTGTAGAAAAATCTGGGTTTTTTTGTAAATGTTTTAAGATTGAAGAGTCTGTCGTGGTATATGATTATATCTTTTGTGATGTTTTCTAGTGAGTTTGTTTACAGGTGGAGTTTGCTTGTTATAGAATGATGGATTTCACAAGACTTGAACTGGTTGGAGCTGAATCCGTTGGTCGGATTGGTACTGGTAACTAGTTTTGTATGTATGTTACTGTCTGGTTCATTGCATTGTATTTTCTTTTATGTAACAAGTTAGTTCTCTAGTGATGTTTCAACAAATGATAAATAAAATTATCTTTTTGTTGGTTATCTGAGTTTTGTTTGATGGAAATCACCATTTTTGCAGTAAACCCAAAACAAGTTCGATGAACAGAATCAACCTTAAACATTATATTCAAGCCATAAGATCAAATACAAAGATCAATTCTCAGTTCAAACCTTCAATGAACAGAATCAACCTTGAACACTTTCTTCTTCATTCTGCAGTAAACAGAACGAATGACACTTCTGAATCTGAGATTGGTATAGTAGAGACCATATCTACACCAAAAACCCATTAAATATTACAGTGAAATACCACCATAAGAAACTTCTAAAAGCAAAGAGAAACAAATGCATTCAGGGCTATATCTAAAATGCCCTGTGCTGTGTGTGACTGTGATGACACCATTGTCATTAGTCATTACATTGCAAATTCCCTGCTAAGAAATTAATGTATATATAACATATGTAAATTAGTCATGAATACTACTAATGAATCTAATAGAGTCAGTTTCTTTTTTTGGGGTGGCTTCAAAACTGTCTCCCTCTATAGGTTTGGCCAAATGACCAGTTGGGAGGAGCAACATTGTTGGAGATAACAGAGCGGCCATCGCTGCTTGTGACCTTGAAAGAGAGGGCTTGACCATTAAGGTAAGAGTTGCTCTGCCAGTTTTGGCCCCAGTTGCGAGACATCTGTAGCCAGCCAGTTCTAGACCCTTTGATGGAGATAGACACAACATCACCAGCACCACCGACATTGGTTACGAGCACAAGATTGAAGTATGAGTGACCATTTATCGTGAATCTAATCCCACCGCTCTTCCTACAAGCAACCCTGCAAGCAAAAAAGGCATCTTTTTAGCAATTCAACAGTAAAGATCCTCGATCACTCTGTGTTATTGGTAAGTGGTTTCAAAATTTGTAAACAGAGCTAAATCAGACAAGAATCTACAAGGGTATTTCTTGTTTACCTTCTATATTGAACAGGAACAATTCCTGCTTTGTAGTGAGCTATGTGTTGGAAAATCGGCTGAGAAAGATCGAAATGATGCAAAGGAGGGTTACACCAGCCTCCTGCATTACTTGGAAGTGCATTGTTTGGAGGGCAGAAGTTTGTTGCTGTGATTATGATGGATCCTGGAAGACACCATCTGTTGTCATTTACACATTTGATCTCAAAGCATGCTCCACATCTCAGTCCATTGTTGAATAATGCAGTGCTCAATGCTGCTGTGTTTGTGCCATAACCTTGGCTGTAAAGATTTCCATACCCACAAGCTCCTCCTGCAACACATCAAAAAATATATTTGTAAAAAAAAAGTGTTTCTTCTGAAAATGACTTTCAAGCGCTTGCTTTAGAAAATGCTTTTACTTGAAAAAGCATTTGAAAAGCAGTCTCTAATGCACCCCTTTAAGATTTATCAAGAAGCTAGCTTTAAGTGGGTTTGGTTCTCTCACTCACCCATGGTGCCAGAAGCATCGCCTCCGCCATAGAAGGTAGCATGAGCACTAGACCATCCACCAGCATAGCCATGGATTGTGTTGAACATGGACAGAATAAAAGCTACCGCGAAGACTCCAAGAAGATCCATCCTCCCTGCACAATATCTTCACTACTTCTCTCAAATGTAATTGTCACAAAATTTCATGCAAGAAACTGCAGCCTAGCTAGAATATATCAGTGGTGGGATTGTGCTCACACGCGCACACACACAGAGGCCAAACTTAAAACAATGAAGCCAACTTGGAAGAGAGAATTGAGAAATAGAAAGAGAAGGTATGGAAGATGCTTGTGCAATGCAACTGTATTTATAGATGTGTATGTGTAGGAAGGTAAGAGTGACTTGTGCTGATGCAGCCAAAAAATAAAGAGTTCAGAGAATTGGCAAGAATTGATATCAACTAGATGATTGGTTGACTGTAAAAATGAGAAAGATAAAAAAAGATTGCAAAAAGGTTGTGCCCACCAAAATTTCTTTTGAGTCTCAAATCTTATATGGATAAGAGAAAATGTTGCCATGACATTACAAGAAACCCTACAAAGTAAATAATACACGTCATCATTTGAGAGTCGGGTTGATGACTAAAAAAATTATAAGTGACTTGGAATTTTTTTTTGGTCTGCTGTTCTTTTAATCTTTTTGGCAGGCAAAAAAAAGGTTGAATTCTAAAACTTTTTCTTTCCACACACTTGTGTAGAGGTTTATTTAGGGAAAATGCTTTTATGGAAGTGAAAGGCTTTATAAAATGATGATAATGAGGAGAACAGAAAGGAGAAGAAAAAGCTAACAAGAGACGTAGTTTAGCCGGTAGATGGACGAGTTTGGGATTTAGGTAAATAACTCCCAGATCAACGGTTTAAATTCTATCAATGGGAAAAACTTTTAAAAAAATATTCGATCCCAAATTTTAATATAATGTTGAATAACGGTTTGAAATTGGTGTTATTCCCGAATTTTAATATAGTGTTGACATAACGGTTTGAAATTGGCGCAAAGATCAGCGTACGAGAGGATCTCAATCCTAACATAACACCAGATGTGAGTTGAGTATGCGAGCTAGCAAGTGAACTCAGACATCCTATTGTAAACCCTTTAGAGGTTGGGACCAACTCCGTGTTCCAGAGGACTTCATTGAATTTTACATGAGAAGTTTTACAAAGTTCGACATTTCAGGGGAGATTTTTAATGAATTCGAAAACCACCCGGATCCGTTCATGTTTTTAATCTGAAGAATAAAAAAATCTCTTATCAGAAAACAAACCATCTAGCTTTTCCAATACCAGTATTAGGTTTCATGCATCAAAGTTAGGCTACTAAGTAAAGGTTCAATCACAGTGGGTAGCATGTGGCAAACCGTCCATCTAAGAAAGAAGAATTATAATCTACATATCTTTTCTTGCTTTCTCACCGTATACTTTTCTGCTTTCTTTTACTTTTATCACTGTTGTGTGACTTGTGTCCAGAAAACATTGTTTTATTGTTTCATGTTGCAAATTTCACTCTCAGGAATTTACAACTCATAATCTTTACAGCTTGACACAACTAAAATAATGAAACAAGTAATAATTGAGTTCAGATCAGTTAAACAATATACAAATCGGTCTATGAATATTATATTTCTACAAGCATATGCTTCCAATGGCTGATTAGCTTCTGCAAATGTAGCTTTGGATTTTAGTGTTAAATGTTAATACCCTTTAATTTTTTTTTTTTCTTTTTCCAAAGGGTATGGATTTCTGCAAACATAAAACTATTTTAAAAAATAAACTTGTAATCATGACCTTATGGAGCCAATAATCACTGTTTTGATGAACATCTTATTGTACAGATAAGATTTTTTTCATCTTGTCAACTTTTCTTTTATCTTGTAAATGCAAAAGAATCATAATCTGCATAACAAGATAAACTAGAAAAGGAACAAATGCTTATTCAGAATCTTGACAAAAGGGTGATGGGAAAATTGATCTTCTTCTCACTTTAACCTAGTTCATGTTACTGTCCATCTATTGGGTAGACTTCTGCTCACTGTCTTTAAAAAATTACTGTAATTAAAAATGCATATTATTCTATCAGGATAAGTTGTTGTACCTAATGAAGGATTAGTTTCTATCCAGCTTTTGGGTATTAAAATTTTCAAGCTAACTATGATGACTATACATTAAAGTAATTACATATATTATCTGTTCTTTCCTTGTAAAGCTAAGAAGATAATGTAGTTCACTTTCTGTTAGTTTTCAGTTAAATACAGATGGAAATGGAGTTTCATAATCTTCAAAACCTTAACTAAAAATTTGGTCAGAAACATTCAGTTAATCACCTGGATTCGCCTGTGTTTAAACCGAAAAGTCAATAATATAACCCTATAATGCACTAACTACCAGATCATAAAGCAAAGGAAAATCAAATCCCACAAAAAAGTATCAGGTCTGAAAAGAACAATCAAAGCAAGTCAAGCTATTTATGCTTAAGTTGGCTAAGGATTAAATACCAAACCAGCACATGGGATCACATGGCCACTTGTTCAAGCAAAAGAATAATATAAAAAAAGTAAAGCCTATGGGGCTCATTAAGATACCTTTCTACAAACATCTGTCCCACAGTTCATCTGAAAAATAGGAGGCTCCTCTGAACCACATGGAAGTTAGAAAGTCACCTTATGTGTTGAGAGTCCACTGGAAGTTGTTTGTTTACTTTCACTAGCTGTATCAGCCACTCAGAGTTGGAGCCAGCATGCATGCATAATCCAACACTTTAAACTGGGATGCATGTGGATGAATAGTGCAATGGGATAAACCTGAAGATATTGGCCTGCAGGCTGCAATGCAATTGATGTGCACTATAAAAAACTGATTGCTTACATCTAGGCTGACTATGAACTAGGCCTAATATAAGCAAATGTCCACTGACAAATTTGTGATGATCATGGAACACTGAGCAACTATCCTAATGTATAGTGCAGATCATAGCAGAAATAGAATACCATGTGATATGCTCACAATTCATCACTTCACTTGGTTTGAACAAATATGGCCCTTGCTATTTTCTAAGGGCAAAACTTGATTCAGTATCCTAATGTATAGTGCAGATCAAAGCAGAAATACAGAGAGTCTTGCTTCAGTATGGTGGCTCAACCCTGCAAAACTTCCAGCCATGCGGCAATGAGAGTTCAGTTCATACAAATAGCTTAATTTACAAACAAGTGAAAGTTCCTGTAATGGAGATTCCTAGCAATTTATATTGTAAACAAGCATGCAATTATACATACAAGGGACTGAAAACCTTGGTATAAAGAGAAGAAAATCTGCAAATGGAAGAACATCAACCATCTAAATAATCAAATCTATATGCAGGTGAACAAATTTATATATAGCTATCCAAGAGACAATTGGCGTTGAACTGGTTCTTTGCTTGAAGAAGCAGATCCAATCCTGTGGAACACCTTGGTATTGAACAAATCTTTGCTTGCTTTCCCTTTAAATGTGAAATGTCTTTTAAGACGGTTTTTTATGGAAGAACTATTGTCATTCGATTGTGCTGCTGCCCCAGACCAGTTTCTTGTCAATCTATTCTTAACGTGGTTTGAGGCTTCATTGTTACTGTGACTTCCCTGAGAGTCAGATATTACAATCCCTTTGTTCCTTTGCACGGATAGTAGGGCCATATGCAAAGGTTCAGAAACCGATAGGGACTCTTCCACCGCTGTAATGGTCTTCTGACACATGGGGCAAGGCGGCTCATGAATCTGGGTCTTTGGGGTCAGTTGCTCCAAGCATTCAGCATGGAACACATGACTGCATGGTAGTACACCAGCAGTTGGCATATCACTACCTCTCATGATTCGATGCGAACTCCAAGGGGATTTTTGGCACAAAAATTTTCCACATACTCCACACTTTAGATCTGCCGCTGGGCCAGTAGGAGACCTCAAGTTTTCGGCATCAATGTGATCTGATATGTCAAACCTTTCCCCATCAAACCCAAGATCATAACTGCTGGCACTGCTCCACCTAAAGCCATCTCTTCTTGAGCTAGCACCAGGTTCTGGTGATGCCTCCCACCTTTGGAGTTCTGTGAGTGTTTTGTGGAACTTCTGTACAATACTCGAACTGTTATCAAGCCAGTGAGATGGGGAGATGTGATCCTCACTAGGAGTCAACCTTCCAACACTGTTGGTATCAGCATCGCCAAAAGTTTCACAATCCGACACAGGATTGTGAAACACTACCGGATAAACTGCTTTAGACATGTAAGATCGTCGGCTTGGTAGGTTTCGATTAGGGACAGAAAAGGGCCGTTTGCTAGTTGATTCCCAGCGACTGGACTCGGAAAGTGAGGACGGGGAGCCCAAGCTTGGGGATGCTGCAGTCCCCCTAACTGCATAACGCCTCTGCACAAAGAACAGCAAATGCAGGAATCGTTATATAACATATATTTCTTGAGCCAGTTCAATGAAATGCATAATCTGAAACAATAATCACCTCAGTAGAATGAGGAAACCAAGATGTCTGGGACCTGGATCCTGATAATTGAAGAAAAGGAATAATAAATATAAGTTATATCCATAGAGACAACACGATGAGAAGTTTTGCAATGGGAAAACTATGGAAAATAAAATTTTAGACACTTCATGCAGATATCCAGAATTAATATATATAGCAACAATCAAGTGACATAAAAGCTCCTTTTCAGCCTATTTGAACCGAGCTATTCTGCAAGTTTCCTAAGAACATATGCACAAGCACACGAGGGAAAGAGAGAGGGAGAGAGAGGATGAAAGAAAAGAACTTCTTATTCTAAATGCAAAAGGCACCCTTGAAATATAATCCTGCTCCTAATTACATAATACAAATAACAACTTGTAAAAGCTGGTGTCATATTCAACAATCTATGCTTACTTACGCCCATTTTCCACTGCACTACCTACAACATATTCTACCATCTATTCTTATATATTACTAAGCTCATTCTCATCAGCCTTCATATTCTAAACTTGATTTGAATCTCTAAGTTTTAGGTTTCTTCTTTGGCTTTGAAGAGACTATTCTCATTTCTTTAAAGCAGGACAGATAGCTAATATTCCAATTGCATTCTTATAGCAGAACTAAAGTCAGGAGCCTAAAGCATCTGGTCTGTTAAACATGTAATCACAGTAGAAGCAAAGATGAACAAGAAAATCTAAATACCAAAATGGCAACAAAGCACATGATGCTCAACCGACTTCCCTGGATTTCGTACATTCAATACTTTTTTTTTTGGGTGGGTGGGTGGTGCTTATATAGTTGCCCTTCATTAGATTCTTGGTTTCTACAATGCAGCCATCAAACTAAGAAAGCCACCTGAGCATGCCAGGTTCTCCAAGGGAAATTCCTCAAAATTTTGTAGCAAGACTCACTTCAAATTCATAATTCTCTGTCTCTACCTCCTTCATACTTCTCTACTTTAATAAATGAAGAAAAAGAATTAGCTATAGACTCCACCTGCTGACCTGGACCTCAAACATTAAATGTTGGCACCTAACCAAATCTAACAAATAACTTGCCAACACTGCCTGCTTAAGCTCCACAATTACTGAGATCTTAGATGGTAAATCCAAACAGCTTCTACTAACACCAGAAGTACCTACCCATGCTAAGAACACCATCTCCCTTCGATGGATTCCATCAGGCAATCTGCCTACTAGCAAGTGACCAAATTAGCACCATCAGAAGCAATTTTTGGCCACTAGTAATTTTCAGTTGAAGTTAAAATCTCATGATCTGCTAAAGGGAAGGGAATAATATAAAAGCGCTCAAGTTAAATATGCTTAATTTTGTGAAACGACCTAAGAGATTGGACAAATTTTATACACAGCACAAAAAAAATAAAAAAATAAAAAATAATAATCAACTGCTACTTCAATTAATTCTTGTAAGATTAAGGTCCCAAGATAACCCAAGGCCATGAGGATAGAAATAAATCAATATACTAAGAGTCGGGTATTTTAGCAATGTCAAATAAATCAGGAATACAGATGTAAAGAACATCACTCACCTAAAAGGTCTACCAGAAAACAAGAGTAAGGAGGAAGGACAACAACAAAATTACATATTCCCCTAAATTGATGTATGAAATTATCAAAACAAACAACCAATAAGTTTACCTCCAAAAAGTGTTTATTTCACAATATGACTACAATTATTGTTAGTTCTAGTTTGAGAACTAATGTTACAAGGCAATTTGATGTCCTGGTAGTGTAAATTTGATTTTGAAAAGCAACGAGCCAAAATCACTTTGACAGTGGATTTTTAAAACCGACAAGTATATATCAATTAAAGAGTTAATTAAGTCAGTAAGAAGGTCAAAGTTCCAAACACAAGCATAATATACATATTTGATATTGCATGATTCTACTTGCAAGCATAACTTTTAAATAACCAAGACATGAAACATCTAACAACAAAGAAGGATCAACTAGAGAATACCTCCTGCGGTAGATGCAGCAAGCTCGCCTAAATTGAATTTTTGAACTGGTGATGTCCACCGGGGTGCCTGGATATTATCAGTTGGGCTACCAGAATAAGAAAGCACTCCATCAGACACTGAATGATGATGGTTGGTATACCGCTCACTGCCTACCCTACTTCTGCTTCCTCTACTATTGGATGATAATGATGAACCACGTAACGGAGCACCAGACCCATGTTGATAGCCATCTGATTGCAGCCTACAATCCCATATCCTGAATGGAGGAGGTGAAAAACTAGAGTTGGTCTGCCAATGTGGTTCGCCAGGATCCATGGAATTATTATCCCTACCACCTGCTGGTGATTTCGCTCCATGTGGCCGAGCGGCCACGCAACAGAGTTGACCCGTGTTAGCTATTTTCTATTAGCAACAGTATAGATGTTTCTAGTCTATTGAACAAATTTCATGGGAGAATGAAGCTCCTCATGCCAAAGTCAGGTGCTGAGTAAAGTCTAATGGAATCAGAAGAACTGCAAATTGCAGTCAAGCGTATCAACAATTAACCTGCGAAAAATTTAAGCCAGTTACTTCCATATTCAGGAGCATTGTAGGCATATTACCATTCCATCTTGCAAGAAAATAGATATAAGAGTGTGGGTTCGGGTTCTCAATTTCAGAAATAGTCTTAAATATGATAAGAGTGTGCAAGCTTCCCAATAAAATTTCACTCAATTGGACACATTACGATTTTATATAATCTTTTAAGTCATCTTCAAACCCAAATGCAAGCCCTATAACCTTTCTACATTTTATTTTGAAATATACAAACATTTCTAAAAGACAAATGTGAGTAAATTTTACAAGCATCAAGCATAACAGTCAAATTATACAAGGGGTGAAACTCCATAATCTCAATAAACCTATGAAAAAGGCAAACTGCAATTACGTCGAAACTGCTTTACCTAAAACATATGAGCATAATTCCATTCGCAAAAGGGCTTTACATTACATAAGTAATTCAGTTAAAAGCAGCAGGCCAGTACCTTAATCAATTAAAAGCATTCTGCAAGCCAACATTTCTACAGCAAAAACTCCTAAATTCACAATTTCACTTAAAACTAACAATTACCTAGAAAAGCAATTTCTTTTCAAACCCAACAAGTCCTCTATAACTAACTGAAACCTAATAAAACAACACTCAATTTTTTATTTTAATTCTATATTTTTTTTTAAAGCAACAAAATTAAACACGCATTGCAACACCCCATCACCGAAAAATCACAGAGGAAAAGAAAAGAAAAAAAATAGAACATATAGGCATTCAATCAAACACAAATCAAACAAAACACAAAAACCATTACACATACAGAATGAAAACAACTTTTATGCAACAAAAGGCAAACAAATCAACATTGAAACAAAAGAAAAAATAAAAACGAGAGAGGGAAGGAGAATACCTTGAATTGAAGAAATAATAATAAATAAATAAAAGGCTGATCTGGGTCAGCTGAAATAGAGGGTTCAAAGAAGAAACAAAAACAGAGTGAAAAAAGCCGAAACCCTAGGTTGTGTTGATGATGGGGGCGGGCAATGATATACATAAAAACACAAAAATGGGGTTTGTACGTATATATTCTCTTTAGTGGAGAAAACGAGACATTTTGAGAAACCAAATGGAAAAGACAAGGGACTGATAGTGATGGCCACTACGATTTTCTCTGTGATTTTTTTTTTTTTAAAAATTATAATTAAAAAAAATTACAGAAAGGGATATAATCAATTTCCCCCTATAGTTTGACCTATTAGACACTTTGCCCCCCCTATTTTCAGTAATGGCCGGTCTCCCCCTTAAAAACCAAAATATTAGACGTTTTACCCCTCTACCGTCAGGATTTCCGTTAGACTAGCATTTTGACCGTTAAAAAATTGAATCCTAACAGTAAAAAGACATCTTTACCCTTGAATTTACAATTAAATGGAAAATAAAAAGAGATGGCTCAACCGTCCATCTTTTCATCTCTTTTTATTTTCTATTTAATTGTAAATTCAAGGATTTTAATAGAAAATTTTACTCAAAAAAATATTTTAACTTAAATGGATCTCCATCATCCATCTCAAATATATGGTGGAGATTAAAAGATAATTTACTAATCATAAAACAAAAAAAAACCAAAAAAAACCAAAAAACAAAAAATAAAAGCAAAATAAAATAAAATATATGTTGGTGGAGGTGCAGTCTACGATGTTCATGTACAGGCAAAAAAAAAAAAAAAAAAACTAGTCGTGAAACAAATCTGGAAGAGATGAACATAAACTCCCCAGTCCCCAGTACACACAAACCAGTTCATCTAGAAAAGAAAAAAATAACCCAATCCCCAGTTGCATAAACATCCAATCCATATATGCACCTTAAACATAAACTCTACAATACACACAAATTCATCGAAATCAAACCAAGCCTCATCTCTCTTTATCTCAACCCTCTTCTTTCCTTATCCCTCATCCTCTTTCTCTCGAATCCATCTCTGTCTCTTGAAACCCTCTCTTTGCGAATCCCTCTCCTTTATCAAATCCCTTTCTCTCCCTCTCTCTCTAATCCCCTTCCCTCTCGAATTCCTCTCTCTCGAATCTGTCATCGCAAATCTCTCTCTCCCTCTCCCTCTCCCTCGATCCAGTTCCAGCGGTGGTGTGGTGTTTTGGTTTTTGGTTTGGGTTTTATGATTTTTAGGTACTGGGTTTAGGTCTGGGTTCGATGGTGATGATGGCGGTCTGGTTCATGGCCTATGTGTTATGGTGGTGGTGGTTGACAGTGGGTGTGGTTGGGTTTGGGTCTGGTGGGGATGTCTAGGTCTGAGATGAATTAGGTGATTCGGTTTGAGATGGGTTACAGATTTTGAGTCTGGTATTGTAGATGATGATTGTGGTTTGGTGGTGGTGTTGATGATGGTGGCTATTTCTGGAATTTGGTTTGATGGGTTTTAGATTAAATGAAAAAGAAAAAGGATGAAGGTGGAATTTGGTTTGGTAATTTCTGGAATTCGGTGAATTGGATGATATTTTTTTTTTAGATTTAGATTTTCATTTTTTTAATTTCAGTTTTTTAAAATTAAATAAAAAAGAGATTGATACAGCGAAGTTACAATATTGCCCTTGCTAATTGATGGTCAAAGTGTTAGTCTAATGGAAATCCTGACAGCAGGGGGTAAAACGTCTAATATTTTGGTTTTCAGGGGGGAGACTGGCTATTACTGGAACTAGAGGGGGTAAAGTGTCTAATATGACAAACTATAGGGAGAAAAATGATTATATCCCTACTGGAACTAGTTTATTACTTTATTACTACTACGTTGTATGCGATGGGATTTTGGACACGTATTGCCATGATTGTGTTTGTGTTAGAATTGTAACTTCCATTGACAATAAACCAAATCCACTAACTATTGTCTGTGAAATGTGAAATCCAGACAAAACTCAACTGCCTTTCTTGAAACCTTTAAAAAAGTAAACTAAAAAGAATAAAAATAAATAAACCCTCTTGGTGGGTAATTCACAAATCATATATATATATATATATATTTATAATGATGAAACTTTTATTCTAACTTATTGTTTGTTAATTAAATTAAATGATTATATATTTTTAAAAATATTTTATAATAGTTATTCAATATTTTATTTTAAATAATCTCATTTAAAATTTAATTAATAAATAGTTAATATAGTACTGAAAATATTAAATATTATTTTATATGTGGTACATTTATAATTATTCTAATCTCTGGTTTTATAAACGGACGATGTTGAAATTTAATAAATACTAGTTTTGGATGTATAAACAGTTTTAGAGGGATAGAAGAGTGTAATATCTTACTGTTTTTTAGAGTGACCATATTTGTATCCTTAAAAATTGTTCGTACACCCCTTTTATAATCACACAACATTACAAATTAATAAAAAATTTAGTTTGCAAATAAATCCCACTTAATGGTAAATATATCCTTTCTTTATTTTTAATGTATTTTTTTTTTTTTAAATACACCCCACCTACATGCACCTATTTTATTATCTAATGAACTTTTTCATTATTTAAAATTTGTTATTTTATTTCTTGTTTACAATAATTAATTTCTAACTCTTAAGTACAAAAATTATACCAAAGTGAATTGGGGTTTGATCTTTTTTTTTTTTTTTTTTTTTAGAATAGTATATAAAAATAATAAAAAAGAAGATATAGTGAAGGGGGAAATAAATAAAATAATCTTTTTTTTTTTAATGAACTGCAGTTACAAAAAAAAAAAAAAAAAGTTTTTGCTATGTATGTGTTGCCTAGAAAATATACATTTACTTCTTCAAAAAAAATATATATAGAGAGAGAGAGAGAGAGGACTAATCAAACAATCAATATTTGCAATGTGTTTGTTCACGGTTGCTGCACAAATACACAAAAAATCCAGAATGGAAGACATAGAGAAAAATCAATATAAAAATCTGAGTAATGCTACTTTGCCTAAATTTAGAGTTCAAATAATGTGACATCACTAAATCCAATTATTTCAATCATGTAATTTTAATGTAAAGAAATAAAAGATGCCACATTATTTGAGCATCAAAGTTGGACAAAGTAGTATATCGTAAAAATTCTCTCTTCTTTATCACAATAGCATTGTGAATTTAGAAGACTTTTCAAGTTCGTGATTGCCTTTTTATTGGTGCTACAACCCACAAACAATTCTAATTTGTATTTGAAAGTAGTATTTAGAAGATAAATTAGGATTTGAGAAAATAGAAAGGATTTTAAAATTTTTAAAATATAGGAAATTAATTAATAATTTTTGGGTGTACTTACAAACTGTTTAGTCTTTTTAATCAAAGGAAATTTTGGATTTTAAAAAAAAAAATGTACTAATTTTGTATGTAATTCTGTTTTTGAATGATGCAAATATCGCATTTTTAAAAAAAAAAAAAAACACAGTTTTGTTCCTCTGCCGTCAAGTTCAACCTCTGAATTCATGGGTTTCAATAGTCAAGCCAATCCAACAGACCAAAGGGCTGTAGTTGGGCTTTGTGGCCCAACTATATATGGGTTTGAGGCCTGTTTTAATGGAGTATGGTTGGGCAATGGTACTGATTTTGACTGCACACAGGAAATTGAGGGGCCCGTTAAAAATAATGAACTTCTTTTACATTCATAATTTAATGAAATCTATATGTTTTTATGAAATAAAATAAAATAAAAAATTACAACAATTGAAGTTATATGGAGATTTAAAATTATTTTACAAAGTATATAATCTATAACAAAAATTTAAAAAAATAAAAAGATGTTGAATTTTCTATTTTGAACTAAAAAAACCTTTTGCATCCATCTTACTACTACTAATAAGTGATCGTCAAAACAAATTATTTGCCAAAAAAAAAAACATTTGCTAACGAAAAATGTACCTCCTATGAAAAAAACTTAATTTCAAAATATTTTATGTTTTATTTTTCTTGTAGATATACCTTTGTTTGGATGGATGGGAGTTCGATTCATATTTGGATATTAATGGGGTGAAAGAGTTCATTAGAATTTACAGTTGTCCACATGAAACCCATGAGCTAGTGAGATTTTATGTCCATGTACATATATAATAGATGTATAAAGTATCAACTATTTGTATAAATGTCTAGCCCATGTAGAGAAGCATTTGTATACATATGGAATGATCATGTATTACACTAGGTGGGTTGATCATGGGGAAGAATTTGATCTAGACTTTGTAAAAGAAGAGGTCTATATACTAGCACTTTCATGGATGATAGACAATTCTATGTAAGAGATTCAGTAATTTTTTTTTATTTTTTTATTTTTTTTACTTTTTTAAGTCTAACACCCGTAGGGTTCAGGATTTAGTGGGATTAACTATTATAAGTATGATCCAAAAAGCAATTGTCGGCAAAGAGTCTCCTGACATGGATGTGAATAGAAAATGCACAACTAATCAACTATTTAGAAATTAGAACTATGAGTGAATGTGTCCTTATTTTTAGTGATAAAGTTTTTCATCATTATATGAAAAAAAGCATGAAATGATATAAACTGTTTATCGTTTCAGATTTGGATCAGAATCAGATTTTTTTTTTTCTTTTCGAATCAAAACCGGATTTTTTCTAGATCGGAATTAGATTTTTCTCCGATAGAATTTTGGACTTAAAGAAAATCTTTTTTTTTTTTTTTAATTCTTCACAATACAAAACTATGTAAAAATTCTCATTAAAAAAAAAAAATTTATCTAAAATTAATTTTTTTAAAATTTTCTGGAATTATTTCTGATTTATTTCGGATTAGAATATTAGATATTTTGGACCGGATTCTGAAAAAGTTGGATTTGAATTTATCTGATCCGCACAATATATACTTTCTTATATACCATATCCAAAAACCGAATTTAGGTATTTTCAGATTCGAACTTTTTTTTCGTACGAAACTTTAGATCTGACCATATCCAGATTATCCTATCAGATTTACTCATCTATATAAACATATTCCCATTGGAATTCAATATTGTATTTAGCATATTTTCTAAGTTGTGATGGACCTAACCTTTTTGATTGTTTATATGCATGTTTGCCATCACTAGACAAAATGTTAATTAATTGATCACAGTTCCAATAATCATATAAATAAAAGTTATTCAAGTCATAAAATTTTCCTTTTCCTTTTAGGGTAAGTGATCAAAAAGGAACAAGTTTCAAGAATGATCATAGATAACTGTGAAATACTTGCATGAATGTTAACACATGATTAGCAACAAGAATGGCAAAATTCAACTGAAACCAAGATTTCTGTGCAACACCGCTAAGGTTTTCTACAGATAAATTAGTACTACTGGAAATGATAGTCACATGTATTTATAATATCACAGTGACGGAATTTTTTTAATGGGACGGTTTTATTGTTATTTGGTGAGAATATCCAACGAAATTACACTAAATTATAGTTTAATAATACATATTTATATTCTTGAGATAAATGATATAATTTCAGTGGAACGGTCCCATAAAGTGGCAATGAAATCCTCTTATTGAAAATTTTCTCTATAGTTACATTTCCATTATGAATATTATCTCTGCTTGTTGATTTTTTACTTTTCCCAATGCGAATCCACTCCCACAACCTCCTAATTAAATTGATTTCTATTTTATTTTAGAGATTATGTAAAAATACCATTCACATCTTTCAGGTAAATATATAGCTATTACATCATTCACTATCAGGGACGGATACAGTGTAGGACAAGGGGGGTCCATTGCCCCCCTAAAGTTTTGAAAATTTATAAATTTACCTCTGTTTTAATTTTTATAACATCTTTAATTTTCTTGTTTTTGTGTTTTTATCCTTAGTTTTCATATTTTTGTGTTTTTATGCTTATTTCATTTTTTAATTTTCTAGTTTTCTGTAAACAAGACATCTAATATTTTTTCTTCAAATCACATTTTAAAAATATCTTTGATTTTATATATAGTATTTCTTTCGATGAAACTTAAATATAAATGAAAATCGAATCATAACATATATGTTCTATCTCAACTAATATTATTTTCTCATTCAAATAATTTTGTTTTATTTTATGATCTCACTTATCTCATTCACCATAATAGCAAATATTATACTTTTGATGTGTAATTTATTTTTAAATAATCAATATGTCAACCAAACATATACATATGTTAGACAATATGAGGTTGATACGGTGGTATATATGCCCCTCACACCACAAGGTTGTGGATTTGAGTCTCTCCTCCTCCCTAAACCCCTGAATTATTATAATATTTATAAAACATATACATATATATATGTTTAACTATTAAGATATTTTATCAAACGAACTTTTTAAATTTTAAAAAATTGAAATAGTTTTTGGATATACAACTTAATTTTTAATTAATTTTCTAACTCCTAAACATTATTATTAAATCATGAATAAAGGGCAAAAAGCTTTTCTATATTACGTTTAGAGTAATTTTAGACATTCCTACTCTATAAATCAACTTGTATTCCAACTACTAATGTGTCAATTGATAAATGAATACCTTATTTTTTTTATTAATTCTTTCTTTATCATACTCTCTAAAATACATTATATAACTCATTATTTTACGACGCCCCAGTTGGAAACAATTTCTAGCTTCGTCCCTGATCACTACACCATCTTATGATGAATATAGTAATAATTTTAACTCATGTATCATATATGTGCATGAATTTGGATAAAGAATTTAGACAATTTAGTATTTACTCTTCTCATCAGTCATCATCCATAAGAATTGCCAAATTGACATATTCTCTTCTTTTAAAGAAAGTTTTTGATACACGAGGGTGTATGTGTCTTATCTAATTATATCATGTTGTGTGATATAAATAATTTATCAAATTTGTTTGACAAGATAAGGGTAAAGTCCCTCACATCCATATCATGAAGTTATAAAACCCTGAATTATTGTAATATTAAAAAAAAAAAAACTTATAAATATACTTTTTTTTCATATGACAAGGCATAATTTTAATGGTACAATTATGAATGAGAGTGACTGGGTGAGAGATAGAGAAACATGACAGAAAATCACCAACTTTTCTGAGATGACCCCTCCAGAAAAGGAGAGACAAAAGCCACTATATTTTTTGGTCATGAAATCATGACCTAGCTATCAGATCTTCAAATTAATTTTATCCTAAAAGAAAAAAAGAGAAAATGGACTATTCATTGAAGCAATATGATCCACTTTCACTGGATAAATAAAATGTGGAAGATATACAAGCAGCCTCTCTCTCTCAGTAATGACTAAGAGTTGTTAAAACCAAAACAGCCAGCAGGGCCACACAAATTCATTCTAAAAGCAACATTTGTTGGTCCATACCGAGAACATGCATGCATAAATTTTTTCTTTAATTGGATTGAATTTTTTTTTAAGAGATAGTTTATATATGATACTTTAATTAATATAGAAATTCAGAAAAGAAAAAAAAAAAAAAAAAAAGAAAAAAAAAATGACCCACTTGCATGTATGTAATGAACTGTGGTCTTTTCTCTTGTCTTTAATATTACATCAAATATTCACAGAATGAAAAGACAGTTCCATAATTATTTTTATAAGAAAAATATGGTAAATTTTGTGTAGTGTTCTCTTTAATGTGCCTCTAGATACACTACATATCTCTGCCCCTTATCTCATAATATTCTGGCATCTACTTGCACTTGTCCTTGCTCTTTTTTTTTTTTTTTTTTTCCTTTATAAAGATTAGACCTTGGCCTGGCCAGGCATCTTACATTATTTGGCTATATCTCTTTCGGCTACAAAATGCTCATTAGTTATCTCCAACAGTTAGTTGAGTCCCCACTTCAGGATAAGATGCAGGTGGGTAATCCAAAATTTGCTATTTTGGGTTATTAAAAAAGAAGAAGAAGAGGAAATAGAGAGAAATAGCACCAAATTGGATTGGTTTGTGGTAATATCACCAATTTAATAAGTTTTGTAGAAATAGCACCAAAGTATATGATCTGCCCAAATTGCCCCTCACTTATTCTTTCTTCCTCTCTCCTTTGTTTTTTTTTTCAAAGAACTTCATTAATCCATCAATGGAGGTTGGACAGACCTCAAATGGAGGGCGAAAGACCTCTATTGGAGTCGAAATGACCTTGACCTCCATTGGTGGTCGATGAAGAAGAAGATTAAAAATTTTTTTTTGGAAATAAGTCTCGGGTATTTTGAAATAAGTTTTGGGTAGGTCACCCGAGACTTATTTCAAGCTATTTCCAGCTACCCGAGACTTATTTCAACTACCCGAGACTTATTTCAAAACACCCGAGACTTATTTCCAGATTTCTTTTTTTAATCTTCTTCTTCATCAACCACCAATGGAGGTCGAGGTCATTTCGACTCCAATGGAAGTCTTTCGCCCTCCATTCGACCTTCATTTGAGGTCTGTCCGACCTCCATTGATGGATCAATGGAGGTTTTTGAAAAGAAAAAAAAGAGGAGAGAGGAAGAAAGAGAGAGATAAAGAGAGACTAGTGGCAATTTTGGTAGATCACCTTAATTGGTGCTATTTCTACAAAACTTATTAAGTGGGTGACTTTTCCATAAATGACTTTGAAAAGAATGCTAGAAATTTTAAGGACTCTTATTAAAATTTAAAACTAAGACTATATAGAAGGTTTCAGGTATAGAATTTTCGTACGTTTCTTTGTGCATGATATATCGATAGTTTGACACTGTAATATGTATAGAGTCATAACATGGTCACTTTTGAGAGAGTGATCAGACCACTCTGAAACATTACATAGTGAGTTTTGTAATGCTACTGAGTTGATCTGCACGTTCTAACGAAGGATATATAATAAGTTATGAATTGATATATATGTATATATATATCATGTAGATTTGTTCATGCATGATTAAGTTAGGTTATAAAGGAGATTAATGAAATTTTTACTGTTTACAGTAATTAATCTCATTAATTAACAGCAAGCTAAAAGTTTCTAAGTCATTAAATTCACTCATTGAAGAGTTTGATCAAACATAGATATGAGATAGAGAGAAGAGAGAGAGAGTCGGTCTGAATAAACAAAAAAAGGAAGATATATTGCAGGAGTGTCTTTTTTGCAAACCAAGGAACATGAACATGGTCAGCTAAAGTAGAAATAAAAAGAATAAGTCTCTCTCTCTCTATATATATAGTATTGTATTGCATTGAGTGCTAAATAACAGTCCTTGATCTTCGAGTCCCCTCGCTAGTCACTTCCCTAGACTCTCAACCATTTTTTGCAGACACACTACACCTCTTCACCATATTTTACATGTTAGAATTATATTTTTAGTTATAATATTTAAGGTTAATTAGATTAGCATTCCTATTAATTCTAAGTTATATTAAAATTAATACTTCTATTAAAATTAAAATTAGATTAGCAATTTGGATTAATCTTTTAATACTGTCTTGTTTATTATGAGATTATTTAACAATACTTTAAATTCCTCCAAATTGCATTTCACATCGACACTTAATTGATCATCTTCTTGAAAGTTACTTATCGAGAATTCTCACATTATTAATTAATATAACATGTCAATATTTAGTGACAGTCATATATATGACAGTAGGATGGGAACTTAAAAGGAACCTTATCACTTTATTCATTCTATAGTCTATACTGTGCCAAAGTGATCATATCCATAATCCATGTAAAGCTGTCCTGTTCATCATCTCTAGACCCTGATCATCTCGATCGAAGATAAAGCATAAATTGTTCCATTTTTCAAAATAATGCACCCCCACCACAAATTCTATAAAAGCAGTCTCAGTAACACCATTTTCTATATATCCTTGACTCACACACTCTGATCTTCTTCTTCTTCTTCTTCTTGTTCATGATCAAACTCTCTAACAGCCTTACATGTAGGCTCAGAAAGTATATATGGTTCAGCCAAGGATGACTTGCCGACTGGTCTTCTTATGATAAATCTGTGTGGTTTGTTATGGAAGATGAAGTTGGCAAGTTGTCTTTGGCTAAATCTTTCTTTCTGCTTCTCATGCTAGGCTTTTAGAGATATATAATAGCAGGCGCTATCAATTATCATTTGCAAGCTAATAATCAAGGGGCTTCATTCATGGTAAGTTTCATTAATATTATTGAAATTTGAACACGCAAAACTTGGTAGTAAATGAATACACAACATATATATTACCATAACATTGACATTTTGTTTTCATTGCTTTATGTTATCTAACACTGCTCTCTCTCTCTCTCTGTCTCTGCGTGTGATGGGTCCTTTGATCTTGACAAGAACTTTATGCGTATCCTTCTTGTTGTTGTGCAAAAACTGAAAGAAAGTGCATGCACATCTGCCAGCTAGCTTTCTTGTCTCCAAATGACAAAAGTCTCTATGTCGAAATTCACATTTACTAATGATGCAAGTGATCCACCGCTTCTCATGCTTCATATCCGTAATGAGTTAGAATTAATTCCATCCTAGGATAAGGTAAATAATAATTCTCTAGTGGTCGGTAAAAAAAAAAAAATCAAGAACGAAATTATATAATGTCGTCTGATCAATTCTATACTGTTATGTAATGTAATTAAATGTTTAATTTTCTAACGTTGTGAAACCTGTTAAAAAGAGAAAAACCCTACAAATATATATATATATATATATACTGTTACATACTTACATATACACATCTAAATGCCTTCATATTCTATAAATTTTATTTATTAAAAAGACCTTCTTTTATTTTCTAAATTTTATTTATTAAAAGGATCCTGCTTTTATTTTCATTAGTTTCAAGATTCTTAGATTACTTCCTGCTCCCTTTCCACTTCTAGCTAGGTCTTGCATTAGTTTAATTTTATTTTATTTTAATTTTGTAATGTTAACTAATTGTTGTTTATATATAGTTCTACTATTGACCACTTTCAGATTATGTACTTACGGAAATGAAATAAAAAAGAATTAACTTCAATGAAAAATAGAACTTGGAGAGGAAACTTGATTCCTCACCATCGGTCCTTTTTGTTTCGTTAATGAAACTTAATTTCCCCTTACAAGGTTTGTGTGTTGTTGAGGCTAAGGATTTTGTTTCGCTAATGATTAATGATTTAATGCTCACATTAGCACATCACCTCTTAGCAGAGCTGATAATGTACATTTCTTCCACATAAATGGTTTCTACTATATGTATTTTATAAATATATGTAGAGAGTTTTCTTTTCGAATTGTGGGAGTAGTTATCTTCTGTTATAAGAGTAGATATCCAGATCACACATATATTTTACGTTTGATTTCGGCAGGTTCCGATAGTCATATTATAATATTAAATAGTTATTGGAATACTTAAAAAAAAAAAAAAAATGCTCACATTAGGTCTGTGAATTAAATATGTTAAGTTTTATATTGATAACATTGTATGCCTTCATTGTAACTTATGGCCAAATTTGGCACAGTATTATCCTTATATAATATACTTGTTTGCCGATAATATTATTTCCTATTAGATTGTATTAAATTATACAATATTTGGATGTGATTTTTGTTTATGAATATTTTGTTAATTAATAAAATTGTTATATTTATAGAAAAAATATATATTATAAAGTGTATTTTTTTTTGGGTGCAAATCTCTGACATTATATATTATAAAGTGTATATTTGTTGTAATATATATTTAAAATAATAATGAGTATATACTTAACATTTTTATTAATTAAAGTATTAATGTAACAAATCTCAAGAATATTTGACAATTTCTTTTAATATTTTATTTAGCTTAATTTTTTCTTAGATTTATATATACTATTAGAATAACATTTTATTTACACTTATATTTAATTAATTTATATAATATTAATTTTATTTAATTTTAAATTTAATATTAAAATTTTATTATATTATTTTTGTATTAATTATATTTAAAATTAGGGTGCCTTTATTGCCACCCAAAAAATTTCTCACAACACTCAATTTTAATTGAAAATTTTAATTTACTTAAATGTTCACATATTAAATTACTTAAAAGGATATATATTGCTCACAACACTCAATTAGGCACGTCGTCAATGTTTTATTAACAACATGTATTACCCATGTTAGAAACTCTCATGTTTTTTAAAATATATATAAATATTATTTATAAAATCGGAGGAATCCATATTTTGTTCATCCAAAATTTCTAAAAATTGTTATTATTTAGAAATTGAAATTTACATGATTCTAGAATCCATATTTTGTACACCCAAACTTTATCATTATCTGTAGAAATCTTGTGTGGAACCTATAAGATGTACTTATATATGTATTTAATATTTTTGTTGAAATTGGACTGACCTAAGGGGAAAAAACATCATAAGCGATCATATGCTGAAAAACCCCTAGGCAGTATCCAAAAATATATAAATAAAGAAAATAGTAACAAAAGTAATCACAAAACATCACAAAATAGAGGACACAGCGCCAAAAAACCCAGAGGCACGTAGGCCAAACAAGAAAAACAAAGCTAAAAAAACCTGAAAGATTCTCTACCCATACAATCATTACCAACTAACAAAGAGCAGAAAAAAGGAGTGGAGGACCACCAGGCATCAGAAGGAATACTCAAAGCATGCTTAGGGAGAGCATCCACCACCTGATTATCTTCCCTAAAAATATGAGAAACCTAGAACTCCATTTGCAAGATTTGATAAATGCAGCGTTGCTAAGCTTGACGAACACACCAGGTAACATGATCAAACCTATCAAAAAGAAGCTGAACGATATAAGAAGAGTCACTCTCGAGCCAAATCCTATGCCAATCCAACTTCCACGCATAATTGTTGGCTAAAGAAGTCGCAAGGATCTCAGCCTTAGCTCAAAAGAAGAAAAAAATTATAAAAAAAATTTAAACTATATTGCTTAATGCGTTTTTGTATGAAACAATAAAAAATAGTTACTTATCCTCAATAAATTTGTTTAGTGCCAACAACTCCGAATAAGATGAAATAGCTTTAAGAATAAATAAAGTGGGTTAGGACTTAGAACTAGGGAAACGGTAACCTTGGAAATAAATATAATATAAAATTAGGTAAACTTTAAATTTTTTATATGATAATTTATATAAATTAAACCATTTAATCAAAACACCAATTATGTTGAAATATTTTCAATACTGAGACAATCCTGTAACTTCGTTGTAATAACTGTAATAGGATAAGATCTATAATACTTTTCTCTTTGGATGTATTCATTCTTTTTCTAAATTTTGAAAGAAAAGTTCTATTTTTTTTTTTGTTGATTCTCAACTATGATACAATTAAATACATATACGGTATATCGAAAAAAAAGAGAGTAAATATTGGTTTTAGTTAAAAAATAATATTTTGTTTAGAATTAACAATATTTTAAAAATAATAAATTAATAAAAATTTACATATGTATATTTAATTTAATAAAATGAGATCATTTCCCCCTAAACCTAATTAATTATGGGCAGGAGGAATATATTGGGCCGCCTAAACTCGTTTTGAACGAATAATAGCCCAGTTGAGTCCAGCCCGTTTGATACTTGTAAACTTTACCATCTCATACGATGTCAATAGGATGAGAAAAAACCCAACCCACGTATTGTCTTTTCTTTTTCTCGTGCTTAAAGAAATAAAACCCCACTATAATTCCTAAATGGTCATTTAATGGGCTGTGCTTGTAGAGTCTTATCTCGCCAGGTCCTGATTATGGTTGTACTATTTTTTTAAAAAAAAAATGGAAAAAAAAGGAGAGAGTAGAAGATCGATCAATTACATGGATAATTAGATGTGACAAGTTGTGTTCTTTACTAGATTTTCTTTCATTTCTTAATTACAAGTTTGATATTCAAGATTTAAGTGTAATATAGAGAAAAAAAAAAACATAAAATTACATTTAGGGCTTGTTTAATTCTAACTGAAAATAAAAAGGTAAGAAAATCATAACTTTTCACTTAATAGTTAATACCAAATCACTAAATTGCATTTAGGGCACGTTTAATTATAATAAGGGAAAATGAACTTAATTCCTAATTTATGATAACTATTTACTAAAATCGGTTGGGAATCAAATTATATGGATCCTATCCCAAGGGGGGTGAAGCTAGGATTTTTAATTTTTTTTAATTTATTTTTTTTTTGTGAGAAAACAAAGATTGCATGAAAACAAAGAAAAACTTGCACAGAATTGTGGCACTCAGCCAACACAAATCGCCTAACACAGGGAGGATAATCCTCAATCCAAAACAATCCTCAGATATGGATAAAGCATTTTTTGCCAGCAAACGGGCTACTTGGTTACCCTTTCTGGGAACAAAATGAACTGAATCACAATTCAAACCCAGCAGGAGAGCCGAAATATCGGAAATGATCAATCCCGCATCAGAACCAGCATGGTTTCCATTTTTTATCCACTCTACCACTACTTTTGCATCAGATTCAACAGTAATCGGGTAAATGATAGATACAACAAGTTTGATATTCACGATTTAATAGGAATATAGAGAAAGAAAACATGCACATTAAAGAAAATATTGTACATTAATTAGCATTTACGATACACACACAATTCATGCCTTTTATCTTCCATCGATGACAGATATGGTTACGTTATTTATCGAATGATTCTCTGCTACCATGTCTTCATTAGAATTGACCTCAGCAACCCTTCTTTCAATGCAAAATGCAGGTTGTTTTGGCATAGGCAATTTTACACCTTCACTTGTTAACATTGATATAACATCAGCCATGGAAGGCCTATCAAGTGGGTTGTCTTCTGCACAAAGCAATGCCACATTAATGCATCTCAGAACTTGGTCTTCAGAACATGAATCACGTAATGTTGGATGCATTAATTCTAATGCAGCATCTTCTTTCCACAACATCCATGCCTGAGACAAAATACCATTAAATATTCAATACACATATATACATTTATTTGTTGTAATATGGAATTCAAACGACTCAACACTACAAATTAAAACTTACATATTCAATAAGGTTGAGTGGTCGAACAAAATTAAAATTACTGTTGCTCCTTCTACCACTCACGATTTCCAACACTAAAACTCCAAAGCTGAAGACATCAACTTTTGTGGAAAAGATTCCCCTTGCAGTATATTCAGGAGACATATAACCACTGGATTCATTCATAAGGTCCAATAATTAGTCGTGCATAACTAAATTAAATGAATAAGTTCACATAAGTTAAAATTAAACTTTGCACCAACTAGAAGATAGAATTATTGGTGCTTTATACTTACCGTGTGCCAACAATTCTATTTGTCTTTGCTTCAAATTGAGTTGTAGTAAAAGTTTTTGCCATACCAAAATCGGATATCTTAGGACTCAAGTTTTTGTCAAGTAATATATTGCTAGCTTTCAAGTCTCTATGAATTATCCTTAATCTCGAGTACTTATGGAGGTAAAGTAGCCCTTGAGCTATTTCTTCAATGATATTAAAATACTTGTTCCAATCGAACAATTTTCTTTTAGATTGATCTGCAAATGGAGGAAAAAAAACATTGTGAAGAAACTATATAGTGTAATGTTCAAGAAAACAGTTAATAGATATATAATTAAGGCATCTTCAGTATGATTAAAACCTTAGTAGTAGGTAGAAGTAAAAATGTTCTAACCAAAAATATACGAATCCAAGCTCTTATTTGGCATGTATTCATAGACTATCATTTTCTCTTCCCCTTGAATGCAAAAACCTAGGAGCTGCACTAGATTTGTGTGTTGTAATTTAGCTACTATCATGAGCTCATTCTTGAACTCAATAAGCCCTTGTCTCGAACTTCTTGATAACCTTTTTATCGCTATCTCTTGCCCATCAAGCAATCCTTTGTAAACAGGTCCATAACCACCCTCTCCGAGTTTATTCTCATCCGAGAAGCAATTTGTAGCATCCATAATGGATGAAACACTATACACTTTTAACTTGAAGCCTTTCTTGCCTTCAATTTCAAGCTCCTTTGCTTCATTCATTAATTCAAATAGAAACTTCACTGTTTGGATTGACATGAAAACCGTGAGCTTATTAGCATTCAATAAAAATGATAATACTTTTTCACCAAAGATTCATTTCATTTCATATTGTTTTATTGCTTTACCTTCTACACGAGCTCTTCTCCATCTCATAAAGAAATAGAAAAAAATGATCAAGACGGTCCCAAGCACAATTGCAGCCGCTACAGCTATTACCAGTACCATTATTACCCCACCTGAATTAATTATATCATGTTATTTAAATAAAGGTTTCCAAATAAATAAAAAATAAAACAATTTAAGTGCTAGATCGATAACATTTTACATTTTCATTTTCTGTTTTATTTTTTATATTTTCACGTTTTGAAAACGCTTTCAGTAACAATTTATATTATTTCCATTTGTAGTGTATCATAAGAGAATTTAATAACTTAAGGTTTTGAATATATCTTCATAAATCCACAAAAATCTTTGTAGATCCACACAATTATATATACATCTCTTTAGATATAGATAAATAAACACAGATTTTCCATGAATTTATTTTAAAAATAAAAAATAAAAAATAAAAAAACATAGACATGGTGAGAAATAGATGAAGAACCCTAATCTATACACATGAATCTACTGGTTTGAAGAAGTCAAAAAAGAAAGAGATGAAGAGAGAGAGAGAGAGAGAAAGAGGTGAAAGGGTTGTTGACTTGTTGCTATCCAGGACTGGAAGTCTGACAAGGCAAAAGAGGTGAAAAATAAGGAAAACAAGTTTTTGATGTTTTCTAACTTAATTACTTAACGTTATAATTAAATGTTAAACTTGATTTTTACTTTGTTTTCGAAAGATATGTCTCGAACAACTACCATACAAACTCTATAAATTAATAATGTTCGGCCGTTCAAAATTTATTAATTAATCGATAAATTAATAATTTATTGATTTATAGATTACATTCATAATTCAATGTATATATTATAAATAATCAACTAAAAATTCAATTAGTTTAATCAACTAAAAATACACATTAAGCCAATAATAATAATAATAAAAAAAAAACTATTTCCATTATGCACTCAACGCATGAAAAACTTGTTATAATTTTTGTTGCAGTTTAAGAATTTAACTCCAGAACTTCAAAACGCATTAAGAAAAATTAGAAATGAGTTTCAACTAGATTTACATTTTAAGAAAAAAAAAAGCAACAGTAGAGATATTAAATTATATTTGTTATTTCAATAAATTATTAATTTATAATATGGATAACACTATAGATTTATATAATTGTTTTATAAAAAGTATTATCTTAACAATTTATCGAAATTATTAATCTATTGAAGTCAAAGTCGGGACCATAAAAAATTATTATTTTATAGAAGTGATTAATTTATCGAATATTAATTTATTGAGTTTCTACTGTATAATTAACAAACCAAGAGAGAGAAACATACGGAACATAGGACGAGGAGGGGCTGAAATGATTATGTAGAATGTTGTTCCTTTTTCTCCGGTACCAGTTTCTTTTAAAGGACCATACCAGAAAATGCATCCAGGATTGACAGAATTATTGCCTATATTTGAAACTCCAAAACATGTGCAGTCATTCCAGCATATTTCCACACAGTCACTAAAGCTTCGACTCTCATTCTTGTCCTCAAAATGAACAACTGAATTGTCATAATAAACTTCTCTTCTTTCCATCTTCTCACCATGGCTCCTGCACTCTGGCCTTTGCCATCTCTCACAACCTGAATCTGTTCTGAGTCCATCACAATCAACTTTAGTAAAACCCACGCGATTACTACTCCAACGCGTTATGCGGCCATCATACCCCAAGGTAAGTGATGAAACACTGTCCCATTCCTCAATAGATGGAAGTGCAACGAGTTTGTACGTAAGGTATTGCTCGTGATTGTTTGAATGTTCACTATAAATGAAATCATAAATATCCGATGAGACTGTAAGGTTTCCAAATGCGCCTTTATTCAATACCCCGCTAGACCAGAATTTTTCCCCTCGCCGCCAAAGAATCAACTGACGCTCTTTAGGGACCCAATTGAGAGTGAAAGCTCCAGGAGTTGGTATAGAATCAGTTAACCATGATGTAAGTGACCAATTCTGCCCAGTCTTGAGATTGATCCCCAGTTTCATTCCAGGCAAGAAACAATCTGTTGGAGAATCAAAGCTTTGCCACAGAATCTGCTCTGTAACCCCACCAGTACTGTCGTCTGCTGATTTCTTCAAAACAAAGTTTCCATCATCCTGCAGAACAGCAGTTACATTGGTGTTGGCGGCCGATTGACCTGAGTATAGCTTGATAGGAACCCCACCAGTGTATGTCATCATTAAATTGCCTTGTTCATCTATGAGAAGAACCCCAGAATTATTTTTGATAGGCCTGTCTCGATTGGCTAGCCAGCAAGGCTTCGTTGGATCATACTTGTACCATATTGACAAGTACCAATTGTTCATGGAAACATTATAGAACCTTAAGGTGAAGACTCCGTTTCTGGAAACTCGAGAATCGGAAGAGCGAAGCATATCACCCTGGTTGAGTATGTCTGTAGCTGCAGCATGAGCCCAAAAACAAAAATAAAAAATGTGTAAGAAGATTTTACAGATATTCTTGCTCTTGTTAGCCATTGAAGAATTAATTAATGACAGAAGATGGATACAAACCAAAATTTCTTCAATTAATTTGAACGATCTATTCTATATATATTATCCATCTAAACAAGGAGCCCCCATATTCTATTCACTGTCTAGAAAGAAAATTCCGGGAAGGTAAAGGTGTCAAGATCAAGTGGTGGCTTTCTGAGTTAATTAAGGTAATTCCATCGTCAAGTGACCAATTCAAGTTTGAAGTCAAACAAAACAGATGATATGGATAAGGACACCAATAACCTATTCTTCAGAACTAAGATACTTCAAATGGATAATATAATAAATATGTATTTACATGAAAATCAGGTCCTTCTCTGATTAGAATAGTGTTAGAATCTCAACTACTGCCGTGCAAAATGAAAAAAAATAAAAATTAAAAAAAAATCAGCATATTGGAGAAATGGTAGTGGTTTTGACTTGATCAAAGAATTCAAACATTGGCCTGTAATTACATATGCAATCTGTAAAAAAATTTGAAGTCAATGAAAATGGAATTAATTAGTTAAAAAAAAAGGTTAACGGAATTAATTATATAATTGGATGCAAGAATGACTCAAATTTCATGTTATTTGTTTTTACAGGTTTTATTTTATGTTTTTGACTTGAGGAATATTGGAATCACTCTCTTAACCCACTATCTCTGACAGGATCCACCCCGACTCCTATATTGAGTACGATGGAATCCTGTGAGAATCTTATCTTTTTCTTTCTCTGGTGAGCTTGAGCTTGAGTTTGAGATTTACATCCCAAACGCCTACGTACCCTATACCCAATAAGAATCAAAGCCCTCGTAGTTCATTAACTTAATACGTTGCTAACCTCAATCTAATCTGTAGAAAAACTATTTTGTATCTGTTTCTATATCTCATTCTGAATTCCGTGTCTCTTTCTACATCTCTTTCTAAAACTATAACTTTTTCTATCTCTTTCTGGATCTATATCTCTTTCTAAAACTGCTCAGGATTTATTCTAAAACTATCCTATAATTTGAATATGTTCTACTAAGAACTAACTAAATATCTTCTCTGTAAATAAAACCCATTTTCTTCAAATCTATAGTAAAATCTTCATTTCATTAATTAACTTACAAACTTAAAATCAAATAATACTTTTCTTTAAGAAACTTTAAACATTCTTTCTTTACAAATCTAAAATATATATATATATAGTGAGTCTCTCATAAGGGATCCCTTATTTTAATTTCGGTAAGGACCATGATGAAAACATATCAATTTTAATGAATTTTAATCTGAATTTTTTTTTTTTTTTTTTTTTTTTTTTTTTTTTTTTTTGTGGATGATGAGTTCATTAAAATTTACTTATGAATAAAATTTGAGAATTTTTCGAATATTAGAACTAATTTTCTTGAATTTTCCTATATTTCGCCTATTTTCCGATGCCTTAATATTTAACAAAATTTGGATAAATAGTTCTAGTATTTGAAAAATTCTCAAATTTTGTTCATAGGTAGATTTCAATGAACTCATCATCCACAAAAAAATTAAGATTAAAATTCATTAAAATCGATGTGTTTTCATCATGGTCCTTACCGAAATTAAAATAAGAGATCCCCATGAGAGACTCACTATATATATATATATAATCTGAAAATTTGCACCAAATTAGTACCAGGGAAATCTGTCATACGTGTCCTTGATCTCTATGGGCTCACGCAGAGCTAGGGATAAACATCTGATCATACACGTGTAGAGCGACTCTGACTCTGACTCTGACTGAACATCTGGTCATACACGTGCAAAGCGACTCTAACTCTAACATACACATGTGCATAAGCCCCAAAGGCCAACAATCTGAATCTGATATTGGGAAGGGTACACATCTGGTGTTTGAAATCTTTTTCTGAACATACATATAATTTTTTATAAATACTTTTCTTTAAAATATGCATAAATATTCTTTTCTTTTCTTTTCTTTTCTGAAAATCTCATAAATAACTTCGATATGAAAAACTAGAAATCTGTCTAAAAATCTGAAAATCTAGAAATCTGGAATTCATTTGTAAAGTCTAACTGAAATACTTTTAATAATCTTCTTACAAAATCTTGTTAATATATCTAATTCTCTAATAAATCTATTTCTGAATTTTAGAAATCTGAACATTTCTTAAAACACCTCAATTCACCTGGAAATTTGTTTTCTAAATAAATGAGTAAATCATTTATTTATATTAATTTCTATGTAAGTGCCTCACTTTTTGATTGGCTTATTTCGTTGACAAAATCACAATGGGGTTCAATCTTGTAAGGGTAGCTTAGGATTGAAGAAATTCTACTCAATTGCTTAAGGACCTCATTGTGGACATCAAGAGCTTCAAGGAAGGTAGCTACTTGATCTTGACTCTCATTGGAAGAGATTTAGTTGCACACACACACACTCTCTAGCATGCATGTGTCATTATTGCTTCTTGTATGTTTATTTTTCACCTATCACACTTGCACAATTTTCTTATGTGTTGTTAAGTTGTGTGCCTATGCGCTGGTGCCTTCACCTGCGCAAGACCCGCGCATTACGCCGGTCAACATGCGTAGCACCAGCGCAACCTTGGCAGAGAAGTGCCGTTGGTGATGCGTTAGCCGTCATGCGCAGTCTCACCAGCGCAATGTGTCCAGAGGTGTGTCGTTGGTCGTGCGCCTCTCAGTTGCGTAGGTGGACTAGTGCACTTGCTAAGCAAAGGGAGTGCGCTGGTCGACCAGCGCACCACCAGCGCAAATGGCGAGAATCTAGAATGTTTTTTTCAAAACTACGCCACTTTGCTTGGATCTCATATATATATGCCTTGATTGCCTTTGGACGTTTTTTTAGAGCAAAAATTACATCTTTTGAGAGCCATTGAGTATCTTCAAAGCAAAGGTATCAAGACTTGATTTTTATTACTCAAAACACAAACACCCATCATTCTTTCGTGTTTCATTCATCATCTATCATGTTCTAGTTTGATTTTTATATGGTGTTCATCTTTTCTCACATGACTTGTAGTTAGAACATCATTAGTATCACTTCACGTGTTCTTTCTCTACAAGATAGCTCATTTATTACTTGACTAGTCTCAAGATTGCATCTTTATGACTTGACTAGTTTCAAGATAGCATTTATTGTGTTTTGTGAGTTGTTTGTGATAGCTATTGCCTATAGGGTTTGTTTTACACATATAGCTAGGTTGTATGAATGTCATATAGCCACATGATATCTAGGAATGTCTCTAACATGTTCATCCATGCCTAGATAAGCTTAAATGTCTAACCTTGCATTTTAACATCTTGATTATTGCACATATTTACCTTAGGTTGTGTTTATCTCTTCTCTTTGAGAGACAAGTCTTGCATTTACCTTTTAATAGTTTGTAAGTAATGGACTAGATTCACTTTTGAAGGCCTGCGGGTAGTAATGGTAGATTAATAACCATATAAGGTTTGACATGGTCAACCTAGGTTGTAATTGCCATTACAATTAGTGGATTGAGGTTCTAGTATGACACACAAAACAGCCCGTGGTTTTTCCCCGTGTGGGTTTCCACGTAAAAATCTTGTATTATTTACTTTCCGTATTTTTACACTTGATTTTAGTTTTTGACTAGTTGGGGTTATTTTTGTAATCTTGATTAATCTCGAAAATTGGTAAAATTGGATTAAAATCTATTCACTCCCCCTCTAGATTATATTAGGACTCGTTTATATTTATTTTCACTCTAAATACTTAGAGCTTGTTTGGTTGAGCTTTTGAAAAACCTCTATTAGTAAAAGATCTACTTGCAGTAGATCTATTAGAAATAAAGTTTTTGAAAAAAAAAATTATAGTTATTTGGTTGGTAGACTTTTTTTATTTAAAAAAAGGTCTATTTGGAGAAGCACCTTCCCATGAGCTTTTGCTTAATAGAGGTTTAAACTCTACTAGCATCTACTCAATTTAAAATAAACAATCTCAAAAGCCTAACCAAACAACTCAAAAAAAACTCAAATAGACGTTGGTAGACCTTTTGAGGCGGTAGATTACTCAACCAAACATGCACTTAATTTAACATATGATTCTAAAATAAATAACTTTTAAATAAAAGTATCCACTCACATAACACCTTTGCTCAAATATGCTTCTAGGACTGGATTCCATCATAATCCATCTATCTCTGAATCCACCCTAAATTCACATAAACTCAATTTAGGAATTATGGGAAATCTATTAACTTATATGTATCACAAATCACCAAATCACTTATCTGTATCCAAAGTACTGAACATATTTCTACAGCTGCACTTTATATCATCAAGCCATCTCATGTTATGTCTCTATTTCTCTTAATTTCTCTTTTATCTTCTTTCTTATTTTTCTCTTCTCTGTCTTCGTTTTTCCTCTGCTTTCTTTTACTGATTCCCTCTCTCTCACTTTTAGTCTCTTGGCTGAATCCCTTCTCTCTCTCTCTCTCTCTTACATCTCTTTCTTTCTTCATATCAGATTCTCTCAATCTCTTGGATTCTATCTAGCTCTCGCTTGTTTCTTTCTTTTCTTGTTTTTTCTTTTCTTTCTCTATTATCTGATTGCTATTCACGAAACTGCTCCTCTCTTTTCACCACTCCTTTTACTCTCCACCGCCTATCTTCTCTTTCTCTTTTCTTTCTATTTCCGGTTTTGCTCTTACCAGCTCTCTCCCTTTCTCACGCACCCACCAGGTCTAATGATTCTGGTCTCGATCCCTTTTTATTTTTTTTAATTCTATTCTATTCTTAACATTATCACCTCTCACACCAACTTGCCACTTTCCATTTATTATTATTATTATTATTATTATTATTATTTGCACCTCTTCTCCTCCTCTTGCCACCTAACCCACCACTCACCAACACTTGCCAACTCACACCTCCCAATTGATGGTACCGCTTCAACATTCCCCTTTTTGTAATTTTATTTTTTAATACTAATCTGACTTCAAAAACAAACGAATCTCTCAAGTTGGGCTTAGGCTTGTATGGGATTGGGCTTTATAAATGCAATGGATTGTTGGCTTGGGTCAACTTGGGTCATGTGTTTGGACTTGGATCTTGGGCTTGAAAATATTTCTGAAATTGGGGTATTACAATTCATCCCACCTTATAAGAATTTCATCCTCAAAATTCATACCCATTGTGGTAGCCAAAAATAGCCCACAGGCCCAAAGGTACAAAGCCCAAGTACTTATTAACTTCGATCCAATCTGAAGTAGCCCAAATGACAGCCAGCAGCGTGATTTGGTCGTTTGAAGACCAAGTCAGCTAGCAGTTAAAAGACACGTTCAAATAAACGAGATACTTGGGGAGAAAATCTCTCCAAAGATCTCGTTTGCAATCGTATCGTGATTTGGTTTAAACGGTCATCTGAAATTCCTATATAAAGAGCTTCATTTGACACTAAAGGGGATATAGAAAACAAGCTTAAGAAAGCGTACTGAAATTCTGTCTCAAAAGAATCACGGTCACCGGAATCCACATTATCACGATCATCATTGCTCAGCCCAAGCATATCTAAGGCTATCAATCTAAATCAATTCCTTTGCTATTCTTTTTTATTACTGTTCTATTTTATCTGTTCTTCAACTTTTGCAGGTTATTAGGTCGGACGACCAATATCAATTTCGGTCGACTAAGTTCTTTTGCAGGTCAATCCAGCAGACGACAACACGATCCACGGAAACTCAACCCAAGTTGCATTGGGCCTAACAACATACGACCCGATCCATATCGATTGTAGGTCGACACCCTACAGTTTGGCGCCCACCGTGGGGCCCGTTGCAACTCTACAAATATCAACCGCAATCTTCGTACTTTCAAACAGACAGCGATGTCAGGAGAAGGAACTACCCCAACCATTGAAGAGCAGATCGCTGCATTGGTGGCTCAAACAGCAGCAAACGCAGAGAAGTTACGAGCATTGGAAGCTGAAAACGCTGCTATTCGAGCCACTAATGAAGAACTGCGAGCCATTGTCGATGGCGTTGTTCCCGACAGCGAAGATTTGGGGCACCCAATTCCTGTCCCCAACACTGAACAAGAGGTCGACCGACGAGGTCGAGACGCTCCGACAGGCCCATCAGCACCTGATGTGAATCCAAATGTCGGACAAACCCAGCAAACACCCCAGACGACCAGAGTCGACATCGACCTCAACAACTTGCCGGCTCGAAACGACAACGAGCAAGATCCTGTTACGGGCAGGCAACCTGAAAATGTCCTAGGGACACCCGTGTCGCTCCAGTCGACACCAAGCCTGGTAAAGTCAAATCCGGACCTATCTTCTCTGGCTAATCTGGAATTTTCTCGCAGGTTTGCAGAAATGGAAGCTCTCATACAAAGGATCCTTGGTGTTCCAGCTCCAATTAAAAGGAGCAACATGAATAGCTTTGCAGACTCACCCTTCGTCGACTCAATAGCGCTGGTCGAGATGCCCAAAAAGTTCAGCTTCCCAAACATGAAGCAATACGAGGGGACGACCGATCCAGACGACCACATAGCGCAATACAAATAGAGGATGTTCACCGCAGCCATTCCACGCGACCTACGAGAAGCATGCATGTGCAAAGCTTTCGGATCTAGTCTCAATGGTCCAGCTCTACAATGGTACACTAACCTTCCCAATAATTCAATTAATTCATTTGCGCAGCTTACAGATACCTTCGTGGAACAATTCGCGAGTAGCCGCAAGCTGGAAAAACAGTCGGACGACCTATACACTATAACCCAGAAGCACGGCGAAAACTTAAGGACATATGTAGGTCGTTTCAACAGAGAGAAGGTCCAAATCCCTCATTGCAATCAGGCGACTGCGATATACGCCTTCAGAAAGGGCCTCAGGTTTGATTCTGATCTCTATAAAGAATTGACCAAGTATCCATGCAGGACAATGGAGGATGTGTTGGCCAAAGCATGGACCCAAATAAAATGGGAAGAAGATGAAGCTAACTACGTAAGTAGAGCCAACAACTACTCAAACCGCAGAAACGACCGAGTGGATAGGAGGTCTAACGACAGAAGGTCAGAACCTTATCCGACGGGAGAAAGGAACACTCGACAAACGGATGAAGGTTCAAGCGACAGTCGACCATACAGGAGGGGCTACCCGCGAACCAGTCGACCAAAGGCAGAGGTACCAGAGTATAACTTAAGCATCGAACCAGTCGACCTCGTATCAGTCATGAGGGAGATGGGCAAGACGGTGAAATGGCCAAGAAAAATAAATGCACTTCCGGAGCATAGAGACGCAAAATTGAGATGCGAGTTCCACGGAGATCACGGCCATCGAACTGAGGATTGCATCGCCCTCAAATTCGAAGTTGCGGAGCTACTAAAACAAGGACATCTATAAGAGTTCTTAACAGAGAAGGGAAAACAAACCCTGGCAAGACGAAACGACAGAATGGCGAACTCAAACGACAATCCCCCAGAGCCACCTCGACACGACAGGGTAATAAATTTTATTGCAGGAGGTTCCGAAGTGAGTGGCATCAGCTATTCAGCGGCAAAAAGGCATACACGACAAGTGTTAAATACAGAGATTCAACCAAGTAGGGAGCACCCATCGACCGTCGACGAGACAGTCACCTTCAAGTCATCAGATAAATCAGATTTGTTTTCTCCTCACCATGATGCACTCGTTATTTCACTTCATATTGCAAACTGTTTAACAAAAAGAATTCTAATTGATAATGGCAGTTCATGCAATATTTTATTTAACAGTGCCTTGAGAGAAATGCAGGTCGACGAGTCGAAACTGAGCCGTCGGACGACAATGCTGACAGGATTCAGCGGAGAACAAAAAAGCACGTTGGGGGAAATCGTTCTACCCATCTACGCTGAAGGCGTAAACCTCTACGTCAACTTCCTGGTGCTCGACTGTCAGTCGCCCTACAACGCAATCTTAGGAAGACCCTGGATCCATGAAATGAAAGCAATCCCTTCGACTTACCACCAAATGATCACGTTTCCGACCAGGTGGGGAGTTCGTGAAATTAAAGGAGAGCAGAGAGCAGCTAGAGAATGCTACCAAAACGCAATGAAAAAGAAAAAAGAGTCTTTATAGCAATTACAGGACTCCAAAGTCGAGTCGACACCAAACGCTCCAAAAATGGAGGATCTCGACGAAGTGTCGATCGATTCAAGTCGACCAGATAGGAAGGTATTCATAGGGTCAAGACTGTCGAAGGAAATTAGGGAACAACTAATCGATTTCCTAAGGCAACGACAAGGCAGCTTTGCGTGGTCACACGCAGACATGGTCGGCATTGATCCGGAGGTAATAGTGCACCAACTACAGGTCGACCCTGATCATCGACCAGTTAAACAAAAGCGAAGGAAATTCGCTCCGGAGAGAAACAAAGTCATCAATGAAGAAATTCAGAAGCTAATCGACATTGGATCAGTAAAAGAAGTCCAGTACCCTGATTGGTTAGCAAATGTCGTGGTCGTCAAAAAGAAAAATGGCAAGTGGCGGGTATGCATCGACTTCACAGACCTTAACAAAGCATGCTCCAAAGACTCCTTCCCTTTACCTCATATCGACATGCTGGTCGACGCAACAGCTGGACACGAATTACTAAGTTTCATGGATGCCTATTCAGGCTACAACCAGATCCTGATGCATCCAGACGACCAGGAAAAGACGGCCTTCGTAACCGAACGAGGTACCTTCTGTTATAAAGTAATGCCGTTTGGTTTGAAAAATGCAGGTGCTACCTACCAAAGACTTGTGAATATGATGTTCGCCAAAATGCTTGGCTCGACGATGGAAGTCTACATCGACGACATGCTGGTCAAATCACTTGTGGCTCAACAACACATAGACCACCTCAGACAGTCGTTCGACGTCCTCGACAAGTACGGTATGAAATTAAATCCCACTAAATGTTCATTTGGTGTCTCATCAGGGAAATTTTTAGGGTACTTAGTCACACAAAGAGGAGTCGAAGCCAACCCAGACCAAATCCGATCGATACAAGAAATCGAGTCACCTAAATGCATCAAAGACGTACAGAAATTGACTGGTCGAGTAGCAGCATTGAACAGGTTCATTTCCAAGTCGTCTGAACGATGCCATCCATTTTTCAACACTTTGAGGAAAAACAAGGCCTTCGAATGGAACGACGTTTGGGAGAAGGCATTGCAAGACCTTAAAGAATATTTGACCTCCCCACCGCTGCTGTCAAAACCTAAAGACAACGAGACACTACTCCTATACTTAGCCGTGTCGACCACAGCCGTCAGCGCAGTATTGGTAAGGGAAGAAGGCGATCGACAACATCCAGTCTACTACGTAAGTAAGGCACTGCTCGACGCTGAGACACGGTACAGTCAATTGGAAAAACTGGCACTCTCCTTGGTCGTTGCAGCCAGAAAATTGAGGCCTTACTTCCAGTGTCATTCAATTAAGGTATTAACAACTTACCCTCTAAAAAATATATTGCATAAACCTGAAGTTTCAGGTCGACTGACGAAATGGGCTGTTGAGCTAAGTGAGTACGACATCAATTACCATCCAAGGACAGCGTTAAAATCACAGGTATTAGCTGATTTCCTTGCAGACTTTACACCTAACGAGAATTTGCAGGCTGAGAAAGAGCTAATAGCTCTAACAGAGACAACGTCGGACGAAAAATGGACTTTGGCGGTCGACGGATCAAGCAACGTAAAAGGCAGTGGACTGGGATTGGTACTCATATCCCCTCACGGGGACATAATTGAGCAATCCATCCATTGCGAATTCCGAGCGACAAATAACGAAGCAGAGTACGAAGCACTGATTGCTGGACTCGACCTAGCCAAGAGCCTGAATGTCAAAAGTCTCCAAGTATTCAGCGACTCACAACTAGTCGTTCGACAGATAAACGGGTCGTACGAAGCAAGAGATCAAAGGATGACCGCCTACTTGGCCAAAGCCAAGCAACTTCAGTCGACCTTCGACAAGTTCACCATCGAACAAATACCCAGGTCGGAGAATTCACGTGCAGATGCACTAGCTTATCTTGGCTCGACAACGACAGGCGGATCAAAGTCGATTCCAGTCGTTCACCTTACAACACCGACTATTCAAGCAACAGAAATAGTCGCCCCAGTCGACTACAGAAGAAATTGGATGGATCCACTACTAGACTATTTGCGAGCCGACATTTTACCTGGGGACAGAGCTGAGGCAAGAAAAGTCAAAGCAAAAGCTGCGAAGTTCTGCATTTTATACGGTAAGCTATACAAAAAGTCTTTTACAGGACCCTACTTGCGGTGCGTAACTCCACGGGAGGCGTACGACGTTCTCAAGAGTCTACACTATGAAGAATGTGGAAATCACTCGGGGGCTCGAAGCCTGTCGAACAGAGCAATTACAGCAGGATACTACTGGCCAACCATGCGCTCCGACTCACAACATCACGTGAAGTCGTGCGACAAGTGCCAACGATTCGCGCCAGTCTGCCATCTTCCCCCAGGTATGCTAAATTCAATCTCAGCCCCTTGGCCTTTTATGAAATGGGGGATGGATATCGTAGGAAAACTCCCAGCTGCACCTGGAGGCGTCGTCTACATGTTGGTGATGACAGACTACTTCACAAAGTGGGTGGAAATAGAAGCTTTGCCTCAGGTACGCGACATCGAGGTACGCAATTTTGTGTGGAAAAACATTATTTGCAGGTTCGGAATTCCACGAGAAATAGTGACCGACAATGGGTCCCAGTTCATCTCATTCGACTTCAAAAACTTCTGCGACAAATACGGGATAAAGCTAAGTTTTTCAACTCCACGATATCCACAAGCAAATGGACAAGCGGAGTCGACGAACAAGACCATCATCAACACGCTGAAGAAAAGACTAGAAGCTGAAAAGAACGAATGGGTGGAAAAACTACCAGAGATTCTATGGTCGTACCGAACTACTCCTCGACGGTCGACTGGCGAAACTCCGTTCTCCCTTGTCTATGGATCTGAAGCAGTGATCCCCATCGAGACAAGACTCGCAACCGCACGGAGTGAGAATCCAAATGAAGCTGAAAACAACCATGAGCTTGCCTTCGAGTTGGATCTCCTGGATGAAAGATGTGATCGAGCAGCTCTAAGAATACAGTCGTATCAACAACAGGTCGCACGACATTACAACAAAAAAGTACATGTCAGGACCTTTAAGCTACACGACTGGGTACTACGCCGCGTTTTTCAAAACACCAGAGAAGAGGGAGCTGGAAAATTGGGGCCGACATGGGAGGGGCCTTATCAAATAACAGACATCATCGGTCGAGGAGCTTACAAATTGCGAGGACTCGACGGTCGAGAGCTGAACAACAGTTGGAACGCACTCCATTTGAAACAGTATCACTTCTAAAACTTAAATTACATTTACATTTACTGCCTTTACTTTCTGATTTTCTAAAGATACTAACGACGCGAACAAGAGCAATGATGAAAAACTTAGTACAAGTTTATAACTGAGCTCGCAAAACATTTTTCGTAACCTCAGTCGACTTCTACGTATTATTTTGCTACGATATTCTTGTTATTACAGCATTGGCAATACCCCGACGTCGACGACAACAAGAATCTACTCCCACCATCCTTGTTTAATCAAACGCACACTGGGAGTCGGGGACAACACTTGATAAAAAGAAAAATGTCGACTGACGCATGTACGCGATGAACGGTCGATTAAAAATGTCGACTGACGCATGTACGCGATGAACGGTCGATTAAACGCATATACGCGTTGAAAAATGATGAAAAATGTCGACTGACGCATGTACGCGATGAACGGTCGATTAAACGCATGTACGCGTTGAAAAATGATGAAAAATGTCGACTGACGCATGTATTCGATGAATAGTCGATGAAACGCATGTACGCGATGAACGGTCGATTAAAAATGTCGACTGACGCATGTACGCGATGAACGGTCGATTAAACGCATATACGCGTTGAAAAATGATGAAAAATGTCGACTGACGCATGTACGCGATGAACGGTCGATTAAATGCATGTACGCGTTGAAAAATGATGAAAAATGTCAACTGACGCATGTACGCGATGAATAGTCGATGAAACGTATGTACGCGATGTACGCGAGTTGTATAAATCAGTGATGTTATATATAGTAAATTTGTTAAATGTCGACTGAACGCTTGTATGCGATATTGTTTGTCGACTAACTTATACGCAAGTATTCTATAATTGAATCAGCCATGTTTTTATCAAATTTTCTATAATATCATTCGACTTATGCATGAATATAAGTTTACAGGCTTGTTTCATTCAGTTTCTTAATCTTGTGTAAACCCCATCATATGATGGTCGTATCATTTTCACAGGCAAAAGGTCGTATCACATCCACACGCAAACGAATGCCAAAAGTGTTGCAAAGATATTATCAATATTGATACGATTAGAATATCATGCGACAAATTAAAGAAAATAATAATGGTCGACACGACCAGATCATCCTTTACAAAACAAATGAAAAATAAAAATTCAGTTGACAGGGGGGTCGAGCCTTGTGGTATCATCAGCAGGAGGTTGATTGACGTTAGTAGCATCAGCAAGAGATGGATCGACCACGGGTAGGTCGTTCAGAGGATTGTCGCCAGCACCTTGAGAGAGTTGATTCTCATCAAGTACCTGTTCTTCATTTTGTCCAGGCGACAACTCCTCCAACCTACACATCTCTTCGCAGGCTTCAACCATCTCTTGCATTTCATCGCGATTCCAGTTACGATGGTCGCCTGCAAGATATTCCCTGTAGAGCTCCGCCTTCGCCTTGCACATCGCAACTGAAGCGACATTCATCACTTGGTCTTTCAAACCAGCAACAAGGCGCTGCTCTTCGACCAAGGCGGCTCGGGCTTCAGCCAGGTCCAGGGAATGTCGATCCCTCTCTGCTCTCATATCCTCCAACTCTTTTTCAAGAGTAGAGTTCTTACCCTTCAATTCTTCAGCAGCTGAGTCGACCTTGGCCTTCTCCTGCTTCATAACTTCAATCAATTTCCGCTGTTTTCCGTATTTGTCGCTCAGCCCCCTGTACCTCCCATGCAAATGCAGCGACGTCTGCAAAGACTGCACAGCAACGAAAGTTATCATAAATAAAACGACATCATAAAATTCAAAAACAAAATATAGTAGGCAACTCACATGAAAAGCCGAAAGGAAAGCTGTGTCGAATACATCTTCAATCTTCTTCTTTTGCAGATGCTTCTCATCCGCAGGAAGGATGTAGTCGAACGACTTATCCAAGAAAGAGGTCGGCTCGTCAAAAGATGATAAATTGGGGAAAAGTGCTTTCGACGAATCTGGCCGTGTGACAGCCACCTGTTTCTTTGCAGTCGCCTCGACAACTTTCTTCCCCTTGTCGGCCGCTGAGTCCTTCCTTGGCCTCTTCTTTTTGGGCGATGCTTCAGGGGATGAAGTATATACATGCCCACCAGCAACCTCTGTCGACTGTTCTGCAGCCTGTTTCTTCTTTGATGCTGCTATTTTCTTACTCAGCTCCTCTCTTAGTCGTTTGAAAGCGTCGGCCGAATTGGGCATGTTTAGCCTTGCACTTGCCATTGATATCACTGCAACACGACGTTCATTGTCAGAAATAGGCGACAAGAATTTCATTGTATATTGGAGAATTTCGAAACTCCTCCTAATCCAGATATACGACAAGAAATCCTTCACACGAGGATAAGGGTCGCGCGACCTATTATGAGTCGACCATCTCCATAACCTGGCAGGCCTAAGTTTACCTTCTGTTAATAGCACCTTACAGCTTCTATCCTTTTCAGGGATATTAAGCATTGCTGCGGTGCGAACAGGAGCTATTTTGCTCGACGGTTTACTCTCTAAGCCCTTTATTTCTACAAAATAAACTAGGTATCAGCAAAGGTAAATCAGGTAAAAAGAAAAACCTATCTACGACAAAAGTCGGACGACACTCACCATATCGATTCCAAGTCCGTCTTAAAACATACTGTTCATTGTCCACGAACCATGGACCGTCGACTGGAGGACCCTTCGTAAAAAAATAGGTATCCTTCCAGTTTCGGTCGTTTGTTGTCGTGTCGGTAACGATCTGCTGCTCCTTGCTTCTAGGTACTAACATATAGCGACCCTGGTCGTATATGTGCTCCTTCAAATAATAGTTGTGAAGGAGGCTCGACATCCCAAAAGGTATGTCATATTTCTCACTAAGGACACTCAAACTCAGCAAGATCCTCCAGGTGTTTGGCATTAGCTGTCCCGGAGCAAGGTCGTAGTATAGCAATGTTCGTCGCACCAATGGGGGAATGGGGAACCTAAACCCCAAACGGAAGGTATATTCATAGAGACATGTCCACTCTGGTATATCCCAGTCAGCTTTCTCATGCTCCTTTGGTGCTCGTAGCTCGACACTACTAGGGATGCCATAAATTTCCCTCAACAAACACAAGTTTTCCTCCGACACCAAACTCGATGGACTTTCTTCAAGAACACCTACTGGTCGACCAGACGTAGTGGCCTCATCTACGTCTATATATTCTGGATGGTCGACTATCGACGCAACGGCACGTACACCGCCTTGTTCGAGTATCCTTTTCGTATTTATCGAAACAATGCTAGATGGATCCTCTAGTGTAACTCGTCGATCGACATCGACACCACTATCAACTTCATCACCATCCTCTTCGCTTGTCCAACTATATATTGGGTCAGATATGGTGTCGTCGCTCGACAGGTTTATTTCTCCACTCGACATGCTAACATCGTCGTTCGACATGTTTCCTCCTAAAGCTGACAAGGCAAAAAATGCACAAGTCAGAAACTGTGGCGCTACAATCACAACCTAGGGTTTCTAAAAATCCTACTCTAGGGTCATCGTCTTAAAACCTAACCTAACCCTACAAGTCCTAGCGTCCTACAAAGTCGGCCGAATAAAGCTTCCAGTCTACATCGGTCATATGAAATAAATAAACACAAACAATACAACTAACAATGCAGGAACAAGATCAAAATCAACAGAGAACCAGAATACAATGAAGAACAATGAAGAACGATGAAGAACAGCACATTTAAAACACTAAATATTCAGGTAACTTTACGTTTCTATTTCTTATTTCAAAAAACAAAGTTTTTGCAGGCAAAACTAAAAGATAATGAAGAGAAGAATAATCACCTTGAAGTGAGAAAGAGATGGAGTTCCGGTTGGAATTACTGGAGGAGTTGCTGGATATTTCTGAGTTTTCTTCGCAGAGATGGCTCAAAACGATGAGAGTATTTCGCAGAAGTGGCTCTAGAAGGGATGGGAGGTTATATTTATAACTAAACCCTTGCATAACCCCCTTTTGCCACGTGTCCTCGCCAGAAGAAGATGCAACCTTTCAGTTGCCAATTGTTTACTGACGCACGCAACCGCCAATTATGGGTTTTTTGAAATTCAAAACCTTTTCTCGAGCCAAGTAAGCACGCCATAATTAATTGCTCATGACATCACTAGGGTTTCTGAAACGAAAGATGTCTTTTCAAGTTGACCTTTGGCTTGCCTGTTTGCCTCATCATATCCTAACAGTTGGAATTAGTAGGAATTAGTCGAACGACATTTGGAAACAAATTCTGTTGACATCAATGGTCGTGTCGACCAAAAAATAACATCAGCAATCGTATCGGTTCAAGATGATGAAGTCAAACGACGTTTAGAGCTCATCTCAATAAGTTAGCCACGAATCCAGCCGACCAAAGTTATTTTCTTTTTTCGCTCGACAACGGTCGACTGAATCTGAAACACTCTCTACTTCGTTGGTAACTCACTAGAGAGTGGGGGACAAACTGTGGTAGCCAAAAATAGCCCACAGGCCCAAAGGTACAAAGCCCAAGTACTTATTAACTTCGATCCAATCTGAAGTAGCCCAAATGACAGCCAGCAGCGTGATTTGGTCGTTTGAAGACCAAGTCAGCTAGCAGTTAAAAGACACGTTCAAATAAACGAGATACTTGGGGAGAAAATCTCTCCAAAGATCTCGTTTGCAATCGTATCGTGATTTGGTTTAAACGGTCATCTGAAATTCCTATATAAAGAGCTTCATTTGACACTAAAGGGGATATAGAAAACAAGCTTAAGAAAGCGTACTGAAATTCTGTCTCAAAAGAATCACGGTCACCGGAATCCACATTATCACGATCATCATTGCTCAGCCCAAGCATATCTAAGGCTATCAATCTAAATCAATTCCTTTGCTATTCTTTTTTATTACTGTTCTATTTTATCTGTTCTTCAACTTTTGCAGGTTATTAGGTCGGACGACCAATATCAATTTCGGTCGACTAAGTTCTTTTGCAGGTCAATCCAGCAGACGACAACACGATCCACGGAAACTCAACCCAAGTTGCATTGGGCCTAACAACATACGACCCGATCCATATCGATTGTAGGTCGACACCCTACACCCATCCTAGAATCTTGACATCGTGCTCATAAATTATGGAGATGGACCTTACAATTCTTTTTTCCTTGTAAGAATTTCGTCCATGAAATTCACACGACTCTTGGGTTCTTAACTTATTGTCTCTCAACTCTCATTAATCATCATATTCTCCAATAACTGCTATTGAAATCTCTGGAAAGCTCACTCATATCTTCAATTCCTTACTAGTACAATAACTTTCACATAAATCTTCAAACTTACTTTCTTTGACTTTCTCTACTGAATCTATTCTACACTAACTTTTGCTGCTAGCCCAGATCTTTCATAGGTTCGCACGAAAGTGGCCACAGTGATACATGATAGAAATGCAAAATTTTCTTTTACTTGATAAAAACTTGATGCGGATATGATGTAGCAGATTATGTGCTGAGGTGGTAGGTTATGTGTTAAGGTGGCTTTCTTGTAGTCACCGTTAGTTGTCATTTTCTATTTGCTTTTAATTGTCACCTTACCAATTAGTTTCTGTTAAAACGTTTGTTTCCTTTTGGCTGTTGGTGGGTTGTTTTGTTGGCTGAGAGAGCATTCGAGAATCAGTTTTTAGTTTTTGGATTATTGTAATTAGTTTGAAAATGAATTTGCTCCCAAGGTTTGAAGCTTGAAGTTCACCTTTGGTTGAGATTTCTTAATTGAATCTGGTTGCTGCACCAAAGTGGTATCAGAGCTCTCGGTGTCAAGGTTTGCAATGGTGAACGATGGAAGCAGCAGCCGTCCGGCTGGCGGTGCAGATCGCGGTCTGGCAGAACTATGGAAGTCACAGACAACCCTAGAACAAAAGGTTGATACAATCATAGAGAATCTGCGTCAAGTGATCGAGAATCTGGGGGAGATGACGATGAATATTAGAAATCAGGAAAATAGAGCACCGATGTTTCGTGGCACTTGTGTTTCTTTGACTAGTGTGCGTGATCAGAGGAGACCCCAACAACATGTGTGACTAGCTCCGCCTGAGTTTTCTGAGTCCGACAAAGGAGAGATCCGGCAACGTACGGAGGCAAGGAGTTACTGATGCTGGTATGGATGAAAAGGTAAAAGAGTGGGTTTTGGGGGAACTTGGAACTGCTCAACCTCGAGGAAACAATCATAGATTTGATCAGGGAAATCAAGAATATCGGGGACGTCAAGATTACAAAATCAAAATCGATATTCCTACTTTCCATGGATAACTCCATATTGAAGATTTCTTGGATTGGCTTCATACAGTAGATAATTTCTTTGAATACATGGAGATTCCTGAAAATAAACAGGTGACTCTTGTTCAATACAAATTGAAGGGTGGTACGTCGGCATGGTGGGATCAAGTGTAGTTCATACGTCGTAAAGAAGGAAAAGGGAGAGTACGCACCTGGCAACGAATGAAGGAACTCCTACGAGCTCGTTTTCTACCCGCCACCTATGAACATGTATTGTATCAACAATACTAACATTGTAGACAACGTAATCGAATTGTAGATGAATATGCTAAAGAATTTTATCGTTTGGGTGCTCGAAAAAATTTAGAAGAGAGTGGTTTACAATTAGTTTCTCAATTTATTGGAGGATTGAAAGAACCGATTCAAGAAAGGTTAGAGTTGAAGAATATTTGGGCTTTATCTGATGCTATGAGTCTTGCCAATCGTGTTAAACAACGGGTCATTCATAGTTCTCCTCGTGGTTCCTCCTTTAGAAAGTCTTATGGAGATACTATTTTTGAATCTAATCGAAGTCAGCTTAGTCCACAAGAGAACTCCCTTCATGACCAAAAGAAATCAGTTTATGAAAATACTATTGATGTAAATAACAAACAGGTTCAAGGTCCTATGCCCCCCCAAGCAGAATCCTTATGCAAAGCCTTTTCCACAGCGTTGTTATAGATGTCATCAACCTGGGCATCGTTCAAATGAGTGTCCAATTTGCAGGCAAGTCAATTTACTTGATGGTACAAATGAAAGTGAACCACACACCGTTGCGATGCTAATACCCTGTCTTTGATGTGTTGGTCCGCATCATTAGTCAAGAATGTGGGTGTTTCTCTAGCATTAATTCGACGATTGTGGAACCAACGTTGCAACAAATCTCTAATAAATTTGGCAATATATGTGATAGGCAACTTCCAGATTGTAAGTAGAGCTGAATTCATTGACTCTGCAATATTGGTGGTCATCATATGATACCTTTTCCTGGGGCTATGGGCACGTGAAAACTTATGTATCCCAACCTCTACGAGCTCTTCATAAACCTTAGGATGAATGGATTTCAACGAAGCCATTGAACGGTCAAAATCATCAACAAGGTAGGAATATGTAGCACGATAGTAAAGACTAATCACGTCACCTCGCTTCCTACAATGTTGTTTCAGATTTTTGGCCAAGTGGTATGTACAAACCCCATGTGCTGCATTGGGGAATATTGCTCTCATGCCATTAGAGATACCCGTGTGCCGATCCGAAACCATCATCACAAGTTCAGGATGCAAGATCACGTCGTGAAGTTGCTTCAAGAACCATGTCCACGACTTTGAGCACTCGGAATTGGCGAACCCAAATGCCAACGGGTATATCATCTCATTACCATCCTTGCATACTGCAACTAACAAAACACCACTGGTCTTGGACTTCAAGTGAAGTAGCATCGACAGTAATAACCGGCCTAATAACTGTATTGAATCCCTTTATACAAGCCCCAAGTGCCATGAATCCATATTTCAACCGGTTTTTCCTATCGGTTACAATCTTGGTTTTCGTCCCCGGATTAGATTTTTCTAACATGTGAAAGTATGTGGGCAATATCTTAAATGACTCCCACGGATTATCGAAAACACTCTCTAAAGCGCGGTCCTTAGACCTGTAGGCTTTGTTGTATGTGAGGTTTATGCCGTGCTTATCCTTCATGTCAGTTATTATATCTTTAGGACGGATGTTGCGTCCTGGATCAGCAACCTATTTTGCAAACAGTTGCCCTATTACATGGGAACTTACACAGTGAAAATCTACGTTATAGTTTCCATTATCACCACATGTGTGCTTAGAGCCAATGGACTTCACATTCCAATACGTCCTATTTCTCGACTTCTTTGTCCTAAAACCCATTTACAATCTCTCTTTTTACATATTGCAACGAATCGTGTATGATTAGATCATCGAATCCTGTAATCAAACCTCTTTTGCATTGCATTGCATTGAACCCTAGAACCCCTTTCAAGGTTTTCTTGTCCTTGAACATCTGTCCTTTGTATATTTCACTAAAGTCTCCTTTGTCTTCAAACAATTCTTTTGATCTAACGGGCTGAATTGAGTACAGTTCTGACCCCGGTATTGTCCAGCGTGTCGTCATAGAGGGAGTAGAATTGTTAGCTGCTGCATTTGTTTTAGCTTCTCTACAGTCCGCTGATGATTCCCCGTCACTGCTAGACTCATGGTTATCCTCTGTATCAGAGGTTTCAGAACTATCACAATCATCCACCTCAACCTTTGGATGCTTGGTAGTCGAACCTGGAGTCCCTTCATCTTTCTCGGAAGATGTAAATCCGGGGGTTGGTTAGTTGTCAACTGGCCCAAACGACTGATTGCTACCACTCACTGACGGGAAATATGGTTTACTAATTGGGGATTCTGAAATACCGGTGGGTTTAGGCATACTGGACTTCATCGGAGTTTGAAATACAGTTTTAGTTGCCTTCGGCGGTACATGTCTTTCTACGACTTCGACCTTAATTTCAGTCCACTAGGATCGATTATGAGAAAGCTAACAAGATACATCACTGTCACTCAAAATGGATAATGTACAACTCCCTTTCGGCGTTAAAAGCTCTGAATTTAAGTTTATCAGGAATCTATCGTTACTAACACCAATCCGGTGACATACTGTTTCCAACAATCTACTATACTTGTTATCATGACATGCAAAGGAAATTGGACCCAGCACTTCGTCATCAATCCAATGTCTATCGCAGTGCACTATGAACCCATCCAGCGTATCCATAGACCCTGGAAATGTTGTTAAAAGTAACCAAGATATGAAAATGAAGAAATATAACAAAAAGACATTATGAAAATCTAGAACAAATTTCATAACCTATAATGAACAAATCTAGAACAAATTTCAGAACCTATATTGAAGACATCTAAAACATATAATGAAGACATTGACCTGTAATTATACAAACAACAATTGCTTTTCTAATCATGGACAATTATTTTTAAAGCCCTGTAAAAGGATTTGAAGCCCTGTTAAAATATTTTCAAGCCCTGCACAAGGATTTCAAGCCCCAGATTTGAACTTCAAGCCCTAGAAAGAGTTATCAATCCCAATAAAACAACGCCACACAGCAGCAGCACTTCACCCAATGACATGGAAAACAAAAAATGCCACACAACCACCAGAACTTCATCAAATGCCATAAAAACAACAAAATGCCACAAAACACCAGCATTTCAACAAATGCCATAGAAAACAACAAATGCCACACACCAGCAGCACTTCAATTTGGCATTCTGAAATCTTTAGAACAAATTTCAGACCATATGGTGAAGACATTTCAAGAAATGAACAGACTTATCAACCCCAAAAAACAACACCCCCATAAATGCCATTCATTAAACACTCCACACCACGCATACCACACACCCATTCATCACAACTAAATACTCTACACAATCAAGCAATATATGATCCCCCAATTTCTCTATCCAACAAAAGACAACACCAACAACAATTATTGAGCATAATCAACAAAGAATCATCTATTTCATAGGTTCCAATGTGCAGATTAAAAGAAACACTAACCTGCAGCAAATGGGTTCATTTGACGATTCGAACCTTGAGAAGAAGCCAATCGTTCCTTTCTCAACCGGTATCCTTACCTTCGATCTATAACCCACAGCTTAGGTACCCTTGCCTTCGATCTATCTCTGCCATGACTCAAACTTGAGAGAAACCCAAACACAATTGCAAACTTTTGAAGACTGGAGAGACAAACCCATTATCCCTTATCATTCTCATCGCCTCTGTCTCTCTCTATCTCTCTGTTTTTAGGGTTTCTAAATGGTTTTCCGAATCGCCTGTTTAATTGAAAACAGTTCACAAGGAATTTCAATTTATGAATAGGAGGAATATTGAAGCCCCAAAGATGGGGAGGACTGAAGATGAGGAGAACTGTAGATGGGGAACGAAGAAGGAAAAGAAGAAGACGGAGATGGAGGACTGTGGTTAGGTCAGGATATGTTCGAAAATAGGGGACGGACTGTGGTTGGGTCAGGATATGTTCGAAAATGGGGGAGGGAATTCAATAAAGGTCGTTGAAAGAAAGGGAGGGAAGGGAAGGGAAGGGAAGAGAAGGGTAATTGTAGGAAAGTGAAATGTTTAAGGGTAGTTATGACATTACCCTTACCCCCCCCCCCCCCCCCCCCCCCTTTAAGAAGGAAGGGTAGTTTAGTTTAACAGGGGATATTTTATGTAAAGTAAACTTCAATAACAGACAATTTTGCAAGGAAAACAATGAAGAGACATTTTTGCTCTTTCAAACTTGAAAATGGACAGTTTTGCAAGGTCCCCTGTTTTGTTACTAAACAATATTAAAGACAAAAGTATAGAGATGGAATTGATTATGGTGACAAATTGGAATCACTCTTGTATAAATAGTGAGAAACATAAATGATTATCACTATAATCATATACACTTAGCAAGGAAATGTAAATTTGTAACTAAATGTTTAGTAACTACTAATACAATAAAGGAATTAGAGACAAAAATTTAGTCATAAAATAGAGTTTGGTAACTAGTTTGTATCACTTTGGTTAAATAAGGAGAGTGAATGGACATCACTATATTTATATTTTCAGTGATGAATTGTAAATTCATAACAAAATATTTTGTCATTAAACAATATTAGTGACAAAAGTATAGTGATAAAATTGATGCTAGTGACTGATTGAAATCATTTTGGTAGAATTAGTGATGAGTAACATTAATGGTTGTCACTATAATCATATTGTCAGTGAGGAGTTGTAAACGTGTAACTATATATCTTGTAACTAGTAGGATGAAAAGAGAATCAGTGACAAAATTATAGTCATGAAACAAAATTTGGTAACTAATTTGTATGACTTTAGTTAAATTAGTGAGGAGCATGAGTTGTTGTCAATATATCTATAGTTTTAGTGTTGAATTGTAAATTCAAAACAAAGTTTTTTGTCACAAAAACAAAAATTTGAAAGGCATTATGGCATTAAGATTTCCAAGCTTGGAAATAAATATAAAATAAAATTAGGTTAACTTTAATTTTTTATTTATTTGATAATTTAATATATATATATATAATGGTTTGGATTTGGTTATGTGGGTTGATAAAATACAACTCACAAACCAACCCTAACCAATCGAGTTACTAAAAAAATAACATGTTAACCACAAAAAATAACCAAGAAAAGAATCAAATGAGCACTTCCCCTGGCACACCACGTTGGAGCTAGAACCTCCTTGTCCACCCAGTTCTGCCCCGATACCGATCCAACCAGGACTAGCTACCACGACATAGTGTCACAGTCCACCGAGCCAAACTAAAGGAGGGACATTACCTGAACTTCCCAAAGCCTCTTGGTGAGACAAGGGTTCCCTAAATAATCAAGAATAATCTAGAACCACCATCAAGGTCACCGGCGGACTTGTGAGGGGCTGATGCAAGCCCTAGTAGAAGGACTAGCTTAAACATGGAAGTAACCCAGCAAAGAGTAGGGGGTAAGTGGGCATTAATTTCGCCCGGTTGACAATGGAAGGGAAAGGCGAGGAGTCAAAGGTCACGATCGCGTTACGTCAATCAGCGCCAACGGCTTGATGGTAGTCCAGCTTAGCCCTACAAAAGGTTAACCTCAATGATCACCAAAGAGGGAACCTGAGTTCCAGCAGGCAAAAGGGGTGCAAAAAGCACCTAGGCAGAAAGGGAAAACAGTGGAAATTGTCCCCCAATATATCCCAATTGTGAAAGTGACTTGTTTGGCTAACTTAGGCGCCTTTGGCCAACTAGAATCGGGGAAAACGCCACATAACCACCTACAAAGCATCTATGTGGACATTACGGCATAAGTGGGACCATCTTGGTCGTCCATGGCGTGTGTCTCGCCTACGCCCGATACAAATGAACAGTGGAGATCTCCTAACGGTTATCCCGCCTAAAAGAGAGGTCTCCCACCTACCTACTCGACCACTAGGTTAGCCCTAGGGCCCAGTTGGGGTAATCCTGACCTTCCAGGGCATGTGCCACAATGGGCCCAGAAAAAAGGAACGGTGAGGATCGATCATGCCAAGGACTCCCACATAGGAAAATCCTCTTCACCTACCACATCATTGACACTTTATAAATATCCCAACTCTAGAAGAGTAAATGGTTAGAACCTCGAGTAAGAACAGTAGAGAAAATTCTACTTGGCTATTACTCTTCTAGATCAAGATCCATATTGTCCATTCTACTTGGCTACTCCCCTCCTAGATCGAGCCCCATATTGTCCATTCTACTTGGCTACCACCCTCCTAGATCAAGCTCCATATCGTCCATTATAATTGGCAACTACTTCCCTAGATAAAGCTCCATATGTTCCATCCCATTCGACTGTTATCACTACCCCCTTATTCCCGTCCGGCGTCCGCACTATTGTTGTAATGAGATTGTACACCAAGAAGTAATATATAGTGTACCCCATTTTTGTGCCTAATAAAGAGTACCACACTTTTCACTAAATCTTGTTAACCTACGCTCTAAACCCCCTTAACCTCATCTCCCTTTAACACCTTCAGGACTGGCCCTGCGTCCTAGCATCGGTCCCTAGTAACCGGACCAAGAGTCCCCCGTTACCCATTCCGGTAGAATCGAGTTGACACTCTACCCAGTCCGGGCCAACCGCGGTACACCAGTATACTGCAATCAATTGGTATCTCGGAAGTCCTTGGTGGACTTTTAGGATAACATAACCCAATTTGTTTTTTTTTTCTTTAACAAAACCAAACCGACCAAACCGACCCGCAAATTGGTTTGGTTTGAACGGATTGATCGGTTTGGCGGTTTGGATGCCCACCCCTAAGTGGCGGGACTAATATGGTGGGACTAATTAGTCCCACATTGGTGGGATAAGTTGCTTACATGAGATTAAATAATCTCATCCCATGTAAGTAACAAACATGGGAAATGAGACTAAAATTAGTCCTATCCCATCCCATGCACCAAACATTCTCTTGATGTTAATTACACAAACATACACTCATGTTAGTCAACAACCGTTTAATATAACGGTTTAACAAGTTTGGTGATTTTGAAAGTCTAAAGTAACCCTACCCTCTATAGAAAAAGTCATACTTGCCCTTAAGAATAAATTAATATTGTTGAACTAATCAAATTTAATACTATTAAATAACAATTAAATAATAATAAATCTACTTGTAAACAAAATTTGAATTTTTTTTCAAGAACTACAACAATTTTTTCATTTTTCTTATTTTTTTTGCCCTATTTTCTAATCTATCATATTCAAAAAAAAAAAAAAATGGGGAATTTATCATTCTTAAAAATAAAATCAGATAAAAAATATTAAAAATTTAAAATCGATGGATTTCATCAAAGTTCATACTTTGTCTTAAAATAAGGGATCTCTTATGAGATAACCACTATTATTTATTAGTATTAAATTTGAAAGTATGGCTTTTTCTAATAAAGGGTGGGGGAATTTTAGACTTTTAAACTACCAAACTTGGTTAACCGTTATATCTAATAGTTGTCGACTAACAAGAGGGTCAGTTTGTGTAATTAATATAAGGCTAATTGGCACGGATACCCCCTAAACTATACCCGAATTTGCACCTTACCTCATGAACTTTTTTTTTCGGCATTAAACCCCCTAAACTCTCCGAAATTTACAATTGTTAACGGAAATCTAACGGAACCCTAATTCCGTCCAGGAAAATTACACTAAGCTCCCCTGATTATATATATAATTGTATTAAAAGCCAAAAAATATAATAATATTATCCGAATACCCCTCTGACCAAATTTTTTTTAAAAAAAAATTTAAAATTTAAAATTTAAATAATGGTTAAATAATAATAAAATTCTGAATTTTATTATAGAAACAATAAAATAAATATAGAAATGAAAAAATTAAATTGATTTAACAATTATTAAATTATCTTTTTTTTTTAAATATCCCTAAATATAAACCCATATAAATATTTAAATTATTAAATAAAAATAAAATAATGGTTAAATAATAATACAATCCCCTTTCAATAATAATAATAATAATAATAATAATAATAATAATAATAATAATAATAATAATAATAATAAAATTCTTATTTTTTTTATAAAGACAATTAAATAAATAGAGAAATGAAAAAAATATCTATTTATTTAATTGTCTTTATAAAATAATAATAATAATAATAATAATAATAATAATAATAATAATTATTATTATTATTATTATAATTTAAAATTTAGAATTTAAATAATGGTTAAATAATAATAAAATTCTGAATTTTATTATAAAGATAATTAAATAAATAGAGAATGAAAAAAATAAATTGATTTAACAATTATTTAAATTATCTTTTTATTTAAATATCCCAAAATATAAAAACCTAGATAAATATATAAATTATTTAAGAAAAATAAAAATAATGGTTAAATAATAATACAATTCCCTTTCAAAAATAAAATAAAATACAAATCTAATTTTTTTAATAAAGAAAATAAAATTTTAAAAAATTAAAACATCTTTAAAATCTCAATCATCCATCTCATAGATGGACGGTGGAGAAATATTTATTAAAACAAATTCAAATAAAAAAAAAACATTTTTTGAAATAGATTGATTTATCTCAATTACAAAATAATAATAATAATACAAATACAAATTTTAAAAATTGAACATCAATCCAATTAAAAGCACATATAGAAGAATTAAAAATTAAATTTTTTATTTTAAATTTTCTGGGTGTTGGAAATTTAAAATTTTTATTTTCTTTAGAGAAGGAAAATTTTTAAGGATTGGATGAAGAAACAGGTGTTCATTTAATTAGATGGATCGAAGTTCATTTAAAAATATTTATTCGAAATTTTTTATTTTAAGGATTTCTCTTCTCTATGTTTATTAAGTTTAAAAATTAATTTAAAAAACACATTTCACAAACCAATAAATGAAATATAATTATAAAAAAAAATTATAAAAAAAATAAAAAGAAGAAGAAGAAGAACATTGATGGATCTTCATATCTTCATTAATGAAGAAACTTATTATTTTATTTTATTTTTTTGTAATTGAGATCAATCAATCTATTTAAATTTTTTTTTAATTTAAATTTCTTTTAATAAATATTTCTTCACCGTCCATCTATGAGATGGATGGTAGAGATTTTAAAGATGTTTTAATTTCTTAAAGATTTTATTTTCTTTATAAAAAAAATAAGAATTGTATTATTATTATTATTATTATTATTATTATTATTATTACTACTACTACTACTATTATTATTATTGAAAGGGGATTGAATTATTATTTAACCATTATTTTTATTTTTCTTAAATAATTTAAATATTTATATGGGTTTTATATTTAGTGACATTTAAATAAAAAAGATAATTTAATAATTGTTAAATCAATTTAATTTTTTCATTTCTATATTTATTTTATTGTCTTTATAATAAAATTCAAAATTTTATTATTATTTAACCATTATTTCAATTTTAAAATTTAAATTTTTATTTTTAAAATTTGGTCAAAGGGGTATTCGGGTAATATAATTATATTTTTTGGGGTTTAATACAATTATATATATAATCAGGGGAGTTTAGTGTAATTTTCCTGGACAGAATTAGGGTTCCGTTGGATTTCCGTTAACAATTGCAAATTTTGGAGAGTTTAGGGGGTTTAATGCCGAAAAAAAAATTTCAGGGGGTAAGGTGCAAATTCGGGTATAGTTCAGGGGGTATCCGTGCCAATTAGCCTTAATATAAAATGTTGAATATTAAGCCTTTATGCTATACCTTAGGGTAAGTTTGTGCAGTTTGCCCTTGATAATATTATTTACATTGGGTTGCAAAAGCTTGGAGGACCACAGATTTGATTAGAGCTCATGGACAGCGCTTTAAAATTATGGCCCAGTGAAGCCCATCCCGTTATATCATCTTGTACAATGTCATGTACTGGTGTGAAAAAAAACACAGCCCACGTCTTGTCTGGGTAAATTGCAGTAATGAAATATAAATATACGGGTTTAGAAGAACAAAAATTTCCATCATCAGACAAGATGAGATTGACCTAGTGGTAATCAACACATATACCACGAGGTCGTGGGTTAGAGTCTTCCCCCCCTCTCCCATAAAATCCCAGCTTATTGTAATATTTAAAAAAAAAAAAAAAAAAATCCATCATCAAAAAGTTTTTATAAATTCAAATTAAAAAAAATAAAAAAACTTGATAAACCAATTCTAATTATATGCATTCAAAATCTACACCAATTGAAATGTTACACACACACACACACACACACACACATATATATATATAGAATTTATCAAGTCAGGTATCCCGAATTGTCCACTTCATATGTGGTTTTATTTGTTAAATTTTCTTTCTAACTGGAAAAACAAAAGTGGTTTTGTTTTTTGTTGTGTTGTTGAATGGAGATTGATGTGTGGCAAAACTATGAATGCTTGAAGTTTTAAAAGTAGTGGAGAAATTTTTGAAGAAGAAGAAGAAGAATTGGATTGATGTAATTTTTTTTTTATATTTTTTTTATTGGAATTTGAGTGATGAAGATCTAGATTACTTTTTTTCGTTTCCGGATCTGAAAATTGAATGTGGATTTCGATTGAAGAAGATCTGAATTACTTTTTTTTTTTTTATAGATCCAAAAATTAAATGTTGATCGATAAAGAACTCTCATTCGTATTGAAGAAAAAAATGCAGATGTTTTTTAATTAAGTTTATTACGAAATAAATAAAATAATTAAAAATATTAAAATATACAAGGGCATTTTAGTCCTTTTCAAGCTAACTGTTAAATCTAACTGATGTCTACTACAGCAGGGGTAGTTCGTGTAATTAAGGTCATTTGTTAAATATTTTGCTATAATAGCAAACTACAGGGTAGTTTTATGCAATAAACCAAATTTAAAATTAATTAAAATCATACTACTAATTAAAAGAAAATAAATATTAATTAAAAAAAAACTTTGCTCATCAGATCTCCAAAAGTTTGGAAGGAGATCCAGACCAGATCACCTTGTGGAAGAGATCAAATCGATCTCCTCCATGGAGATCCTATTGAGTCTCCATTTTTCGGTTGATGGAGATCGCTTAATATGGATTTTTTGGTTGTAATTTGCGAAGGTTGGACTTTGGAGACACCATTTTGTATCAAAACAGAGGTACTAGTGGATAAAATTAAAACCAGAAGATGATAATTAATAACTGAAGCAGACCCATCTCTTGCACGGTGTTGATACACTGGAATGACTTTGGTCATCTTCTCTTCATCCATGGAACCAAAGAAAACTCCAACAATCTATGCGGAGAAGAGCTTATGATGGATCTCTAGAATTCCCCTGCTGCTCATGTCTTTGTACCCAATAAGGATTTAGACGAATTTGCTACAACAATTTTCAATCAAAGTTCTTATTTATTGATTTGTTTTTGCTTTTTTAGAAAATTATCAGTGCAAGATGTGTTCTTGGTTTGGCGATTGCCGATTGGGGATACAAATTCTGCCATAGAAGCTTTGGAGTTGCAGCCCCAATACAACAGAGCAGTAGAGCTCCATAAAATCATCCATCAGCTGAGAAACCAAGACAAAGACTGAGATCTAGCCACAAACACTCATTTCCAGAGGAGAAGGCTAACGATGCTAGATTATGTGCCAAGGAGTTCCCCTTTTAGGAGGAGGCTTGACACTTATAAATACCAACAATCGAAAATAAAGCCCTAATGTCATTAACAATAAAATGAGAATCCTCATGATTAGGGACAGAGCTGCAAAGAGAGGAAACAACAGCAGAGGAAGAGACTTCAGCGATCGAAATAGGTAAGTTAAAATGGTGGGCAAGCTTTAGTCCTTCGCGTAGTGCTAACAAGTGACCCAGCTCAGACGAGAAATTTCCCATGAGACTGGTAGAAGAAGTGGCAATCACTTTACCTTTGTAATCCCGAATCGCAGACCCTAAACCAATTTTGTTCGACCTATTGCGAAAAACGACTGCCGAGTTGAGCTTCAGCTGGCCTAGAGGGGGGACAGTCCACTCTGCTCCTGGTCTGGTCGATAGAGAGGGAGAAGAAGCTGAAAGAGTCAACTTGGAATTGGTGAACTCTTCCAACATCGAGATGGCCCTGCTAACCACCACAGAAGGATCACACCATTTACCACCATTCACCAAATTATTTCTGTCATTCCAAAAGCCCAAACAATTACACAAAACTGACTAAAAACAGAAGGCTCTAAAAGTGGCAACAAAAGAGGAACACATCCTACACAAAGCATAAATTTCTAGAGGAGATAAGGTTGCCAAAATGAGTGCCAAACCAGATATTTTTGACCATTTTACACTGAAACAGAGCATGAACAGCAGATTCAGTCGTCACTTTACATATGCAGCAAGAAGAGTCAGTCATAATCTTCCTTTTCCAGAGATTATCCATAGAAGGCAAGGCATTTAAGCAACCACACCAAATAAAGATTTTGATCTTCGGTAGAATATTTAGCTTCCATAAGAGAGACCACCACTTACACCCACTGGAAGGAGACATAGCATCAGCTTGGTTACTGTCCTGGAGAGCACAACTATAGCCACTACTTACTGAATACTCCCCTCTCTTGTCAAAATGCCACCTGAGAAAGTCCTTACCACCCTGCCAGCTAATAGGAATGGACAGAATCACATCCCTATCAATGGGAAGCAAAGAACGATCTAGGCTGTCTTAGTTCCATCCTCTACGAGAGCTGTCCATCAGGTTTGAGACAAGCAAGTTTGAACCCGAATCAAAAGTGATGATCTTGAAAGAATTTGGGCAGGGGATCCACTTATCCCTGAAGACATGGATACTAGTGTCATCCCCCACATTCCATCTAAGACCCTTAGACAAGAGCTCTTTGCCCCTCACCAAACTCCTCAAAATGTGCAAGCACTAAACCTTAACAGGGGCTGTCAGAAAAGCACCCTGACTGAAATATTTTGCCTTGAGCACACGTGTCGCCATAAAATCTGGGGCAGAGAGGATACGCCACACTTGTTTAGTTGAGAGGGCATGGTTGAAAATGGAGAGATCCTTAAACCCCAGCCACACATGATTTTCGACAAACACATCCTTTTCCAACTAATCTAGCTGGTTTTTCGTTTTTCATCCTTGCATCCCCACCAGAACTTCGAGGTCATCCCACTAAGCTTATTACACAAACTAATGGGGATTTTAAATAAGCTCATGGAATAAGTTGGGATGACTTGGGTGACCGCCTTAATGAACATCTCTTTTCCCCTATACGAAAACTGATTACCATGCCAACCCCTCAGTTTGTTTCTCACCCTCTTTTTAATCTCACTGAAAAACACCTTTTTGTTTATACCCACCATGGTAGGGAGACTGAGGTATTTATCGTGGGACTTACTCACCTAGATCTCAAGAATCCTTTGGATCTCACTTTTCAAATTAAACGTAACCTTCGAACTGAAAGAAATAATCGACTTATTCAAGTTTATACGCTACCCCGAACCCTTCTCATATGTAGTCAGAGTTTGTCTAATACATTCTCTACTAGCATTGGTGGCCTTACAAAAAATCATGCTATCATCTACAAAGAAGATATGGCTAATGAGGGGGCTCCCTCTTCAACTTCTAACACCCAGAATACGACCATTTCTTTCCGCTTTTGTAATTAAGCTGGACAAGGCTTCAGAACAAAAAGAAAGAGATAGGGGGAGAGGGGACACCCCTGTCTCAGACCTCTTAAAGGGGTAATGGAACATACCACTTTGCCATTGAGCTGAAAAAGATAGGGTGGAGGACGAAATACAGTCAATAATCAGCCTAATCCACTTATCCAGGAAATCCATCTTCTTCAAGATTACTGACAAAAACGACCACTCAACTTTTTCGTAGGCTTTGCTCATATCTAGTTTAAGAGCCATATGCCCCGTTCTTTTCGATTTCTGACGGCTCATTGAGTGGAGAATTTCAAAAGCAACTAAGACATTATCAAAAATCTGCCTACCAGGAATAAAAGCAGACTGAAACTGTGATATGACGAACAACAAAGAGCTCTTCATTCTTGCAACCATCACTTTCGTCACAACCTTGTAAATAACACTACATAAGGATATGGGCCGAAATTCCTAGATTTTAACCGATTATTTTCAACAGTTAATTGAATGTAAATAAGACCCAATCAGTCAATCACCCAACCGGTCACCATCAATGATTTACTTTTTTTTTTCCTATTTCTTTTTACTATTTTAAAGAATTTTTAATTAATTAATATACTTTATGTAATTAATAATTATTTGTTGAAGGGTAAATATGTAATTTTCCCTCATCCGTGTATGGTTAAAGGTTACATTTGTGTTATCATGATATTCTTTCCGGTTATAGTGTTATTATACATATATTCTACTTAAGTTATTGTAATTTGCCTCGGAAACAATAAAAACATTTCATAGTAATTGCTATACTTTCATTGATAGATAAAAACTAAGGATAAGCAAGAACAACTTTCCAAATCATTTTTGGGTTGTTTGTCTTTTTCACTTAAAATTTAGTGGATCTGAATTGAACACATTAAATTTAAACATATCAAAAACAACTTTAAAAAAAAAAAGTAAGAAATACTGACCTTTAACTTCCAAATCACTGGATTACAATTAAAATATTCTCTTCCAAGTCTATCATTCCAAAGAAGATATATTTCCAAATTTATCTTAATTTGATATGGTGTAGGATTATTTCTTTTAACATATTTCTTATTTCTTTAAAAAGGAAAAAAAAAAAATTTCTTAAACGGCTTTTAAAAGGAAAAAAAAAAAAAAACTCATAATCACTTCTCATAGAGTACATATAATTTAGGAACCTATTTTTTAAAAAAATCAATAACCTTTATATATATATATGTGTGTGTGTGTGTGTGTGTGTGTGTGTGTGTTTGGTTTCGGGTGCATATGATCCAGAAACCAAAAAAAAAAAAAAAATGGTTTCCTCAATTATATACACCGGAAATGTGGACAATATGCAAAATAATTTGTTTTACAATAAATTGAATTTGAACTTTGTTTGTAGAACATGCAAAATTATATTCTTTGATGAATTTGTTGTTTTGTTAAAGAGAACTTTGTTTGCAGAAGAATCTACAAAATCTTATAAAGAATGGTGTATGTTAAATTACTTCTTTTAATTAATATGGGTATAAATATAAAATTACTTTTTAGACAATTTTATTTTAAAAAAACAAACATATTGACTAGTGCTGGGAAAATGGGCCGCCCGGCCTGGCCGGCTAGCTTAATAGGACGGGCCCAAGCCCGTTAAGCTAGTGGGCCAGGTCGGGCCTCATGTGCAGAGTTCGTGGGCCAAGCCCGTGGGCTCTAAAAAAATTTGAAAATTTTGATTCTGGCGGGCCTTAATGGGCCCGCCTCACGGGCGGCCTGTCAAGCCTGCCAGAACTCAAATTCAAATTCAAATTTTGAGGGGTGGCTTTTATAATTAGCCAGGTGGCCGTTGGTGACCGGGGGGGAGGGGGGATATCCAAAACTTTTAAAAATTACACTTTTTTAAATCTTTTACAATTTTTTCCAATTATATCCTAACCTAGCATTTTCCTATAAATACCCCCATCACTCTCACCTCATTCGCTACATTTTCTCTACTTCCCTACTCTCTTATTCTCTCTATTCTCTACAATCTCCAACATCTCTCACTCACTCTTTCAACTATTTTGTAATTTATTTTATTTATTTAATATATTATTTATATACTATATACTATTATACTAATATACTATACACTATACATTATATATTATATATTATATATTATATATTTACATACCTCCCACTCTCTAGTCTCTACATATTCTAAGGCTCTTACTCAAAGGTATTGTCTTGTTTTTATTTTTTTTTAATTAACTTTCATTTGTTATTTAATTATTAACTATTATTAATATATTTATAACTAATGTTATTATTTGTTATGTTGTTACTTGTTAGGTATTCAATATTTCAATTGATTAATTAATTCCACACTCTCAAGTATCAACTCTCAACTTTCAAGCCTCCAATTTAAGTTTAGTATGTCTATTTCTCTACTTTTGTTATTAATAACTTTTTATTTAGTAATTATTATTATTTAGTGATTAGTATGTGTGTAGTTATTAGTTAATATTGTTGTTAGTAATATGTTAATTTTATGTTTTTTTATTGCGAGTTTAACAACAAAATAATAATTAAAAAAATTAATTCCTAATTTTTTTCAAAATTTTTGAAATTATTATTATATTACAAAGATTATGTTTTTTTTTTTTTGGGTAGAGTTAAAGAAGAAAATAATAATTTAGACAAATTAATTCTGAATTTTTTTAAATTTTTTGAAGTTAATAATATATTAGAATGATTATGTTAATGTTTTTTTGTAGAGTTTTAGGAAGAAAATAATAATTTTAAAAAATTAATTCCGAATTTTTTTAAAAGTTTTTGAAATTAATAATATGTTAGAATGATTATGTTAATGTTTTTTGTAGAGTTTAAGAAGAAAATAATAATTTAAAAAAATTAATTCCGAATTTTTTTAATTTTTTTTGAAATTAATAATATATTAGAATGATTATGTTAATGTTTTTTTGTAGAGTTTTAGGAAGAAAATAATAATTTAAAAAAATTAATTCCGAATTTTTTTAAAAGTTTTTGAAATTAATAATATATTAGAATGATTATGTTAATGTTTTTTTGTAGAGTTTTAGAAGAAAATAATAATTTAGACAAATTAATTCCGAATTTTTTAATTTTTTTTTAAATTAATAATATATTAGAATGATTATGTATTTATATTTATGTTTTTTTGTAGAGTTGAAGAAATAAGAAGAAAATAATAATTTAGAAAAATCAATTCCAAATTTTTTAACATTTTTTGAAATTAATAATATATTAGAATGATTATGTTAATGTTTTTTGTAGAGTTTAAGAAGAAAATAATAATTTAGAAAAATTAATTCCGAATTTTTTTTAACATTTTTTGAAATTAATAATATATTAGAATGATTATGTTATGTTTTTTTGGCATCATAATCATGTCTCGAAACCAAAGATGCACGTATAATATTTGATATTATGATGCCAACTTTGAAAATTAATAAAATTTTCAAAGTTGGTATTATAATATCAAATATTAAGTTTGCACACATATAGTTGCATATTGAGTACTCTGTCCACAAAATTCTCAAAGTTATGAGTCCTACCAATTATCGAATGTCCAGATATTGTGAATTGTGAACCTGAGAATGGACAAACAAACACTTTTTCTAATTTTGTTAGTCACTATAATCTCCAAAAGGTTGCTAAGAATGTTCCGGTCACTTTTGAATTCACAATCGTAAGATTGAAATTCGTGTGAACCTAATTCGAAAGTGTGTACAAGATCTCTTGATGTTAAGATCACTAGTACACTATCGAAGCTAGAACAATTCTTCTCTCACAAAACACCTTGGCTGAATTCTCACTAGTAATAGAGTAAGATTTTTATTTTTTTCTCTTTAGCCAAATAAAATAAATTCTTCAAAGAAAAAATCTAGGGTTGGCCGAAAATTCTCACTATATATTTATAGTGACCGAATTTTTTGCCCTAGATGATTTAGGGTGGCCGAAATCCTACCCTAGTTTATTTAGGGTTTTCGAATTCTTACCTTGTCCAACAAGGTGATCACCAAAGTCCTTTTCCAAATAGGATACAAAGACTTCTTTAGAATTCAAACATTAATCCAACTCTTTAGTGTATTTGTGACTATATAAAAGACTTCATAATTTGACTAAACAAATAAAGTCTTTTATATTTAGTATAATACTAATAATAGTATACAACTAGAAAACATATTTCATAATCAGAAAAATATTTGATTTTTAATTAAATAATTAATTAACATATTAATTAATTTTCCATTTAATTAAATAATAAAATAAAACAATATTATGGGCTAATTATTACCCATTGCCGCCCATGACAAGAGACTTGGGTCTACATATTGTTTTTCTTATTTTATTTAATCCATTTGGACTTTAATAAAAAGCCCACATGTGAACTAGACCCATTCTTACTAAAAGAAACAAGCCCACATGCCTTCCATTAATATATTAATATAATTAAACAACCCATTAATTAAATAATGTGCAAATTATATTCTTAATATATTAAATACAATTCTAAATGGACTCACAGATAGTCTGGTAGAATATATCAAGTGATTCATGCAAGTCCGTGCGGATTGGGGATCTTGGCGGGCCTATCTAAATTTAAGCTCCAATAGACATAACCCAATCACAATCAATAAATGATTCACTTAGGTTCAATCTATTAATTTTAGTTTATTCCACTAAAGAACTAAAATTGCACTCTTAAACAAAGATGTAATAAGTTAACGATACTCATTCATACCCTAGACAATCATATGTGAGATAGTGAATCCTCATGAAGAATATCAGTAATCGCCAAGAGCTCATAGACCGCCTATAGCTCTCCAAGTTACCATATTTACTCATATGACCACACTTTGAACTTGGATATATATTATGACTTGTCCAGAAGTCATCTTTCAATAGACACTATTGAAAACTCAACGTTAAGATTTCATATCCAAAACCACAAAGCATCCATATGATGATATTCTACTCACATTTAATAAATAGAGCCACGATGTCCATATCTATAAATAAAGTCCTCTATCGATTAACAAATGAATACCACAAAATTATCGAAGATAGACTATGCTATATAATCGTACTCATTGATAGCTCAAATGATAACACTTGCAACCATAAGTCCATCATTTATCTCAGGATTAAGATAGACTCTCCGATTGTCCTGATAATGAAAAGACTTTTATCTATTGACGGTTCTAAAAAAAGTATTTCATTGTGATCCGGTTCAATGCACCCAGTGCACTAGATTCTTTTACTCGAAGACCCTTCGATGATTTTAGACTCATCACAACACATTTGATCCCACTCAAATGCTAGTAAAAGAATTCTACAACTTTAACAAGATAAATGTGCCCAACCTTTAACTTAAGTTGTGAACGTTATTCAAGACTAATTAAAGAATTGTGTCTACCTCATACATATCCAAATATACGAACAATTCTTCTTTTCTCATAGTCTTTTAACCTTATGATTATTTACTTTGACAATTATAATAATAAATGTTATATAAGATTTTGTTAACTAACAGAAATCACTTTATTAATATGAAAAGATTGTCAAGTACAACATTACACTCTTGCTATTGAGCATAACCCTAACACTTCTGAAATGGTGGCGCGGCAAGAGAAACATCTTCCCTATTCTATCGAGATTAGCATATGACATTCTTGCTATCCCGATTTCAACAGTTTCATTTGAGCAAGTGTTCAGCACAACTGGACGAATTCTAGAAGACAGAAGATGTTCATTGGCCCCTGATGCCGTCGAAGTATTAACATGCCTTAAGGATTGGCAAAATGCAAGATTCAGACGACAACATCAACTTGAAAACGAAGAACTCATAGATTACTTCTCCACCATGACTATTGAAGAGAGTTCCAGTAGCAACCAGCAGACGAGCTAATGTAATTGTAAATACTTAATTTATTTTTTATTTTTTTCCGATTGCACTCTTTTTTCCTTACCAAGTTTTTATTCCATTGGGTTTTTCTTGGTAAGGTTTTTAACGAGGTAATCATGATTTGTAATTTATATTTTTCAACACAAATTTAATACAAAATTACAAAAATATTATCAATCGAAAACTAATTAAGTGTTGTGTGAAATGAAAAATGTTATATTTCATATTAAAATTATTACATTAATAATTACATAACATTATTACAATGTATTAAAAAAATATTGTATAAAAAATGTTTAAAAATAAAAAAATTTTGAAGCCCGTTGGGCTCGGCCCGGCCAGGTCCGGCCCGTTAAGCGAAACGGGACTAACGGGCCGGGCCGGCCCGTTTTACCACCACTAATATTGACAGTATATTCAAATATAAGAAAAAACAAACAGACATGTTATTTAGGTTCAGATTTCAGCAAAATTCATGACTGTTTGGTTTTCAAACAAAAAAACAAACAACCCTTATTGTGGGAGATTGGAAGTAGAAATTTGGACCCACATATATACTGTTTGATCGACAAATCTAGGCAGATCCCTAACCCGTCCTTCTAGTGTCTAAATTTATTATAATGCTTAAAAAAACGAAAGAGTGAACACTCCACATCATTACACAAAGATCAAGTACATTGAAAACACGTCCTCATATATGAGTGATCATTACATTACTTCCTTGTCTTATAAGTTACAAGAGATTCATCGAGATTCATCGATAACAACATGACTAATGCTAGACTTTAGCATTACTTCGATCCCACCTTTTACATATATATATATAGAAAGAGAGAGAGATATTAGTTTTACAAAGCAGAATTGATAAGAGTGGATTTGCTCTCACCAACTGCTTGATCCTTCAACAAGGTATCCAGCTCCTTCACAAATCTGACCATCGTCGGAGCTGACAAGCAAACCAGCAGCACAATCCCATCCTCTCCTTTGTTATTCTTAAAAGGAATATAAAAACTTACCAGCCCAGGAATGGCCCCCCCACTTCCTTTCGCCGGCCCACCATATACGGCCTTACCCCACCCAAAATCCACCTCTCCAAACCCTGCACGTGTCACGTCCGACACCAGGTACGACCTCACCACTGTGAAGTTGGGACGACCCTTTATCACCATCATGTCTGCCACTGATTTCATGTACTCTTCCGTCACATTTGCCTTGGCCTTCCTCACCAGCTCCAAAGCGTACCCCAATGGGTTCTTACTCAGCTTCTCCGCCGTCGACATTGCCATCGGGTACGCGATCACGTTTCCATAGAATCTGTGGGGCAAAGGCGGGTTAAATTTGGCACGTGCGTTGACGACACAAATCATGCTCATTTCCTCCGTTGGGTCTGATTGGAGGGCGATGGTGCGGCACCACCATAGGAAGGCGGTGAGGATTTCGAAAGTAGAGCAGCGGCGTAGGTGGAGGGGGAGTAATTGGCGGATTGCAGCGATTTTGGTGGGGCCGAAGGAGAAGGATCGGTGGGCCATGTCGTCAAGTGGGGTGATGGTACCCTTGGAGTCGGCCACTTCATCGTACTCGTGGTGCGTGCATGTCACTCGCGGTGGGTCACGAGCGTTGAGTAAATGCCTTTCCCAGACTGGTGGAATGGAGGGGGCTCGTTCGCCTCGTGACATCTCACCCACCGCCGCCATGAATTGGACGAGGCCGACGGCATTGCTCATGGTGTGGTTGAGGCAGAGGGCGAAGATGAAGCCGCCGCACTTGAGTCGTGTTGTTGGAAGTAACAAATCAAAAATCATGGGTGCACGTGTCTAAGAAGAAGTCTTCTAGTAACAATAAAGTCTGATCTAGCCTGGTCTTGAGTATGACCGATTCCTCTGCCACCACTCTGATCTTAGGCCTGATCTTTAGGTGAAATTTGTTTTTCAGTTTGTTTGTTTGACAGCTATTTGTAAGCTCTGTGTTTCCCTATAAAAGGAGATCATGAGACTCAAATAAATTGTATCTTTTTTGCCTGAGTAATAAAATTCATTTTCACATTTTCGTACAACTCTTTCTCTGTTTATCTTGTTTCCTTTTATAAACACCAACATAGTGGTATCAGAGCCAGGTTGCCTCACAGCCTTTCCTTTCTTTGCTTGTTCACGACCATGTCATCAAATTTGGTCCAGCTTCAAGTTCCCAAGTTAACAAAAGAAAATTTTGAAAAATGGTGCATCCAGTTCAAAGCACTGTTTGGTTCACAAGATTTGTGGGAGATAGTCAGTAATGGCTATATTGAACCAAGTTCAGAGGAAGAAGCACTCTACACTGCTGAACAGAAGACCGTTCTCAAAGATCATCGGAAAAAGGATAAGAAGGCTCTCTTTCTACTGTATCAAGGATTGGAGGATGATACATTCGAGAAAATTTCAGAAGCATCAACAAGCAATGAGGTCTGGGACAATTGAGCACAATTTTCAAAGGTGTTGACAGAGTAAAGAAGGTACGATTACAAGCTTTAAGAGGTGAATTTGAAGCAGCTCGCATGACAGAAGGAGAGACAATCTCGGATTATTACTCACGGCTGATTGCGATTGTCAATCAAATGAAGAGAAATGGTGAAAAACTTGATGATGTTCGTGTGATGGAGAAGATACTGAGATCTCTCACTCACAACTTTGAGCATGTGGTAACAGCAATAGAGGAGTCTAAGAACTTGGAAACTATCAGTACAGAAGAACTTTTAGGTTCTCTGCGAGTTCATGAGCAGCGTATTCTGAAGAATACTCAGAGCACTATCACTACAACAGAGCAAGCACTGGAATCAAAGCTCACACTGGAGAATTCAGGTGGTGATCGTGAACATGGCCGGGGTCCTTCACAACGTGGCGGCACATCCTATCGCGGACGAGGTAGAGGTCGCGGTAATTATTCTCAAACTGGATATGGTGGTAATTATTCTCAAACTGGATATGGCAGAGGTAGATCAAATGTTCAATGCTTTCAATGTAGAAAATTTGGACACTATTCATCTGATTGTTCAAATAAACCTGAAAACTATGCCAACCTAGCTGAAGCTTCTAATGATATTACTGAGGAGCCTACTCTTCTTTTAGTCCACAATGACTTTGTTGGACAAAATAATGTCTGGTATCTTGACTCTGGTGCGTCCAATCATATGTGTGGGAGGAAGGAATATTTTGTGAACCTCAAAGAAGAAATTGGTGGATCAGTAAGTCTTGGTGATGGCTCTAAATTACAAGTCGCTGGGAGGGGACAAATCCAAATTTATCAGAAGGATGGACAAGCCAGGTACATTTCTGATGTCTATTATATTCCAAATATGAAGAGTAATATTCTTAGTCTTGGTCAGCTGCTTGAAAAAGGAGATATTATTCACATGGAAGACAATCAGCTCTATCTAAAAAATGCAAATGGACAACTCATTGCTCGAGTCCAAATGTCGAAGAATCGCATGTTCCCTCTGCATTTGCACACCACAAATGAATCATGTCTTCTCGGATTAATTGAAAGCGAGTCAGGAAAATGGCATTTGTGATTTGGGCATCTTCATTTTAATGGGCTAAGGCTGTTATCTTCGACAGGCATGGTACATGGCTTACCAAATATTGAACTATCCGACCGTGTATGTGAAGGATGTGTGATTGGTAAGCAATCTCGTCTTCCTTTTCCCAGTATTTCTTCTTGGAGAGCAAATTCACCCTTACAATTAGTACATACAGACATTTGTGGACCAATAGAACCTTACTTTTTTGGGGGAAATAAATACTACATAACCTTTATTGATGATTTTAGTAGAAAGGTGTGGGTATTTTTTCTTAAAGAAAAGAGTGCTGCATTGGCTGTATTCAAACAGTTTAAAGCTCGTGTAGAGATTGAAAGCAATTATAAGCTTTGCACATTAAGGTCTGATAGAGGTGGGGAGTACACCTCCAATGCCTTTCAAGTGTTTTGCAGGGATAATGGTATACGACATCAACTGACAGCTGCATACACTCCACAACAAAACGGGATTGCTGAAAGGAAGAATCGTACCATACTTGACATGACAAGAACACTGCTTAAAGAGAAGAAATTACCAAAACGTTTCTGGGCTGAAGCTGCTGCATGTTCAGTATATCTTCTCAATCGGTGTCCAACGAAAAGTGTCAAATACATGACACCACAGGAAGCATGGAGTGGACATAAGCCTGGAGTGGGTCATTTGAAAATTTTTGGGTGTCTTGCATATGCCCAAATACCTGAAAGCAGAAGGAAGAAACTAGATGATCGTAGTCAGAAATGCATTTTTATGGGTTATAGTGAAGAATCAAAAGCCTACAAACTCTACAATCCACTCACCCAGAAATTAGTGGTAAGTAGGGATGTAGTCTTTGATGAAGCAGCAACATGGGACTGGAGCAATGACAAAGACATGAGTGAAAGCAGTATTTTCCATGAGGATGTAGCAGCTCAATCTCCTACTACTGCAGTTATAGCAAATCCAACATCTCCTACTGCCACAACTACCACAGAGTTATCATCTACAACACAATCTTCTCCACAATCAGTCTCACATTCTCACAATGCAAGTAGCAACAATTCATCATCAAGCACTAGAGGCAACAGCAGTTCATCTCCACCTAAGATACGAAGTCTTCAAGATATCTATAGTGCTACTAAAGAAGTAGAAGAAGAGGCAACAAACTTATTTTGTTTGTATGCAGATCATGAGCCTATCAATTTTGAACAAGCTGTCACAGAAGATTGTTGGAAGACTGCTATGGAGGAAGAAATGATGGCTATCAACAAGAATGACACATGGGAGTTATCCAAACTTCCACCAAACCAGCAAGCAATTGGAGTGAAATGGGTATACAAAATCAAGCGCAATGCAGATGGTAGTATTGCCCGCTACAAAGCAAGACTTGTAGCCAAAGGTTACAAGCAAAAATACGGGATTGATTATGAAGAAGTATTTGCTCCAGTGGTCCGATTCGATACAGTAAGATTACTCATCTCTCTTGCTGCTTCTCATAGCTGGAAAATCTACCAACTTGATGTCAAGTCAGCCTTTCTTAATGGAGTTCTTGAGGAAGAAGTATATGTCCACCAACCAGAAGGTTTTAAAGCAAAATGAGAAGAATACAAAGTTTACAGGTTGAAAAAAGCTTTGTACGGTCTCAAGCAAGCTCCACGAGCTTGGAATGCATGCATAGATGGTTATCTTCATCAAACTGGTTTTGTTCAATGCCCGTACGAACCCTGTGTGTATACTAAAAGTAACACTCATGGTGAATTTTTAGTACTCTGTTTATATGTGGATGATCTTTTGTTTACAGGCAACAGTGAAAGGTTATTCATGGAATTCAAGCAAACCATGTTTGATGAATTTGAAATGACGGATAATGGACTTATGTCTCTTTCTTGGCATAGAAATTCGACAAGATCAGAATGGGATTTTTGTATGTCAACAAAAATTCACAGAAGAGCTTCTGGAGAAATTCAAGATGAATGATTGCAACATTGTCACAACTCCTGTTGCTGGAGATATTCATTTAACAAAGGAAGGTGATGGTAAACTTGTTGAATCAACACTATATAAAAGTCTGATTGGGAGCCTCAGATATCTAACGGTGACAAGACCAGACATAGTCTATGGAGTTGGTCTTCTTAGCCGTTATATGGAAATGCCAAGAGAATCCCACTAGCAAGCAGCTAAAAGGGTTTTGAGGTATGTTAAAGGCACACTTAACTTTGGTCTTTTTTATGCTTATGGAGAAAACTCAAAACTCATGGGATATTCGGATAGTGACTGGGGACGAGATCCAGAAGAAAGAAAGAGCACGACAGGTTACGTGTTTTATTTTGGTTCTACAGCTTTTACTTGGACATCGAAGAAACAACCAATTGTGGCCCTATCTTCATGTGAAGCTGAATATGTAGCTGTTTCTTTTACTGTATGTGAAGCTATTTGGCTAAGGAATTTATTTGCAGGACTGAACCACATACAAGAAGGTTCTACGGTGATATATGTAGATAACAAATCAACAATTAAATTGTCCAAGAATCCTATCCAGCACGGAAGAAGCAAGCATATTGACACACGTTTTCATTTTCTCAGGGATCATGTGAAGCAAAAGACAATTGAACTACTTCACTGCCATACAACAGATCAAGTAGCAGATATTTTTACTAAACCATTGTCATTTGAAGTCTTTAACAGATTAAGAGCTATGCTTGGAATGAAGCCATTTTGATTTGAAGGGGGATGTTGGAAGTAACAAATCAAAAATCATGGGTGCACGTGTCTAAGAAGAAGTCTTCTAGTAACAATAAAGTCTGATCTAGCCTGGTCTTGAGTATGACCGATTCCTCTGCCACCACTCTGATCTTAGGCCTGATCTTTAGGTGAAATTTGTTTTTCAGTTTGTTTGTTTGACAGCTTGTTTGTTTGACAGCTATTTGTAAGCTCTGTGTTTCCCTATAAAAGGAGATCATGAGACTCAAATAAATTGTATCTTTTTTGCCTGAGTAATAAAATTCATTTTCACATTTTCGTACAACTCTTTCTCTGTTTATCTTGTTTCCTTTTATAAACACCAACACGTGTCACCTGTTAACAGGACTGCATTGTGTCAACCATAATCTATGACTTTTTGACACCATATATCAAATGATGAATAGTTCTCTCATAATGAATTCTCTATTTTAATAAAAAGTAAGGATTTTCATAAAATCCTTTGATTTGGATGAATTTTGATTTGAATTTTCACATAGATGATAAGTTCAATAAAATTTATTTATAAAACAAATTTGGAAATTCTTCAAGCACTACAACTATGTTTTACCGATTTTGTTAAATATGAAGCATCAAAAAAAGAGTGTATAAAGTTATTATTCCTAAAATAATTCAGATCAAAATCCATTCAAATCGATGGATTTCATGGAGGTCCTTATTTTATGTTAAAATATGAAATCACTTATGAGAGAACTACTCATCAAATGATTTTCTTTTAAATCATTCACATTTTAGCAAATGGGAAATTAACAACACTCTCACTTTACAAATTAACCTAAGATTTTATTTATGTCTAGAGTGAGCTAGCTCCATCTCCAAGAATATAGGGCAAATTTGAAAAACTATTAAAAAATTTAATAGAAAAATATAATAACAAAATAAGGGTTTAGCTATAAATCTATAATACAGGAAATATATTGTTAATGAGTGGTTATATGAGAGGGAGTTACTTACCTTCTGTTTTAATTTTTTTTTTTTTAATTTTTTTTATACATCCTTGGATTAAAATCTAAGGAGTAGAAATTGACCTAGCAAGAATACAATCCTGTATAATAATTAATAATAAACACACAGATTTGCGAGTCTCCTCCATTGTAACTAGATTTGGGAGTTTTCATGTTTATCATTTTTTTAAAAGAAAAATTATTAACTTTTTTTTGTATCATTTTTATTTTTAATTGTATATCATATGAAAAGTCAAAAATGCCCTTCCACACACAGAGTAGCGATCTGCTTCGTCATTCATCAGGCTCAATCCTTGGGCAGTGGAGAGATCTGCAAGTTTGGCAACGGGGAGTGGTGCACCACCACTGAACACAGCCCTGTTCTTCTTCTCTCTCCGACTTCAACTCTACCAGATTCCATTCTCCAAAGTGACCGCCTAATTCGAAAGCTTTAGGAGTTCTAATCGGCTCCGTCGATCACCACATTCCGCCAACAACGACCACCCCCCTCACAATCTTTATATTGTCAAAATTATTATGATGATAATAAAGTTCGTTCCAATTTAAGTTTAAACGATTTAGAAAATGTAGAGACTAGAGAGATTTGAAAATCTTTCCAGATCTCTCCCTCGTCTTTTAAAAAATATATATATATAATTTATTTATTTATTTTTATTTTTATTTTTATTTTTATTTTTTCAAAACAAGTGGAGATTTCGGTTTTTATTTTTATTTTTTTATTTTTAATATTTTTTAAAAAATTTAAAAATTTTATTTTTTAAAAATAAACAATTACTAAATATTATATAAATAAGTAATAGTAATTTTGTTCATCAACAATTAAATTAAGGGCAAATTGCACTGAACCCCTTGAGGTTTGGTCAAGTTACACTTAGCTGGAAATGTTTTGTTATTATACACTAACACCCCCAAGACTTAAATTTAACTTTAAAAATACCAAAAAAGCCCCTAGTTATATTATTTTATACTTTTTTTTAACCTTCTAACCAAAAACTTTATAAACTTTAATAAAATAAAAAATTTAAATAAAAGTTATGATTCATTAAATAAATAAATAGTTTTAAAAAAAAATAGTTTTAAAAAAAAAATAGTTTAATTTTATTAAAAAAATTAAATAAATAATAGTTTTAAAAAATCAAATAAATAAATAGTTTAAATAAATAAATGAAAAAATTAATAACATTAATTTTTTAAGGATATTCATTAATAGGGATAAGAAAAACTCTAAATATCTAAACTTTTACCGTAAAGATAATGGTGAGAGAAGCTTCAAGGTTCCCAACACTGAAGGAAGTGGTTGAAGAAGGCAAGAAGCTTCTCTCACTATCATATTTACTGTAAACGTTTGGATATTTAGAGTTTTTTTTTTTTTTTTTTTTTTTTTCTCTATTAACGGTTATCCTTAAAAAATTAATGTTTTTACTTTTTTTCATTTATTTATTTAAACCCTTTATTTATTTAATTTTTCTAGACTATTTATGTATTTGATTTTTTAAAACTATTCATTAATTTAATTTTTTAAAATTATTTATTTATTTATTTATTTTTAAACTATTTATTTATTTATTTATTTATTTTAAAAATATTTATTTATTTATTTTTTGTAAACTATTAATTTATTTAATGAATCATATCTTTTATTTAATTTATTTAATTTTATAAAAGTTTATAAATTTTTTAATTAAAAGGTAAAAAAAAAAAAGAGTATAAAATAATATAACTAGGGGCATTTTAGGTATTTTTAAAGTCAAATTTAAGTTTTGGGGGTGTTAGTGTATAATAACAAAACATTTCCAGCTAAGTGTAACTTGCCCAAACCTTGAATGGTTCAGTGCAATTTGCCCTTAAATTAATTGTGAGGGTTGTTTGTGCAATTAGCTCAGATTTAATTAAGGTCAATTGACGATCAACTAACTGTCAACTAATGGTAGGAGATTTTTTTACTAATTATTTAAACCACATAGTATGATTTGGCATTTGATCAAAAGTCAAGGGATTATTTACAATTCTCCCTTAATGATACCATGTCTTTATATCAAACTTCATGGTGCGAGAGTTCTTAGCCCCCATTTCTAACAATCACATAATTAAGCATCCGTGATAATTTTTACAAATTGTAATTAATTATAATAAATAATTTTTTCATTGGTTTGATGTATTATACTATTATGGATAATAGAACTTAATATATATATATATGTAACATTGTAAAAAACAATTACTGCCCGGTCCTAGTCGTAATGTTATTGTATAAAACTTTGTGACAGCAGGTATGGCGTTAGTTTTTAAAAAAAATTTCTCTAAAGTCTTTCAAACTTCTACTCCTTCTGGCCATGATATTTTGAGAGCTTCTGAAGGGATTAAATCTAGTCTCACTAATAGTAAGAGGGATGAGTTGGGTGCAGTTTATTTGCCATAAGAGGTTAGGTTAGCAGTTTTTGATCTTAGTCCTACAAAAGCTCCAAGTCCAGATGGCTTCCATGCCATCTTTTTTTAGAAATTTTGGGGTATTCTTGGGGAGGATTTTACTAGGATTTGTCTTAATATTCTTAATGGTGGTGCCTCTGTTAGTGAGTTTAATTACACAACAGTGGTTCTTATTCCCAAAATTCAGAATCCTACTTCCCCTAATGAGTTCCAACCGATCTCTCTGTGTAGTGTAGTGTATAAGATAGTGACAAAGGCGATGGCTTCTAGATTAAAGAGATTTCTTCCGGATTTAATTTCTTGTAATCAGTCAGCCTTTGTCCCGGGGAGACAAATTTATGATAATGTGTTTGTGGCATTTGAGTTTCTTCATTCTATTGCTAGGAAAAAATCTAGTAAAAGGGGTTTGATGACTGTTAAAGTGGATATGAGTAAAGCTTATGATAGGGTTGAATGAAGTTTTCTCCTAGCTGTTATGAAGAAAATGAATTTCCCGACATCCTGGAATAAGTTAGTTATGGATTGTATTTCCACGACTAGTCTCTCATTTCTTCTTAATGGTAATATGGTGTGTTCTGTGAATCCCTCCAGAGTTCTCAGACAAGGCTGTCCGCTATCTCCTTATCTATTTCTGATTTGTGCAGAGGCTCTGTCTAGGCTGATTACTAAATCTGAAAAGAATGGAAGGGGTTTGGGGTTTAAATGCTGCAGGGAAGGTCTGGTTGTTAGTCATATGTTCTTTGCTGACGATAGTATTCTGTTTTGTAGGGCTTCCAGAGAGAGTGGGATGTGTATTAAGCGGATTCTTTCGGTTTACGAAAAGGGTTCTGGTCAACAAATTAATTTTAGTAAATCAAAAATTACTTTCAGTCCTAATGTTGAGTGTGGGAGTAGAGCTGATATCCAATCTATGTTGGGAATTTTGGATGGTAAAAGTCAGGATAAATATTTGGGTCTTCCTTCTATGGTAGGAAGGAATAAAATTAGGCAGTTTCAGGACATAAAGGAGAGGGTTGAGAAGATTTTCGGGGGGTGGAATGATAGTCAATTTTCTTTTGGGGGGAAGGAAGTTTTAATTAAAGCTATAGCTCAAGCAGTCCCTACCTATGCGATGAGTTTATTCCAGCTCCCGGTAGGGTTATGTAATGACCTTTCTGCTATGTCTTCTAAGTTTTGGTGGGGTTCTAGAGGAGGGAAGAGGAAGATTAGTTGGTTAAGTTGGGAACAAATGTGTCTTCCTAAGAACTGTGGGGGTCTTGGGTTTAAGGATTTGCCGGGTTTCAATCATGCGTTACTTGTAAAGCAAGCCTGGAGAGTGCTGCAGTGCCTTGGGTCTCTTGCTGCCCAGATTTTGAAAGCCAAGTATTTTCGGTATGGTGATTTTTTGTCTGCTTCTGTTCCAGTGGGGTGTTCCTATTTATGGCGTAGTTTAATTTGGGGTAGAGGTTTATTGATTAAGGGATTGAGATGGGTGGTGGGTGATGGTTTAAATATAAAGGTGTTTCATGATCAGTGGATTCCTAGGCTAAATTCTTTCAGAATGATTTCCAGTAATCCTGAGTCTGATATGTTGGTGGCTGACCTTTTGGCTAGTAATAGGCGTGGGTGGGATGTGGGGAAGGTGAGAACAGCTCTGCTGCCGGTTGACTCAGAATTGGTTCAGTCCATTCCAATTAGCTGGAGTGGAGGCAAGGATTTGCTTAAATGGCATTTTGAAAAGAATGGTGTTTATTCGGTTCAGAGCGGTTATCGTTTGGCTTCTGAGAACAGGTTAGCTACATCTGTTTCAAATTCTTCTTCTTCTTTTTCTTGGTGGAAATCTTTATGGAGTCTCAAAGTGCCGTCGAAAATTCGAATTTTTGTGTGGCGTGCTGTTTTGAATATTTTGCCAACATTGGAGAAGATTTGGAAACGGAGGATTGTTGTTTCTCCTTGCTGTAATAGATGTTCAGATGTGTGTGAGTCAATTGTACATGCTTTGTTTAGATGTAAGGAAGCAAAAAAGGCATGGAGTTATGCCAGGTCTGATAGTGGTATGTTTGATGTGCAGCAGGCTTCTGTTTTGGATATTTTTGGGCGAGTTTTGTCTGCTGTTGGGAAGGAAGAATTTAGTCGTTTTTGTATTATCTCCTGGGCTATTTGGGAGAATAGGAATTCTTTTTTGAATTGTGGGAAGAGTAAGTGTGCTTAGCTGATTGTGTCAGGGGCAGAGGCTCTTTTAGCGGAATTTCAGAATTCCAAATGTGTTACTTCTCCTAGGTCACATTCTATTGTGTCTAGGCAGTCAGTGGAGTGGGTAACTCCCCCTCCAGGCCAACTGAAACTTAATACTTCGGTTGCTAGGCGGAAGAATGGTAGGGCAATTACTATGGGGATGGCTATTCAGGATGATAAAGGTTTGGTGTTAGCTGGCCGAGCTAAGCTATTGCCTGGAAATTTCAGTTCTATTGATGGGGAGTTGATTGCTTTGCGGGAGGGCCTTCCGTTTGCTCAGTTTTATAATATTCGGGTTGATGTGGCTGAGATCTCTTCTTCGATTGCTATTTCGGCGATCAAAGATCCTTTGCCCTCTTTTAGGGATTCTAAATTCATTGAAAATGATATCAAGGCCTTTCTCTTAGAAGCTAGCTGTAGGTTGAGTCAAGCGATTTCCAGGTCTGGAAATACCTTGGCTCATAAGCTCGCTCTAATGGCTTTTTCCTCCTATAGGGAGGTTTTATGGCTGGTTCACAGTCCTGTTGTTTATTTTCCTGTGTAATGGTTGGTTGGTTTATTTATCTATCAAAAAAAAAAAACCTTTGTGACATATATTTATTGAATAAAGTTGACAAAACATTAAGGAATTGTATATTTATACATTATTTATCATTACTAAATTATGATTTATTGAAGAGTCTACTTCACTATACCATCTATAACCAATGTTCTAGTATTAGTTAGGTGCCGGTCGTACGGTGGACTGACGCTTAGTGCTTAAACCGTTTAATTGGTGCTAGGTGCTGACTAAGCTGAAAGAATTTTTTATTTTTTATTTTTCTTATTTTTTCCTTTTCTTCGATTCATTGTATATTAGAGAAATTTGAAGATCTGATGCCTTCGACCAATGAAGACCAATTTATTTAAGGGCAAATTGCACTGAACCCCTTAAGATTTAGGCAAGTTACACTTAGCCGAAAATGTTTTGTTATTATACACTAACACCCACAAGACTTAAATTTGACTTTAAAAATACCTAAAATGCCCATAGTTATATTATTTTATACTTTATTTTTTTTTTCCTTTTAACCAAAAATTTTATAAACTTTAATAAAAAAAATAAAAAAAATAAAAGTTATGATTCCTTAAATAAATTAATGGTTTACAATAAATAAATAAATAAATATTTTTTTAAAAAAATAAATAAATACTTTAAAAAAATTAAATAAATAAATATATATATATTTTTTAAAATAGTTTTTAAAAAATTAAATAAATAAAGGGTTTAAAAATAAATAAATAAATAAATAAAAAACATTAATTTTTTTTTTTTTTTAAGGATATCCATTAATAGGGAAAAAAAAAACTTTAAATATCCAAACTTTTACGGTAAGGATGATGGTGAGAGAAGCTTTAATGTTCCCAACACTGGGAGTCTTCTTGCCTTCTTCAACTACTTCATTTATTGTTAGGAACCTTGAACCTTCTCTCACCATCATCTTTATCGTAAAAGTTTGGATATTTAGAGTTTTTCTTGTCCCTATTAATGTATATCCTTAAAAAAAAAAAATTAATATTTTCAATTTTTTCATTTATTTATTTATTTGATTTCTTAAAACTATTTATTTTTTTTAAAAAAACTATTTATTTATTTAATTTTTAAAAATATTTATTTATTTAATTTTTTAAAACTATTTATTTATTTAATGAATCATATCTTTTATTTAATTTTTTTATTTTATTAAAGTTTATAAAGTTTTTGGTTAAAAGGTAAAAAAAAATAAAGTATAAAAGAATATAACTAGGGGTATTTTAGATATTTTTAAAGTCAAATTTAAGTTTTTGGGTGTTAGTGTATAATAACAAAACGTTTCCATTTAAGTATAACTTGTCCAAACCTCAAGGGGTTCAGTGCAATTTGCCATTTATTTAATGTATGTATTTTATTTTTATTTTTTTAAAAATAAAATTTTAAGCCACTAAATGGTAGTGGGGTACAGCACATCACAATTAGGGTGCGTTTGGTACGCGGGACAGGATGGGACGGGACGGGACGGGACAATTTTCTCTTGTCCCGCGTTTGGCGCTCTATTAACATGGGACGGGACGGGAAAAGGTGGGACAAAAAACCCAAAAACTTGTCCCACCCAAATAGGTCGGCCAGACTTGTCCCATGCATGGGACAAGTCTGGAAAAGACATTTTTGCCCTCAATTCTTCCAAAAATTACAAAAATACCAACTATAAAATAAAACTCAAACCCATTTTCATGCTTCTCTCTCTCTGAAACCCACCCATCTCACATTTTCTCTCTCTCTCTCTCTCTCTCTTCTTTGGCCGACCGCCGACGGTGAGGAGCAAAGATCTCCGTCTCTCCCGCTTGTCTCTCCCTCCGTTCGACCTTTGATTTTGGAGGTGGTGGCTGGAGATGATTTCGATTTTGAGAAATCGATTTAGGGTTCTCGATTTGGGGGTTTTCGATTCCCGATAGTGGTTGGGTTCGTGAGGTTGATGAAGAAGAGGTTTGATGAAGAAGAAATTCGATTTTCCAGATTTTTCTTCGATTTTGAAGAAGAGCTTCGATTTTCTAGATTTTTCTTCAATTTTCCAGATTTTTTATTTTTTATTTATTTATTTTTTCAGATTTTGTGTATATAATGATGATTATAGATTAATGAAGAAGAGGTTTGATGAATATCTCAAAATTTGTTTTTGATTTGATTTTGATTTGATGAAGAAGAGGTTTGATAAAGATTTAGATGATGTTTGAATCTAATTTGATGTGTTTAAGATTTTGATAAAGATTTCGAATTTAAATAAAAAAAAGGTTGATCTTCCAGTAAAAAAAATGGTTGAATCAGATGTTGGTGGAGAGTGGAGACCAATCTCCAGATTGGATCTTCACCTCAATTTATATATATATATATATATGTTTTCATTTTTCAGTTTGTGTTTTTGTTTTGGTTAAATTCTATTTAATCTTCACCATCCATCACGAATATGAATGGTGGAGATAAATTTAAAAAAATATAATTTAAAAATATTTTGAAAATTTATTAATTTGATCCCAACTATTATCTTAAATAATCTTATAAAATTATTAATTAATAATATTTTTCAATCACAATAGGGGCATTTTGGTCATTTGAACCTCTTATCCTGTCCTGTCCTGTCCCGTCCTGTCCCAACCATACCAAACGTATATTAGTACAGTCTACAGTTCTGTCCCAGGCATTCCAAACACAATACGGAACAACATGTCCTGTCCCGTCCCGTCCTACCTTGTCCTGTCCCATGTCCGTACCAAACGCACCCTTAATGCCATCTTATCCCATTGACTTTTTCGTTACTTTAATTAATGCCATCTTTTATCTATTTATTTTTTTATCGATACTATTTATCTTCTTTTCCGTTACTCTGTTTCAACCTTTCAACTCTCTCCATTTTTTCTATTTCTTTCTCTCTGCAACTCCAGTCGTTTTCATTTCTTTTTCATCCGAGCTCTTTCAATATTCCACACAACGACAGATCGGACGACGTTTTACATTTTCTATCTTCTCTCTTTCGTTCTTCTCCGATGAATCGAAGGTTTGATATGAAAATTTCCTTTTTTTTTTTTTATTTTTTAAATATCCGGTGACGATTAGGCAGATTAATCGGTTCTAGAAATCGGTTTAGGCGGCCGACTAGTCGGATCTAGTCACCGACTATTCTCCCAGCCGCCTAGGATGGCCGAATAGACCTTAGTCGCGGCGGCCGGAGCTGCCCAGGGCCTAGTCGGCCGCCTAGGCCGATTTATAGACCACTGTCTATAACAATTTTGCTTTATACGTATAGAAACAAATTCGTATGCAATACTAAATTTGAAATTTCTTCGTTAATTATTATTATTTTAATTATTTTTTAAATATCATTATCAAATTAATCATTTGAGTAAATATGAAATCAAACAATTAATTTGCTTTATAAAAAATAAAAACAATAATAACAAAAACGCCGAATTAATATATTACTTCAAAAAAAAAAAAAGTCATAGTGTTGGAGAGATGATAAAAAGTACCTGAATAAGCAACAAGGGGCAGTTCAAGACTCCAGCAGATCCAGGAACATCAAAGAGAAGGTCCTCCCAGCAGGGAAATGGCGGTAGAAGAGCATCACCAAACCGCTGAAGCGTGACATCAGCATCAGCCTCTATGAACACCACACCCTCACCGGTACAATCCACCATCAGTTTCCGGTTTGGCCCTTCGCAAAGCCGACCCGCAAACGGATAATAGAAAACTAGCGTTTCAGCAATTCCTTGTCTGATCGCCTTCACAGGGTCCTTCCCTTTCATTGAAGGCTCGTATTTGTAAAACTGTATTACCGGAATTTGGAACCGGAGGCATTCTTGGTCGTCAATATCGGACAAGGGTTTGAGCTCATGAGGAGTCTGCTTGGCCGGGATGATCAGCTCCGGGTCGCAGCGGTGGACGGTGAAGACTAAGGAGGTTGTCGGTGGTGCCATATTTGATAATAGTGAGAGAGAGAGTGAGAGGTTGATGACTGATGAGTGCGACTGAAGTGGTATCTAACATACAGTATAAGCAGATAATGTTATTTTGTCGGTGTCTAAATGATGTGACAACAATCTAATCTATTCATTTAAATTGTATTAGATTTGTATGATTTAAATAAATGGATTAGAATGTTGCCATATATTTGAACACTAACTTCTGTCAAAATAACATTACACTATTATGATTTTCAATAATATTACTTTGCCTAAATTTTGGTGTCCAAATCTAGTGCTCAAATGATATGGTATTATTATAATCCATTCATTTAAAGATTTGCTATGCAGGGAAGCCAGGATTGTTAGCTTGTTACTATCAACAGTAAAACTACAACAAATTTGACCTATAATGATGAAATCTTTTAGTAACTTTTTTTGTTTTTCTTTCTTTCTCTTCTCTTCTCTTCGTCGTCGTCTCAATAGGATGTCTATTGGGACGAAAAAATTATTCATCCTTAAAAAACGCAAACGTGATAAAACCATTAGGGACAAACAAATTTGTCCTAATAGAATGCTTATTGGGACGAAATAAATTTTTCGTCCTTAAAAAACATAAATCTAATAAGACCTTTAGGGACAAAATAAATTATTCGTTCCGATAGATTGTCTTTCGGGATAAATTTTGTCCAAAGTGTTAAGACCTTTAGGGTGCGTTTGGTACACGGGACAGGACGGGACGGGACGAGACGAGACAAGACAACGTGTGACAGTTTGTTTTTGTCCCACGTTTGGCACGAACAATGAACTTAAAATCGATAGATATACCGAAATATCCACCAATATATCTGTATTTTGGAGGGACCGATATCTAAACAGGTAAATATCCAATATCCTACAGAATACCCGGTCGATTTCGAAGTATCCATAAAAATCTCCCGATATTCTCGAAATATCTCAAAATTCTCGAAATTTCATGAATTTTACCCCAAAAGTCCATAGATATTTTGCATATTATTAAAATAATTTTTTTAATCCTAGATAATTAAATTATTGTTAAAATAATTTAGATTGAAAATTATTTTAGACGAAGCATTAACAAATTTATAAAAAATTTCAACATAATAGTCAATAGTAAAATTATTGAGGACTTGAAGTAAAATTGGATAAAGAACCAAAGAGTAGACGTGTAAAATATGTAAAATTTTGTGAAAGCAATCTGAAAAAAAAAAAAAAAAAAAATATTGTTTGTGACTCAAATGTGTAAGCTTGAATCCAAATGTAAAATTGTAATCATATTTGCTTTAATCCACACAAAACAAAGGAACCGTCTTGCCTATTTTAAGTTTGAACAACTTATTTATTGTTATTATAATATGAAGTTGAAACTTAGGGATATGGCAGTTAAAAAAGATAAAGTAAATGAAACTGATTTTATGGATCTACTTCAAGTAATTGCTAAAGCAGGAGACGATAATGAAAATCCTATTTTTAACTGGTTTAGACCTGCCTCCTTGGATGACGACGAGGGAAATCTTGATTCAGATATTGCTTCTCATGCTCGAGACATGAGAATAAATGTTGAACAAGTGATTAGGGAAGAAGTTGGTGTAGATCGTGGAGTTATTGTTACTAGTTCTTCCAATGACCAACATACCTTTGATATAATTAGTGAAGGAAAAGATGATGGAGATGATGGGGATGGGGATGGGGATGGGGATGGGGATGGTGGGGATGAGGCAAGAGGTTGGGATTCTGGTGCAGGAGGTTGGAATGCTGGTATAACAAGTTGGGATGTTCGTGCTGGAGGTTGAGATGTTGGTGCAAAAGTTATGGGTTAGGATGCTCATGCATATAATTTTGATCAAAATCGTGGTAGACAACATGGAGGAACAAGTCAAATTGATGAAGATTCTTTGAATATGACTCTCTTCTCAATGAGTATAGACACATAAAATAATTCTTTGGGTGATTCGCAGACAATGTCAGGTTATCATGTACCATATTATGATAGTTATGGTGGCTGTAATATATTTGATTTTGCTTCTCCACAAATGCCATATGCAATACCTATGCATGCAGATCAACAATATCCACCAAGTTGGGTAAATCCAAACTACCCAATTCATGGATCAATTGGAAGAAATCAAGCAACATACGTGTGACATATTAATAACTATACTGAAAACTATGCAAGCACGTTTTCTTGGGAAAATTATTGTTCAAATCAAGATAGAAATGTATCTTATGTATTTGAACCATGAAGGAATTCATTTTGGTTTTAATTTTCAGACACGCAGTGTATTATTATGTATGAATTATGATTTATGATAGAATCTTGGAAGTGTGGAACTATATATATATATATATTTTAATGATAATTTTGTTTATTAAATATTTAATCTCTTTATATTGTATATAATATTGTAAAAGTGAAACAAAATATTATTCTATTAAATACTCAATTTTAAAAATTATATACAGACTCTATTTATGTTATAATTTATAATAAACTCGTAACTATGCTAATTTATCATTGAAATATGATTCATTTGATGTATGATTACTTGTTTAAACTTGCCCCAAAATTTCACAAAAAAAATATAACTTTAGATGTAAATATCCATAATTTTTTTAATTTTTGACAGAATATCTACCGATATCGATAATATCCCCGAAATATCCGTAAATTTAGAAGCTTGATAGTGTTGGACAGAGTGGGACAAGGTGGGACAAAAATCTCAAAAAATTGTCCCACCCCAGACCCTCAACCAAGTTGTCTCATGCCATGGGACAAGTGTGAATTTTCAAATATTATAAACATGTCCTCACCTGAATCCTATCTCTCTATCATTCGTTCATTCATCATCGAATCCCTCTCTCCACAACCTAACTTCTTCTTTTCGCCCAAAATCCAACATCTCCATCGCATTATCACACTAACAATATTCTTTCATCCTCAACACCATCAACACACACACAAAAATTCCAACTGGATCCAGATTTTATAAATATATATATATATTTTTCATTTTCTCTATTCTTCTTCATTTTCTACTAGATCCAAATTTTCTGGGTCCATTTTCTCCATTCCTTTATCTTTCATTTTCTCTTCTTTCTTGGTTGGATTTGGAGTGGTTTTAAGTTGGATTTGCAGTTGTGTTCTTGATTATTGTTTTTATCGATGGTGATGGAGGTCGGTGATGGTTGGTGTTACCAGAAAAACGTCACAGATGGTGAAATTCCAAATAACGACTTTACAGGGACCAAGATCAAGATTGACCCTGGTCGGAGGGGTATCAAGTGGTTCGATATCGACTATCCAAAGCAATGCAAGTACGACAGAGGACACCAAAAAATAGATAAAAATGAGTTTTTTTATTGATCGTCATTTTGCATTACAAATATGTGGACTATACATTCAAGATTAACTGTAAGGTATGAAGATTCAATGGGTAATGGAGATGGTCATGATGGTGATCTCGTGCATGTCGATAAGTAGAACTTGATCGTAGGGTTTCTGGTTTTTCTTTTTTTGGTCTCCTTTTCCTAGTGAATAGGTAGTTGTATATATCGCTCTTGTTGCACGCCATGCACTCATGTAATTTCGGTCTAGGGTTTGGCCGATGCAGGATCCTCTCTTTTTTAGGAGATAATCTCGGAGCTTTACGTGTAGAATCTAGTCTTTCCTTTCTAGGAAGAGTCAATCTCTTAAGCAAATCTTTCCTTCCTAGGAGGACTCTGATTGAGTTGACCTGTTTAAAATAGGATTCTCTGGCGGAAGGAGTATATCTCCTCTGTACGGCAACGTTTTAATGGGTATTTTATGGAGCTTTTAGTTTCTAGTATGAGAATCTTGCTGCCTGGTATCCTCTTGCTTGGCAGGCTAGCTATATCAGAAAGTGCAAACTAGTAAGTATCCTACTGATGAAGTAGGGAGAAGTCTAGCTGGTATTATAGTGGGATGCTTAGTGGAACTCCGTGTCAGGGTGCTGCGGGGTTCATACTATAGCGGGAAGCTCAGTGGAACTCCGTGTCGGGGTGCTGCGGGGTTTATAGGAGACCAGGGTATGACGGCTTTGGACCCTGCTGTAGGTTCTAACTAGTACTCCGGCTTTGGGGGGTAGGCTTATGAGCCAAGACGCTGGCGGGGTCCTTAAAGAGCTAGAGGAAGGCTGGATCGGACCCCGCTGGAGGGAATGTGCACTCGGATCAGTCGGAGTCCGCTCTTTGTCAGGGTAGCCGAATGGTGTATGTACTCCTATATTATTCTTGTGTTAAGGTGGAAAATTCTTCCTTGGTCCTTCGCCAATTTTGACGGTTAACAGTTGGTTCGTTGGTGATGGAGGTTGGCGACGGTTTGTTCATCGATGATGGAGGCAAGCGACGGTGGGTTCGTCGATGATGGAGACGACGATGGAGGATGTCGGTGAAGTGAAGCGGCATATTTTATATTTTTTAAAAAATTATTCAGATGGCAGCTCTGGAGATTTGCCATCCATTCAAAAAAAAAAAAACACAAATTCCAAAACCTATATCATCTTTTCTTTTGCTTTATAATAATATTACATGTGATGTGAGAATCAGACAGAGTGCTCAATTTATATATAAAATTGCTAGACTGATTTGGTGATGCGGTTGATTGAAAAATATGGTAATTTTTAAGATTTTCCAGATTTTTGATATGTTCTAGATTATTATTATTATTATTATTATTATTATTATTATTTTGATTGAAAAACACGGATTATAGGATAATTTTTTTTTTTTTTTGTTCATTCGATTTGTTTTTCTTGTTTGTGGAATTTAATGGAATTTAATTTGGTGGTGATGGGGGATGGTGGATGTTGGATGAGTGATGTTGATTCAATTAATATTTTTCAACAACAGTTTTTTTTTGTTTTTTTTTTTTTTTGTTGAATATGATATATAAATTTATTTATTCAATAAAATCAAACAAATAGGGACACTTTGGTCATTTGAATCCCTTGTCTCGTCCTGTCCCAGTCATACCAAACGTATAATAGTACGACTCATTGTTCTATCATAAGCATTCCAAACACAATACAGAACAATATGTCCCGTCCCGTCCCGTCCCGTCCCGTCCTGTCCTGTCCTGTCCTGTCCTGTCCCGTCCCGTTCCGTCCTATCCTGTCTCGTCCTCGTACCAAACGCACCCTTAGGGACTGAAAGTATACAAATGTAGTTAAATTGCTTAAAGGATACCTAGAGAGAGGGAGGGGGGGTTTGACCTTTTTCAATCCCTTGAAACAAACGCACGTTTGTCCCTTAAGATAACTTTACACACTGCACATAAACCAAACAAACACATATAGACAAGATAAGCATGTGATCATTTTAGTCATTGTCTATATAACACCAAGTAGCAAGAGGATGTATAATATTAAAACATAACAACAAATAATACTTGTATTACTAATAATGTTCAATGTGTTACAAGTATCATTCAAAATACAACTATACAAAAGAATCAAAGAATAGAAGAATTATAATTATAATTATGATCAAAATGAATTTACTTACAAATCACACTTTACACAATCTTGTTTCAATATACATCACAAGTGAATAATATGCAACAAGATTAATACATAAACATATACACATATAAAAGAGAGAGAGAAAAAAAATTGACAAATGAGATTTTTTAATGTGGTAAAACCTCAAAGGAGGAAACATCCACGGGTTGAACTACAACCATTGGGTACTATATATATTGGATGATAGATTAGAAATTCCTCAAAAGTGACCAATCTATGATCTACTTCCTATTAGAGTTTATGTCTACCCAATCCCTATTGGAAGATACAAAATCCCTCAATGATGCGGAGCCACCATATATTGGAGTCCATACCTAACCAATATCGTTGGAAGATTAGAAATTCCTCAAGAGTGCATACACATCCCATGTACCACCCTCTATTGGAGTATATGTCTATTCAAACGCCTGAGCCTACTGATAATGTAGCCAACTCCCTATCCAAGACATTCAAGCCTCTAGAGAGCCTCCAATGCATAGCTATCCGGACATTCCCGATCCTAGCCATGACTTCTTGCTTGGTTATCCGGACCTCACATCCTAATCAAGACTTTCTTGCTTGACTATCTAGACCTCTTGTCCTAGTCAAGACTTCTTGCTTGGTTATCCGGACCTCACATCCTAACCAAGACTTTATGCCTTTTACAAGGACTTCCTAGTGTGATCAATGAAAGCAAATTATACAAACAAGTAATTCAACATAGAACATATGATCAATACATTCCATGGAAACTAGAATTAAAATATGTGAGAACACAAGTCAAAATAGTCTATATGCAAAACTTGAATTAAACCTAGAGCATATGAAAACACCTAACATAAATAACTCATAGTTTCATTCACACAATAACACTTGAATAGATCATATACATGAAGCATATATTCAAGATGTAAGAAACATAAACAAAAATGCTAGAATCACAAAATATGTTTAATGAATATTCTAGCTAAAGATTTAGAGAAAGGATAAAATGAATAGTCAATTAAATCCTATTAGGCTCTAAATACAAAAACACAAGTGCTAATCCTACGTTTGTTCAATAAGAGGATCTAAACATATGTTAAGGTTATTGATCATTAAATATATCAATCAAATCACAAATAACCCTAGATATCAAACTAATCACAATACAACACTCAAACATGTGAAAACCTAGAATCCTAGAACACTAGTTCAGATTTGTCTTTAATTAGACTTTGATTAGGTTTGATTATGAAGCTATCTTTCTCAATAACATTCATCATACATACACATACATATAGAAGAAGAAACCCCAAGGTAATTGAAGGTTATAAGAGAAGAAAACACAAGGATAGATCTACTACCTATGATTCACGAGCTAGTTCGGTTTTGAAGGTGAAGCCATTAGAAAACGCGATCAAACAGCTGCAAGACCACTTGGAAAAGGTAGAGGACTCGATTATGAAGATTCTCCAACTTGAATCACTCAATTTCGATTTCGTATGAGAAAGTTATGGTATTTGGAAGGTGAGAAAATTTTGAGAGAAAATTCTGCACTTGCATTTTCTAATTTTTCTTATTGAAATGAAATGAGAGAGAAATGAGGACATTTAAATGAAATGAAGAGAGGGAAAGAATGGACAAATCAGCACATGACAAAGAGACTACGAAACTCCGAATTTGAATCCGTCTTCGGATAACGAATCGTGACTCCCTCACGCACAAGGAAGACTACGAAACTTTGACAAAAAGTTGAGAATTCAACTCGTTACACAGAGACGAAGACAACTCAACGAATGAGAACGTAAAGTAACGTAGCTTCCTAGTTTGGACTCGAAACCTAAAGAGTGAGTAACTTAAATGATCGGGACTCAATAAGGAATCATAAGAAATCATTTTTAAGTCCAAAAACAATAAAACGGAAACAAATAAACACCAAGTCACACATGTATGCCATTTCCTAGACATAGTCCTAGAACATGCAATTTCACAATGTTTATCAAATTAAATCTAATGCATGTGCATACATTTCCAAATGTGTGAAAGTTTTATATCAATGGTGTACAACTATGCAAGGACACATATGAATATCATGTGTGTGTGTGCCTATACCTTGTAAGAGGAATGAGGTCTATTTTACCTTTATTGTGCAATGTTGCACATTCCTCTTTGAAGACACTATCTTGTATGAAACGTGGCCCGAGTCTTTCTTTGAAGCTTCGAATCATCAATCATAAGATCACTAATCAATACAAGAAAAACATTGTTTTGATATGAAATACATGCCAAGACAAACCAAAAACCTAACAATCTCCCCCTTTGGCAAATTCCATGTCAAACCCCTATACATATACTAAAATGATTACAAGGAAAATTTGGTCACAATGAGTTACAATGAGTTATACATTTCTAGACAAATTTTCACAACACGTCTTGAGCTTCATCTTGGTTTTCTCTTGATATCACCTAAAAGTAACTTCAAAGCACAAGAATATCCAAGAGACAACACATTAGCAATAGACATTCTTTGGCAAGAAAATAAAGCATTTAAGTCCATCATTTATCTCAGGATTAAGATAGACTCTCCGATTGTCCCCATAATGAAAAACTTTTATCCACTGACGGTTCTAGATAAAGTATTTCATCGCGATCCTATTCAATGCACCTAGTGCACTAGATTCTTTTTCTCAAAGACATTTTGATGATTTTAGACTCATCATAACACATTTGATCCCACTCAAATGCTAGCAAAAGAATCTACAACTTTAACAATATAAAGGTGCCCAACATTTATCTTAAGTTGTGAACATTATTCAAGACTAACTAAAGAATTGTGTCTACCTCATACATATCCAGATGTACGACCAATTCTTCCTTTCTCATAGCCTTTTGACCTTATGATTATTTACATTTGACAATTATAATAATTAAACTATAAATGCTATAAGACTTGTTAAACCAGAAATCACTTTATTAATATGAAAATATTGTCAAAAACAATATTACACTCTTGCTATTGAGCATAATCTTAGCAAAAATACCTACAAGTTTATACTAAACAACCTAGAGGGGGGGTGAATAGGTTGACACTCTAATTTTAAAACTCTTTCGTGACTTATGTCATAACCTTGGCGATCATACAAATTAACCTTTAACATAATTGTTATGAGAAAACAATTAACACATGTATGCTCAATTAAACAACCTTAGTCTACAAAACATATACCATGAAACAATGTATCTTATATACAAGTATATTCAATGAAGAGTAAATTCCACAAGTTGTACTTTGAATATTACAATGTAAGTACACTAAATAGATCTTTACAACTTGATATAGAATATCATAAGATACAATGTTCAAACACTTACAAGATACAAGAAACAAATTTTGATTCAACAAATAATGTGTGCATCTCTTTCATTATAAATAACTAATATACAAGAATATGAGGAAATGAAGATCTTAAACAAGTTAAATTGATCATACATACAAATATAAAGAGATAGAGATAGAGATAGAGACATTTGACACATTGATTTTTACGTGGTAAACCTTCGAAGAAGAAACATCCACGGGTTAAATCCACAACCATCGGCAAGCAATCCACTATGACGAAAATGACTTACAAACTAAAGGCTATCAGCACATGATATCCACCTTAAGCTATCAACTCTTAGTCTACCCTTGAGCCTAGTGAATCAACTAGCCTACTTCCTATCCGAGATGTGTCCTACACCTCTAGGAAGAAACTTTCTATCCAAGATGCTCACGTCTCTAGGAAGATTCCTTGCTTGTTTATCCAGATCCTCCTGATCCTAGACAAGAATTCTTACTTATCCATCTAGATCACAAAGATCCTAGTTAAACTTCCCTAGCTCAACCATCCGGAGTATCACACTCCTAGCTAAGACTTAATGCTCAAGTTGAAGCTTCACTCACTTCAAGATGAGACTTCCACCTTTTACAAGACAAATGATCTAAGTGATGCAAATGATGTAAACACATGCAACATAGAATATATGATCAATACATCCCATGAAAACTCGACTTAGTGATATGAGCACACAAGTCAAAAATTGTCTAGTTAAAATAAATGAATTGAAACCTAGAGCATGTGAAACACCTAACAAATGTGATTCCTAGTTTCATTCACAGAGCCGGCATTTGAATAAATCATATACATGAAGCACATATTCAAGATATTAGAAACATACACACAAATCCTAGAGAAGTGAGATAATATCTTCAAACTTCTTCTAGTAAACAATTAGAGCATGTATTCAAATATTCAATTAAGTGAATCCAATCAAAGCTCTAAAAACATACATGTATGTGCTATTTTCGAATATAATAAATCAATGAAACATAGCACAACTAGGAATCATTTATCATTTGAATATCAATAATCAATGCTCAAATATTCCTAGATACAAAGTTAATCACAATACAACTCACAATCATGTGAAAACATAGGTTTAGAAAACCTAACTCACATTTGAGAATCTAATCATGATAAAATTAGCTTTCAATTTGAAGTCTACAAACCTAATAACACTTGATCAAGAACATACACATATATAGGAAAAAAGCCCAAGGTAATTGAAAATCAATTAAGCTCAAGAACACAAAAGTTTGAACAATTACCCAGAACAAGTCGGTGCAATACGAAAATGGTGATGAACCAAATGAAAGCTTGATCAAATGACATCAAGGTTGCCTATGGTTTATAGAGGACTCCAATACGAAGATTCTCCAACTTGAATCACTCAAATCGGATGAAAAATGAGAGATATATGGTGTTTGAAAGTTGGGAGAAAATCAAATGAAAAATCTGCACATAATTCTCTTTCACCACAAATTTGAATTTCGGTGGAGGGAATATAAGGAGAAAGAGATTCATCCATTGTGGTGAGCTCACACAAGACAACCTTTAAATGGCCAATAGGATGTAAGACCAAAGACACCACATGCTTTGATTGACCATGCACACCAAACACCATGTGCATGCAATACATATGATAAAAACCCATTAACTCATGAACGGCCTATTTGGCATGTGGGTTTGGACTGAGATTGGATTAATTTAGTCTCAATCTTACGTTTGGTAAGAGTCTGAAGCATTGGACTATTAATCCCAACATCAAAATAGTCCTATGATTATGGGATAAAATATACCCACCTCCCACCCCATCTCTATTTGTCCCAGGACTAATTACTATGTGGACCCCACCCATTAAATTCATTTTCTTCACTTTTTTCCAACGTTTCCTCTCACTCTCTAAAACCAAACCCAGATTTCTTCTTCCTCTCTCTCTCTCTCTCTCTCTCTCTCTCTCTCTCTCTTCAACCTCTCCTTCTCCTTCCGCCTTCGTCTTTGTCTTCGTCTTTTTCTCCTTCTGCTTGGTTCGATCCAGGCCTTTATGAGTTAATGAGTTTCCAGATCTTCTTGCTTTTTTTTTTTCCTGAGTTTTCATATCTGCATGGTGGAGAACTTTATAATTTCATTGTTTTTCTTTGATTTTTTCTCCTATAAGAAAGAAGAAGACAAATATGGGTTCCCAAATCTCGAAAAAAATATATTTATTTTTCTTTAATTTTTCTTTGATTTTCTTAATTGATGATGATGATTGAGAAATAAGAATATGAATATAGGAGCTTTCAGATCTTGAGTTTATGAAGAATATGAATAAGTTTCCAGATCTTGAGCTTCCATATATATGAATATATGAAGAATATATATGAGTTTATGATTGAAGAATATATGAGTTTCCACATATATATATATATATATATATGAATATATGAAGAATATATGAATATTGGTTTCCAGATTTTCTTAATTTTTTCCTTTAAAAACTGATGTTGTTAATAATGATTGAAGATCTTTATTATTTCAATTTCTTCTTTGATTTTTGAGTTTTATTTTATTTTTCTCTTCAGAAGGAACAAGACGAAGATCTCTCTTGAAAAAAAAATTCTCATGTTTATTATTCAATTTTAAAATATTATCAAATTAAAAATATTATTATATTTAATCCAATTTCATGTTTCACCAAACAAAACACAGTATTAATTCAGTCCAGTTTCATGTTTTCCCAAACACAGTATAGTATTCATTTAGTCCAATCCAGTCCAGTCCAATCCCATCTTAATCCAATCAAATCCCATGAAATAGTCCAATCCAATCCCACGCACCAAACGGGGCTTGAAATGAATTTGCAAGCAGCTCTCGTGAAATGAATTGTGAATCAGAGAAGGAATCAGCTTTTGTTTGATGAGAGGTTCACAGGACAGAGAGCTTGGTTTGGTGCGAGCCTCACGCGCCCTCCAAGGCCAAGGGGTGGAAATGGCAATTTGCCATCTCTTTTCCTTTTTGCTCACCTCTCGTGTTCTTCGATTGTTCTCCGATCTCAGAACTTCGAATTCGAATCCGTCTTCGTATTACGAATCGGTACTCTCTCACAGACTTATACATCAACAAAACTTTCATAAAAAATACGGAAATCGAAAAGACAAAAACCATGTACGATAAATGTATGGAAAGTTTCGTAATCTCCTACTCGAAACTCGAAACTCGAAAACTAATGAGTGAGTAACCAAAATGACCGGAACTCAACAAGGAATCATTTGAGAACATATTCAAGTCCAAGTCACATATACTCAAACAAATAAACACAAGATCACACAAGTATGCAATTTCCTAGACATAGTTCTAGAACATGCAATTTCGCAATATTTATCAATTTAAATCTAATGCATATGCATACAATACCAAGTGTGTGAAAGTGTTATACCAATTGTGTGCAACGATGCAAAGACACATATGAATGCCATGTGTGTGTGTGTGCCTAAAGGCCTTGCAAGAGGATAGAAGTCTAAGTATACCTTTGATACTTTCTCCTCTTGAAGGCTTCATTTTGCTTGATATGTTGCCCAATTTCCTTGAAGCTTGTTAAACCGTGAATCCTAGACAACCAATCAATACAAAGGAAATGTTGTTTTGATATAGAATAGTGCCAACATAACTCAAAATCCTAACAAACTCCCCATTTGGCAAATTCTATGTCAAAACACCTATACAAATACTAAAACATACAACATGAAGATTGATCACAAAAACTCACCCTCACATTACAATGAGTTAATTCACCTAGACTAATCTTCAACAAGTCTTGAACTTCTTCACTTGAGCTTCTCTTGATATCACCTAAAATAGACTTGAAAGCACAAGAATTTCCAAGAGAATATATGACAATATACTTGACAAGAATATGGCATTTAAGTTCAGTATGGAATATGACAATAAAGATTAAAATGGATACATGTATACTCCCCCTAAATACATGCATATCCATCAAAGATATCTTATCCAAGATATTACATGCCATATGAAGTTCAATACTTGACACATACACAAAGAAGATATGCTAAAACAATATCATGTTTCTCCCCCTTTTTGACATAAAATGAAGTCAAATAGGAAAAGAGAGAAAAAGATACCTTGAGATCACAAAAGCTTTGCTAGCCACTTGTGCTATCAAAGAACGTTGAACGATTTGTTAATCTCACATTTGGAGGTGTATGCTATGCATGAAGAAATGATTTCTTCCAAGTTTATGATTTTGGCATCTTGTTGAACCACCTTTGTGTTTAGCTCATTTATCTTCTCTCTTGATTCTTGTTTGTTATCCAAGTTAACCTAGCAAAGGTTATACAAATCTATACAACATAACAAACTCATCAAGGTAAAATGAATCACACATGCATAAATTTTACTCTTAAGAACATGGGTCATTTCTACCAAGTTCAACGATTGCATAAACAATCATATCAGCCCCAAATATGAAGGAATTGGTATCAACAACAATCATCTCGACCCCAATCAAGATGAGATTTGATTACAACAACAACTACTATCACTCTAAGCAAAAATGAATTTTCTGCAACTACAATCAATGGAATTGATTATAACCACAATTACTATCACTCTAAGCAAGGAGGAAATTTTTGCAACCATAATCAATTGAATTGATTACAACCACACAATTACTATCGACCCCAAACAAAGAGGAACTCATAACTCATTGCCAATTTGCAACTATACTCAATTGAAGTGATTATAACTACAATTACTATCGACTCCATATAAAGAGGAACTCACTGCAATTACTCTCTTATCAACCTCAAGAATGAAGAAATTGATTGCAATCTCAACTACTATACAACCTCAAACAAGGAGAAGGTGATTGCAAACACAATCATACAATTATTACAAAAGGTTTCATGCATTAATTGTGATCAAACATACAAAAGCATATAACATTAAGAAAAATCATTATGCATATCAAGACATATGAAATAACATCTTCGAGATTCATCATATTAACAAAAAGAATATGCCAAACAAACAAGAACTTCCCTTATCTCAAACAAATGCCTTATCTCAAATAAATGTTATTGGGTGAGAATTATGTTGTTAATAGCTCATCATCGAATACCATAGACACCAAGTTTAACCTATCTATCACCTCGTTGAACTGGTTTAGGTGATCCTTGAAGCTATAATTTTTTAACATCTTCAAATTTACCAGTTTCTTAATTAAAGGGACCTTTCTTATTGTTGAATGCTGCTCGTATAGATTCGATATGGTCTTCATGAGATCCGCTATTGTCACTTGACCCTTGACGTTAAAGGCGACTGACTTCGATAAATTGAGTCGAATCGCTTCTAGTGCTTTGCGATCCAAAACCATCCACTCCGCTTTGGTCATTGATCGCTCTAAATATATCTATGTTTTGAGCGCCTAATTCCTCCCTTTTGTGATTGTTTTTGAGATATTTTAAGTGTTTAATATTGATATATAGTGTTTTCAGGTATTTTCCTCTTCCAAGGTAACTTTTGGCCCAAGAGAATTATAGTGCAAAAAAGCATTTTTGGAAGAAAAGAAGAATCTGCGAGTTCATGCTCGTAGGACCAAGCTCGTAGATGTTTTCCAAAAGACACTACGACTTCAAGCTACTAGAAACAACCTCGTAGGGCATATTTTCATCCATGGTACAAAAGAAACTGCGAGTTCATACTCATAGTCCCATGTCGCAAATCCAAGTTCAGAATCAACTGCGAGTTATGCCTGCGAGATAAAGATTGTGAGATCAATCTCGCAGATTTCAGATCTGAGAAACCTCCAGAACCAGCTGCGAGAAGAATCTGCGACATTAATCAAGTCCGCAGAAGAATCTGCGACATTAATCAAGTAGAAGAAAAATCTGTGAGGTCATGACTGCTGAAACAAATTATAGGTGTGTACAATATTAATCTAGAGGGGGGGAGGGGGCTGAATATATTTTATCCGATTTTACCCAATTTTCGTTAATAGTCAAGATTACGAATATTATGAAAATACCCCTAACTAGTCAATATAATATAGCAAGTGTAATATGTACGGAATATTAAATAACACTTGATATTTACGAGGAAACCCTCATGAGAAAAACCACGGGCTGTTTGTGAGCCACACATGAACCTCGAATCCACTAAATGTGATAAATGATTACAATCTAATCCCGGTATATGATCACACACCTACCTAATCCCGATATAATTGAACTTAATCTAATTACTTGTGATTTACGCAACCTAATCCCAGAAGCTACACAAGTCTTACTTCTCAATGAAGAGATAAAATGTCCTATGTGAATATATGATGATATTCAAAAAGCAAACAAAGCTAGGGAACCTTAGATACTTATCTAGGATGCTAAAATGACAATTAATACAATCCTAGATATCAATACCTAAATGAAATTTCAAATAGCTTAGCTAAACATAGATTATGAAAACCGAGATAGCTGTCATAATACAACACTCAATCAATTCATCACAAACAATTCTCTATCTTATATCTAGCATATGATTTAAAAACATACAAGTGAATAAAGAGATGGCTTGTTAAGAAAGTCACTAAAATTAGATGAAGTTAGTAAAAATAGTAAAAATCTTACCAAGCAAGTTGTGATTATGCAAAACCATGCATGGATGATGCAAGATGTTCTTTAATACACAAAGGAATGTCTTTGAGTGTTTAAAGGAGAGTTCTTGAGAATTTTTCACTTGAAAAATGTTCTAAGGGAAAAATATGATTTTTGGACTCTTCAAACTTACCTAAAATGAAAGAGGCATATATATAGGGTGCCAAAGTGAAGTGGAGTCGTTGTAAAAAAATGACACATTATTTGCCTTGTGCGCTGTACAGGTAGATGTACGTAGGGCGACTTGTACAGCGTCCCTCCTGGGAAACATGAAGAACATGAAGAACTTCATATGGGCGCTGTTCGTACAGTGCCTTTGTAGGGCGTCTGAACAGCGCCACAACTCTGTTCTCTCAGGAAACAGATGGTCACTCTACAGGCGCTCTACGTATAACGCCTTTGTACAATGCCCCAACAGCAATCTTCAGCGACTGATTAAAATCGATCAGGTCTGTACAGTGCTTGGCCAATTCCCACTAGGTCATAGATAGGTGCTGTACGTACAGCGCCCTTCAACATGTTTGCAACTTAAATGCCTAAATGTCATGGCATTTTAACCCTAAGAAGCAATCAATAAAAATATGCATGAAGAGATATAAATGATCATGAATGTGCATATATAGAACATACACAACATATAAGATATAAATATATACATGTGTTGTGAGTGTGTGCAACTACATCTCTTCAAAGCAAAGTAAGCACTTAGAAATTTACCTTTGGTGCTTGTCACCTTGAGTCCTTGAAAGGGCATTCAACATGATTACCAAAACTTAAACTACCCATACAAATCAAACCCCACTATATGGTTTGTCCACGAAATAAGCCAATCAATAAATGAGATCTTACAACTGCGAGTACATACTCGCAGATCTTAGCAAAAAACTCACAGATTTAAGACGGCCACCTATAATTCAGCCTGATATTTTCAACCATTATATATAGATAATATCTAGATTAACCTAAGATAGATTTTTTTAGAGGAAGATAGATTTTTAGAGTAATTTTAGAGAGAGAAATTTTATTAGATATTTTCATCTTTGTATAAAATAGTTTCTTAGTTTTATATTGGATCTTGAAACTCTTTTGAAGGAGATTGAAGAAGATGTTTTGTAATCAAAGTCAAGGACTGTCATCCAAGCTTTTGGGTTGTATCACTTCCTCTCTTTCCTTGTCTTTTGTTGTAGATAAAATAATGTGTAGCTAAATTCCTTGAGATGTAAGGGGTTGATGCTCATGAGTTGTTAACCTTGAAATCAAATGGCTCTTTATATATTCATCCTATCTAGTTTATGTATGTGCAATCAATGTGTGACCAATGCATTCAATGCAAGTTTCCCTTGCAATTTAACATTTAATATGTTATTAAGTGGTTGGATAGAAATAAATGTGTTTGACCAAACATAATTACACTCCTTCACTTTTCTTTGTGGTGTTTATTATTTGTTCATGTCCATGTTCATTAATTTCACTAGCCCTTATTGAATTAAGTAATATAGTCTAACCATCCTTTGACATCTTAGGATGAGTAGATGTTGATTATCTTTCTTAAAGGCATATTAAATTAGGGTCACATACTAGAGTGATGAATAGCGCTTAAAGTTATATTGATGGATGATCTTGGTTAACACTTGAGCTCTATCATTTTCCCTTGTATCTCATTCGTTTTCTAATATCTTTCTCATTAACTTAATATTAGAAATTGATAGTATATCGACTCACTTTGATAAGACCAACTTTCACAATACTTTAGTTTCACTACCGTTAGGATTCCTAGTGGAAACGATAACCCTTACTTATGTCTGCTTTACTTGACAGCGATCCGCACACTTGCGGAGGGTTGTAGACTCGCGCACTCGTCTTATATTTTATTTATGTGTACTGTTACTAGTTAGTTAGTAGCTTTTCTTAGAGGTACACTTGGAATGCGTCAGTCATGCCCTGTGGCATCCGTTAGACCAACCAACTTGTGTCGGACACATTCTTTGACTTCTATACTAACTGCAAATACAAGTCCTTATGGTACATATAGTCCTCCATCTGCATCTTTCAAAAACTGAAATTTGTGCCATCTAATTTCTCAATCTTGTATGAATCCTTCTCTGATCCCACATTCACTCAATGAAATCGCTTGCCTCAAGAAACCCTAGATTTGCGTAAAACCCTAGATTCGCCCAACATTGACACTGATACCAGTTGTTGTAAGAAATCGCACACACACGCAAATCTAAATCACAAATAATTAGAAAGAAAGAAGAAAAGAAAAGAAGAACACAAGAGATACGTGGTTCAGCAAAAGTCTACGTTCACGTAGTGCACTTGCACTCAAATTTATTATTAGAGTTTGATTACAATCTCTCAGTCTTCCTCTTTTAGTCTTTCTACAAGTTGCTCTCTTTCTCTAGCAATTTCCCATACACCTAATAATATAGTATTTATATCTGAGCACTAGAGAATGCCAAATCCCAAAAAAATAAAAAATAAAAATAAAAATCTTTCTGCACAAGACTTCCTCATCCGTGCAAGAATTGACATCACCACAGTCTGCAGCCAGCACCCTATACTGCAGTAAGGCTCTGTGATGGACCGCTCATAATACCACGGTACCTATCTCTTTCCTCATGCTGCAGTCTATACCGCGTGAATCCTCTATGAACTTTCATGGCTAACACAGCAATTGCTGTACCGTGCTCCATGCTGCGGTCTTCTCTATATTTCGTTTACCGGGCCGATTTCAGAATCCCAACAAATACTTGGTCTTCGGCATATGAGTGAAGTAATGTTGGATGAGTTAATTCTAAAGCGGCGCTTTCATTCCATAATTGCCATGGCCAAGAGAAAAACCATTCAATTTAGGCAAAGAATATGCAAATATAAATTTTTTGTAACATGTAATTAAAACAACGTTGCGTTGTCCTTACGGGGGACAGCTCATTGTTGTGTTACTTCCTGTTGTGTTCTCTGAAAGAGGGTCAAAAGGGTCGAAATTGTTATTTCTGTTGCTGCAAAAGTTGCCCAATACTTGGTGGCGCCAATAGTTCGTCCGTTCAGTTATATATGTAACTACAAGACCAACTTTCAGAATCTGGAGACTGAAGTAGGAAGCTCAAGAGTAAACAAAACACAGTGCAGCTTTTGGTTGACGATGCGAGAAGAAACGGTGAAGAGATCGAACAGCATGTAATCGATTGGCTGGATAATGTGAAGAAGAAGGTCAATGAGGCCTCGTCAGAGATTATTCAAGAAAAAGGGGAACAAGAAAACGTGAAGTGTTTCATGGGGTTGTGTCCTAATCCTAAGAAACGCTATTAACACAGCAGAAAAGCAGTGCACAAGGCGAAGTCTGTCATTGGACTTCAACAAGATGGGAACTTCGAAAAAGTTTCTTACCGTACCATTCCAAAGGAGACATGGATTCCATCGTACAAAGGCTACAAGGTCTTTGAATCAAGAATGTCTACTTTGGCGAATATACTAAAAGCATTGAGTAATCCTGATGTCAACATGGTCAGCATTTACGGGGTAGGTGGAATTGGAAAGACAACGCTAGCGAGGGTAGTTGCTAAACATGCTGAGGATAATAATCTCTTTGATGTTGTAGCTTTTGCTGAAGTGTCTACGTTGCCTGATTTAAGAAAGATTCAAGGAGAAATTGCAGATATGTTGGGTTTGACATTCCATGAGGAGAGTAGTAGTGGAGGAGCAAGTAAGCTACATAAATGTTTGAAGCAAGAGGAGCAAAAGAAGAAGATTCTTTCAGTTTTAGATAATATTTGGGCAACACTCGAGTTTGACAAGGTGGGGATTCCTTTCGGTGATGACTGTAAAGGATGTAAAGTGTTGCTGACAGCAAGAGATCTCGATGCCTTGACATTGACGGGTTCTCAACTTAATTTCTCTATGGATGTTTTAAATGATCAAGAAACTTGGAATCTGTTTAGTACTTCAGCAGGTGATTGTATTGAAGATTGTGATTTGCAAGTTTTAGCATATGAGGTGGCCAAGGCATGTCGAGGTTTGCCCATTACAATCGTTACAATTGCAAAAGCATTAAGAAACAGGAGAGAATTTGAATGGAGGAATGCAAGTTTTGGAAGCTCACTGATGGAAGCTCACTGATACAATTCCAAAACTAGCATTCCTTCATTCAAATTCTTTCCTGTTTCTTAATGCTTTTGCAATTGACACAACCACAAGCTTAATTACAAATACAAGAACACCAAGCAATTTTACGTGAAAAACCTCCCCAAATTGAGGAGTAAAAACCACGGGTCCTCCGAAATGTCCACTATCAAAATATGACGGGAATACACATAATTATCTCTAGCTGAACTAGAGGCATATAACACAGCAATCTCAAGATTAACTAATCTTGGCAACACATGCAATATCAACAAGTAAAACAAGAGAGATAGGATTGTACAAACTCGAATCCTCTTTTCTGAGTGTGTATCTCTCTGCAGAAATTTCCGATCAACGATCCAACCCACCAGAATGTAGAACCACGAGTAAAGATTTGCTGATCAAATTTCAGCCCAATTGGACCACAGGGTCAAAGAGATACCACTCTTTGAAGAAACCTGCGCAATACCTCCCCTGGTAAAGTTTTTTTTTTTGTTTTCATGATTCTATATTCATTTTTAATGCTGTAGTTAATATAAAAAACAAGTTGTAGAACTTACGTATTTCTTTTAGATTACAGTGAAACCAATTGTGAGTAAATGGTGGGTACGTGTGCTCCATTAGAAAATGATTTTTATGTTTATTTTTTCATGACCACGCCTTTTATTTTATTTCGTGGTGCTAAAAAAAAATACATTAGAAATTCAATGTGTGGCAAGCATTAATACTCCATAATATATCCACGAGATCACAAAAGCTACTTTGAGCAACTTGTTGTACGAAGCAACATTTCTACACATATTCCAGCTACTTTCACTTTTAATTTGTTTTTCTCTGTTACAGAATGGCGAGAGTTCTGAAGATGATGATGATGTTGGCCCTTCCACGCAACATTTGAAGTAAGTAGATTTTCTTTGCAATTAGCAAGACATTGTGGTTTTCATGTAATTTATATATTGAAGTCTGATATTGCGAGATCGACCTATTTCTGTCTTTCATTGTGCTGCATGCTTTAGCTTCTATAGTCTCACTAAATTCTGGTTTCGAACTCGGGTTTAGCTTGTTCATATGTCATAGAGGTAGGCTGCTCCCATAAGAACATTTATGGATTTTGAAATAGTGCGTAGTGATATGCATCCTAAAGGTAATAAATTATTTGTGTATTTTGATTCTTGATAAGCATCCAAGGCTGCAATTTTTAGAAACCACCTTTCTGTGCTTATCTTCTTAGGGTGCGTTTGGTACGCGGGACGGAACAAGACAACGTGGGACAATTTGTTCTTGTCCCACGTTTGGCGCGACCTTAGCATGGGACAGGACGGGACAAGGTGGGACAAAAATCACAAAAAATTGTACCACCCAAGACCCTAGGACAACTTGTCTCATGACATGGGATAAGTGTCAAAAAGACCAATTTACCCTTTAAATTTTCAAACAATTACAATCATGTCTAATATATTTATATATATATATATATATTATAATTACATATATTATATTATATAATAATATATATTATATTAAATTATTATATATAATAATATATAATAGATAAAATATATTATTATATATATAATAATAATATTCAATATATATATATTATAATTACATATATAATATTATATAATAATATATTATATTAAATTATTATATATAATAATATATAATAGATAAAATATATTATTATATATATAATAATATTTAATTATCCTATATATAATAATATTCAATATATCATAAATATATATATTATAATCTTTAATATATTAGATATTATTTAAATATAATAATCTATATATATATCCTATATATAATAATATTCAATATATCATATATATATATTATAATCTTTAATATATTATATATTATTAAATATAATAATATAATATAATATATATATATGATATATTAACATTATTATTATATATTATATATTATTATTATAATATAAACATATTATTATAATATATATATATTTATATATATTAACACATAATATATATATGATATATATTAATATGTATTATTAATATATATATATTATAAAAATATGTATATATTATAATATATATTATATAAAATATATATGTAATATAAATATAATAATATTATTACCCATATATTATATATATATACATTATACAATATAATATATATATATATTATATTTTCTATATGTACTAATATTTAATATTATATATA